>CAMTDV010000018.1:6025000-6625000 GCA_947069175.1 Scalesia atractyloides | reverse complement strand
CAAAGTGCTTTTCACATACTCGAACCACTCACAAACCGTGTATATACCTCTCGTCATGTTCATTTTGTGGAACACATTTTTCCATATGAATCAATAGTTCAATCTCCTACACCATTGCCTCCTAATCCTGATACGTGGTTACCACTCACTATCCAACCAATTCATATTTCTTCAAATTCTGATTTTACTAATCAGAATACCCCCATTAATAATGAACCAATTCATTTTTCTTCCGCTTCTGATTCTACCAATCAGAATACTCTCATAAATAATGAACTTGGCCCCACTTCTCAAACATCCCCACAACCTAATCCCCAACCCCTCCTCACCTACCATCGCAGACCACGAGCCACATATGTTGCCTCTCCTATTCAACCTACTATTCCCCCCGAAACTAACCCATCTAACCCAACCACATCCCTTTCCCAAAACACCAACTCTCTCAACCCTCACAACACTCGTTCAACTACGAAACCAAATCCTAAATAACATAATTCAAACTATGTTTTATATCACTCCACCACTCATTCCCTTCCCGAACCATCTACTATCACTCAAGCCTTAAAACAACCTTTATGACGCAAAGCCATGCAAGACAAGTTTGATGCTTTCCAACGAAATCAAACCTGGACACTCATTCCTCGTGAATCCACACCTAATCTTGTAGGTGCAAACGGGTTTACCAAACCAAGTTTAAACCCGACGGATCGGTTGATAGACTCAAGGCTCGTTTGGTAGCTAAAGCTTTTCATCAACGCCCGGGTTTAGATTATATGGAAACCTATAGACCTGTTGTAAAACCGGCCACTCTACGTCTCATTCTTTCTATAGCTACCTCCTCTAATTGGTGCCTTCGCCAACTCGACATCAACAACGCTTTCCTCCAAGGTTCTCTCATCGAGTCCGTATACATGGGTCAACTGAAGCCGGTAATCAAGATCATCTGCAATCCGGTTTCGGGCCGGAAGTTTGTTTATATTTATTAGTTAATTATGGGTCAAACAATTACTGTTTATTGTTTACGTATCTGGATTTGGGCCTGAGGCCATGTTATGTATTGGGTTAAACTCTAGTAAGTCAATTAGGTTTAAATGTTTGGGTCATATGAAGTTGGGCCATGATATGCGAACAGGCGTGAGTGAGGAGGTATAACCGCACATACGGTTATCAAAGGAGGAGACGTACCCCTCTATTAAACATCGTAACGTTTCACTCACACACATTTGTTCGCTATAAATACTTAAGTTTCTGTTAATACAAGTTCTGTTAATTGATTCAAGTTTCGATCATAAGGTTTCGGTTAGTTCAGTTTCTTTTCAAGTTTATTATTCAATCATGTATTGGCGCGAGTTGTGTGATGATCATGTGATCGCTTGTTATCATTCTTCTTCCCCGAAATCTTGGACCTAGGAGGCCTATGGTGATGATACCAACATTGGTAGCCGAAGGTTCTACCAAGATCAAGAAGGAGAAGATGACGGGTTCAGAGATTGTCTGTGGGTGAACCAGGCTAAATGGGTTGGTGCCGGTTTTCACGACAAGGGCAAGAAGATAGGAAAGTGTGGCCAGGGCAGCGTTACGTCGGTTAAAAACGCGCAGGGAAGCCATCCTCTCGTTCTTGGAAGTCGCCAATCAACAAGTTCCCCAAGAAGATGATTCCGAAAGATTTCTTCAAGAAAACAAATTGGAAAAATACTCCACCAGTGGGAAGACCAAGGAAATCAGGGATACGGTGTTTTACGTGTATGCAATTCGGTCATGTTGCATCCATTTTACCAAGTACGTATACCAATCTTAGTCCTTTACCGGAAAATAGTGATTATGTAGTAAAGGATACTTGCGGAGGGGAATGGGAAGAGATATGTGTTGTGGATCCCACGTTTAAAACACACATGACGAGAAATCGAAATTTGTTAAAAGTGTTCAAAAGACACTTTGGGATCATAACCAACGAGAAACGTAAGGAATTCTCGTTCATACACGGCATCGGTGAAGTTAAAGTTCCGATCGGCGGAAAGGATAAGAAAATACCTTGCGTGAATTATGTGCCAAAGATGAAGCGCAACGTTTTAGTCTAGAACAATTGTTATATCAAGGGATTGAAGTAGTTACTTCGGTTGATACGTGTACGTTAAAGAAGATGTTCGGTGATAGAGCGAAAGGTGTTGATATATTTGAAAACAAGTCTGAAGTGGATTTCGAAGAGGAGTATTTGGATAAGTTCTACGAGAACTTAGACGTTGAGAATGGTTATCTCAACGACAAAGAAAAATTGCAAGAATATATTGAAGACTATTATGAAAAGGAGTTCGAAATAGAGAGAGAGAGAGAGAGAGAGAGAGAGAGAAAGCAAAGAACGGAGAAGGCACTTCAAGAACGGAAAATGTTGAAGTTGAATATTCTAAACGGGTGAAGTTGGGTTTGATAACTTACTTAGAAGGCATGGAAAAGAACCCGCTAGAATCACGAGAAGAGATGCAACGGAATGCGGTGTCAAAAGCACAAGACGAAGAAGATGTAATAGAGAAAGATACCATAATCGAAAGTTGCCTGGACGTGCTCGATTTGATCATTCTACACTAAGAAGTGGCGGAACATAAAAGATTCTTCAAGGCTAGCATGGAGGAAATCATAACATGGTTCATACCATGTTACTTGGGAATTTGCAAGGAAAGCGTAATGCCACCAACACTCTTGACCGGTAAAAATTAAACTCTACAAAGTCGTCAAGCAGTATGGTGGATTCAAGAATGTGATACATGATGATGCATGGAACAAAGTGGCTCTACAATGCGGTTTTGATTGTGATGATGAATACGAATTAAAGGTCGCATTTGTTCGTTACATCAAGTTGGTGGAATGGTACTTTGAACATATGAAGATAAAGCGCGAAAAGAGTGGAGATAACACGCATGAAGCGGGTACTAGCAGAGCAAAGGATGATGAGGAAAGCAAGGTGGTCGAAGAAAAGAGCAACGGTTGGATCGACGATTCGAGCGACGATGATTTGGTGATCGTGGTCGAGGTCACTACCAATAACGACACCAAGTGATCAAGTGGAAGGTTCGGATGATTCTTGCTTAGGGCGGTGAATGAAGCCGGTAATCAAGATCATCCGCAATCCGGTTTCGGGTCGAAGTTTGTTTATATTTATTAGTTAGTTATGGGTTAAACAATTACTGTTTATTGTTTACGTATTTGGATTGGGTCTGAGGCCATGTTATGTATTGGGTCAAACTCTAGTAAGTCCATTAGGTTTAAATGTTTGGGTCATATGAAGTTGGGCCATATGCGAACAGGCGTGAGTGAGGAGGTATAACCGCACATACGGTTATCAAGGGAGGAGACGTACCCCTCTGTTAAACATCGTAACGTTTCACTCACACACATTCGTTCGCTATAAATACTTGGCTCCATATTCATTCTATGTACTGGAAGTTTCTGTTAACACAAGTTCTGTTGATTCAAGTTTCGATCATAAGGTTTCGGTTAGTTCAGTTTCTTTTCAAGTTTATTATTCAATCATGTATTGGTGCGAGTTGTGTGATGATCATGTGATCGCTTATTATCATTCTTCTTCCCCGAAATCTTGGACCTGGGAAGCCTGCGGTGATGATACCAACATCAACCACCTGGTTTTACTGATTCTTCTCTACCTCATCACGTATGTAAGCTAAATAAAGCTATTTATGGACTTCGCCAAGCTTCAAGAGCTTGGTATGACGAACTAAAGTCTTATCTCATCTCGGTTCATTTCAAGCCTACTATTTCAGATCCATCACTTTTTATTAATCAAACCACTTCTTCACTAATATTCATTATCGTATACGTTGACGATATAATCATCACCGGGCCCAACTCTTCAATCATTATCTCATTCATTACCTTTCTTGCTACTCGGTTCTCTCTAAAGGATCTTGGCACTTTATCCTATTTTCTTGGTATTGAGGTCATCCCTCACACTAAAGGAATCTTTCTTTCACAAACCAAATACATCTTGGATATTCTCGCTAAAGCCAACATGAATGAATGTAAACCGTCTACCACTCCGATGTCGACCTCGGCTACACTCACAACAGAGGACGGTACTCCACTTTCATCCCCAACCGATTACCGTGCACTTGTAGGGGCTCTTCAATATTTGTCTTTAACAAGGCCCGATATGCCTTTACCGTAAACAAGTTGTCACAGTTCATGCATCATCCTACTAACCTTCATTGGGCGGCGTTAAAACGTTTACTTTGTTACCTACATGGGACTATGCATCATGGTCTTCTTTTCAAACGAAATTCCCCTTTGCAACTTCATGCTTTCACTGATGCGGATTGGGCGGGTGATCGCCCTAGCTATCAAAGTACCACTGGATATATTGTTTATCTTGGTTCAAATCTGGTTTCTTGGAGCTCAAAACGACAACCAACACTAGCCCGTTCATCGACAGAAGCTGAATATCGGGCAGTAGCTCAAAACGAAAACCAACACTAGCCCGTTCTCTTTAATGTCTGAACATGGATACAAATCTACGGTTACCCCTACCATTTTTTGTGATAATTTGAGTGCTACTCACTATTCTGCCAATCCGGTTCTTCATTCCCGTATGAAGCATCTTGCCCTAGGCTTCCACTTCGTTCGCGAAAAAGTTCAAGATGGTACCATACGCGTCAATCACATTGCCGGGGATCATCAACTTGCTGATGCTCTTACTAAGCCATTACTAAAACAGCGATTCCGTACTCTATCGTCCAAGATTGGTCTCCTCTCACGAATGTCCATCTTGCGGGGGAACGTTAAACCTAATCCGGTTTCCCACCACTAATTCAAATGTTTCTGAATAATTTGTTTTGTTGTAACTTACTGCTTTATCTCCTATTTATTTGTATAGTCTACCAGGTCTTTAGGATATACTTGTTTATATATTTGCTATTGCAGAATTAATAAATCAATTACGTTGATACGTTTATACCCTTAAATGTCTCTAGACAGTGACTATTATGTAGATGACTTTTTACTTATATTAACTGATTCCAACAGTTAACTCCTCACTTGGCATAACTCTTATTAATTAAACATCTCAGCAACAACATCATAATTTCCAAATGCACCCATTTAGTATATTTAAAATACCAGCTGCTGCTAACGAAATTAATAACCATCCTAGATTAATTTCTGTCCTATATGGTTTGATCCAACCCTGATCAGCTTATCCTTGTTGCCACATGAATACGGGAAAATCACCAAAATGAACATTGGATTTTAGTTGTTGACAAACAAAAACGCCGGCTAAGAAGACTAAAATTAGCCCGCGCTTTACATGTGTTTCTTTTCATTGGCTTGTAAAACAAGTACCGGCAGCCGCCCTTTACATGTGGTCACTTTACATCGAAAGCTCAAGACTGATGGGTCTTCACATCCACAAGAAGATGATTATAAATTTAACATCAATACAATCAACCAAGAAAACACAAGTCAAATAATTCAAACTGTCAATTTGAACTTAAAATGAAATCATTGAAGATTGTGACAAATCAAGCTAATCAAAAAGAGTTCTGGGCGCTTTCGTCAAAATAAGTCATGATTTTAAGAAATTAGGAAAAAACCAAAAAGATAAACCAAATACGGATAAAAAACTATTGTATCATCAACTATAATATATAAACTTGCTTATATAGGGAAAATATGCTGCATGATTTCCACAATCTGCTCTTTACTCGGTCAAAACCCTTTGCCAAATCAGTATAAACTTGCAGATAAAATCACCGAGATTTCCATCCTTTCCCATGTCCAAAACAGCCTAGAATGACTCTTTTACCCCTGGACCAATTCTTCCCAAGACCCGTAACCTGCTGACCCTTTTGACCCACTGACCCAAGACCCGTGAACAACTCGATTAACCCAACATTCCTTGGGTTTTTAATAGAATAACGAGTCAAAAACAAGCTACTTTGATAGACTAGAAAATCTTTTGCGCATCCTTCTTCCCAACCAATGACGCTAACTTCACACAAACTGTCACCTTTTTATTTGTAAACGAACCACCATTGGTCCTTTATTTTATCCGTAATTAATATGTCCCCATTTTCGTTCCAGAGACCCAAGACCGTTACGCCACTGCCAGAAAGAGGTGGTTTCTGCTCGAACTCACAATGCATCACCCATCCTCCCTCCTTTAATACCCACACCTCCACGCTACGGCCCAAGACATAAACAAATCCAAGCTGACCATGTAAGTCAACCAAGCACTCATCAGGCATGCCAATTCCAGGATGTCTTTCTTTAGGAGGTTTGATCAACCCGAATTCCTCGGTTTTCATGTCAAATCTTACTATCACGCAATTACCAAAATCACAATAACCACTTAACCAATGCAGACATCCATTAGCGAACACGCCATCACCTCGTATTTCATATGATAGGTATTGAGGCATCTTTCGCCACGAGTCCGTGCCCAAGACATGCACCTTGGGGCATGAAACCATCTCGACCATAGTATGATCTGGTGACTTGACCACTTTTTCTCTTAGCTCAAGGCACACCATCTTGAAAGTGTTGGTGGAATCATCAAAGCCGAGCCCGCAGTGGAATGGGGTCATGACATCAGGTGGCAGCTCATAACATTCTCTCTTCAAAGGATGGATCACAACAAAAGTATAGGTGACACACCCGAGGCGTTGTGCCGAATAGAGCAGACCATTGCAAGAATCTAGAATTGTGAACCTAGGATTTCTGTCTTTCCAGCTTTTACGCATAAACTCCAAAGCCGGTGGCTTCTTTCTCACCTCTAGTGTACAACTACCTGCTCCTGCTTCTTCTTTACATTCTGGAAAAGTAAGTAAGCATGGTGAGTTAGGTTCATCTGAAGAAAATTGATGGAGCATTATGGGCATAGGATCGTGCACTCCCGCTCGTTTGGCATGCATGGTTTCAAGGTAAGGATTGTTGATATAGTTGCACCATTGCTTGCTTACGCACCGGCATTGAGCCAAAGATTTCACTGGCATTCTTGATAAGATGTTGTACATGATTTCCGAAGGAAACTCAGCCATGAATGTAGATTTGAAGACGTGGTTTACACTATATATATATAAGGGTTTGAAGATCATATAGCTAGCTATGAATCCGTTAAATTGTTGGTTCAGGCCCCTCTTAAACACATACTTCACACTCACCTATTAATAATAATCTATGACAGTACAGAAATAAATAAATAAGCTACTGTCCTATTTATTTTTAGTAACAAAATAAAACAAACACATGCTAAATTAACCCATGATCTCCAGCGTTTTAGGATCCAGATGCACCTCATCCACGATCATGGAACTCGGTCAATCCCAGACCACTTCTTTACCTATAAACCATTGGTTGTTCAATGACCGACTTACATGACCCATAAACGAACCCGTGACCCGATAACGTGCCGACCCATAACCAGTAATTAACCTAACATAGATTAGGAATTTATTAAACAGGAAGGTAAATCAATCCAAAGTTTAGGTTGATTCCACATACAGGAAGATGATAATAAAGAATTTAGCATCAATCCAATCTCGAACCAAGAAAACGACACAAGTTACCGACTCAATATCAAAAGACCAGAAAATAAGCCCAAAGTTGCCGGAGAAGGCCGTCCCTTTATTTTAAAACTATCAATTTGAATTCAAACTAAAATGATACAAAATGTGGCCGTTGAAGATTGTGACAAATTTATTAAGCTAATCAAAAGGAGTTTTTATTAGCTTGGTCTACAGAAAATCTATAATAGAAAGAAAGCACAAATATGGATAAAAAACAGTTGTATCAAATCTACTAGCTGCTAACAAACTAATTGGCTAACGTTTATTCCTTAGGTTTTTGATTAAATAACGGGTCGAAAACAAGCTATTTTGATACATTTGAATATCTTTTCGACCTTCTTCTTCCCACCCAACAAAGCTCGCTTCATAAAAACTTTCACTTTTTAAGTTGTAAACGAGCAACATTTTCTCTCCTTCATATGTCACTAATATGTCCCCATTTTTGTTCCAAAACCCTAAAACCTTTATGCGACTATCAGAAAGACATGTTTTATGCTCAAACTCACAGTGCATCACCCACACTCTCTCCTTCAACACCCACACCTCCGCGCTATGTCTGGTGATCATATACACATATCCAACTTGACCATATAAGTCGACCAAGTGCACATCAAACATACTAGGAGCTAGGTCTTTTTCCAAGAGGTTTATAAATTAACCCGAATTCCTCGGTCTTTATGTCAATTGTTATTATTGTGTCGTAATCAGGATCATTATTAGCTAACCAATGCAGGCATCCATTAGCAAACACGCCTTCACCATTAACAGGATAAGATGGGGCTTGGGGTATCTTTCGCCACGAATTTGTGCCCAAGACATGCACCATGGTGCATAGACCCTCATTCACCTGATGAGGGTCTATGCACCTTGGTGACTCGACTTTTTTTCTTCGCACGATGCACACCATCTTGAAACTGTTGGTGGAATCATCGAAGCCAAGCCCACATGACCACTCGACACATAACCTCATCTCATAATAAAAACGACTCCCCCATGCCGGTTCTTGGTTGAATGGTGTCTTGAGTTGTGGCAGCTGATAACATTCTCCCTTTATAGGATGGATCACAACTAAAGTGGTGACATCATAGCGGTCCTGTTGATGTGACGAATGGAGTGTTAAAATCAGAGTTTCAGAGTGGATTACCGAACAAGACTCGTTCATTCATAATTGTGTGTTATGTTTTTGATTACAAGTGCAGGTTATTTAAAATGCTTTACAAGAGGAACATAAAGAAGGAAAGGATTGAATTGCATAAGGTCTGGCTGTTGATCCGGCTGTTGATTAGCTGGACATCCCAGCTGTTGATTAGCTGCTGCTTTCGGTTGCTGTTGATTAGCGGGGATTTGCTCTTGAGGTTTGACTTTCCTTTCTAACACTCCCCCTCAAGTTGAGTAGTGGGGTTTCCAATACACAACTTGTCTAAGCATTCGCCTAAGACTCTCCCACTGACAGCCTTTATTAGTATGTCTGCTAACTGATTTTTTGATCGAACAAACGGTAGTTCAATTGTACCATCTTCTAATTTTTCTTTGATGAAGTTCCTATCTACTTCTACGTGTTTAGTTCGATCATGTTGTACTGGATTTTCTGAAATCTGAATTGCAGCTTTATTATCACACATAATCTTGCTCGTTTCTCTTGAAGGAAAGCCAATCTCAGCTAAGAGTCTTCGCATCCACATGGCTTCTGTTAGACCTCGAGCTATACCTCTAAATTCAGCCTCTGCACTTGAGAGAGCAACCACCTTTTGTTTTTTACTTCTCCAAGTGACAAGATTCCCACCAACTAGAGCGAAGTAGCCTGCTGTTGACCTCCGGCTTCCCTTATCTCCGGCCCAGTCAGCATCAGTATAGATTTGAACATTTAAGTGTCCATGTGATTGAAACAGGACTCCATGACCCACTGTTCCTTTGAGATATCTAATAATTCTCCAAACTGCTTCCATATGGGACTCTTGAGGTTGGTGCATGAACTGACTTACCACCCCTACAGCATATGCAATGTCTGGGCGAGTATGTGAGAGATATATTAGTTTTCCCACCAGCCGTTGATATCTTTCTTTATTTGCTAATTTTGCTCCTTCCTCCATATATAGCTTTTGGTTTACACTCATAGGAGTGTCTGCTGGTTTGCAATCTATCATTCCAATCTCTGCCAGCAAGTCTAAGACATACTTCTTCTGACTAATGAAAATTCCTTGTTTTGACCTTAGCACTTCAATTCCGAGGAAATACTTCAGCCTTCCTAAATCTTTCATTTCAAATTCGGCAAACAAGTTTTCTTTTAGTTTTCCCATTTCTTCTTAATCGTTCCCTGTAATGATCATATCATCTACATAGATAATTAGGCAGGTTACGAATTTTCCTCTTTTTTTGAGAAACAAAGTATGATCGGCATTACTTTGTCTATATCCAAATTTTTTCATAGCTACAGTAAATCTGCCAAACCAAGCTCGGGGAGATTGCTTCAAACCATACAAAGATTTCTTCAGACGGCAAACTTTCCCGGATTTGAAATCTTTTGTGAATCCTGGAGGAGCATCCATAAATACCTCTTCCTCTAGATCCCCGTGTAGGAATGCATTTTTTACATCAAACTGTTGTAGTGGCCACCCTTCATTTGCGGCTATCGAAAAAAGGACCCTAATTGTGTTCATTTTTGCAATAGGGGAGAACGTTTCAGCGTAATCAATCCCATGTGTCTGGGTATATCCTTTTGCTACCAGTCGGGCTTTATATCTCTCAATTGTACCGTCTGGTTTATACTTAACCGTATAGACCCAACGACACCCCACGGATTTCTTTCCCAACGGAAGAGTACACTTTTCCCAAGTATTGTTCTTGATTAAGGCTTCCATTTCTGTTTTCATTGCTTCCTTCCAATGTTTAGACTTTAAAGCTTGATCCACGTTTGTAGGAGTTTCTTCAGAATAAACGGATGAGATAAACGCTTTGGCTTCCTTAGTGAGATTTCCATTAGCTACATTAGCTATAGGATAACTGGACCTTCTTGGCTCTTTTTCAGGAGAATACCGTTTCGGAGGAACTCCTCTGTTTGTTCTAGGGGGTAACACATATCTTGATGGTGATTCTTCTTGTATGGGTTCATCTGCCTGTAAATTCTCAGCTTGTTCTGTGGCAGTTGCATGGTTAGAAGTATTGGTATCTTCGGAGTCATTAGAGACTCCAAAGGTATCACTAGACTGAATAGGGTGAGTATTACTTACCTCGGATATCAGGTTAGGAGGAACATTAGGGCCTTCAGTGGCACTGAAATTGAACTCTGGTGACTCTGTAGTTGGTACATAGGGAACATATTTCAACCAACTTAGTGAGTCTAAACATTCCTTCTCCCCCTGACCACTGAGTTGGGAATTGTAGTAATACTCGGTTTCAAGAAAGTCACAGTTTATTGTGGTGAACATATGACGTGTCTTTGGGTTATAACATCTGTATCCTTTTTGATTCATTCCATACCCAACAAAGACACATTTTTCAGCACAAGGGTCAAGTTTGGTTCGATCTGATTTAGGTATGTGAATAAAAGCGGTACATCCAAAGATTCGTGGTTGAAGAGTAAGGACTGAGGGTAGTTTGAAAAAATTTGAAAGGGTGTGTAATGGGGTGTTAAGTTTGAGAATTTTTGTTGGGAGTCGGTTGAGAAGATAGGTAGCGGTAGCAAGGGCTTCAGGCCAAAAATGTTTCAGGACTTGGGATTCAATTAGGAGGGCTCGTGTCATCTCCAGCAAAATGCGATTTTTCCTTTCGGCGACACCGTTTTGTTCTGGAGTGTTTGGACATGTAGTTTGGTGGATTATTCCCTTGTTTTGGAAAAACGATTTAAAGGATGTATTAACAAATTCACCTCCATTATCTGATCGGAAAATTTGGATGTTTGTTTGGAATTGGGTTTGGATCATGGCGTAAAACATAGTGAATTTTTCAAAGACTTCGGATTTGGTTTTTAAAAAATAAACCCAGGTCATTCGGGTACAATCATCAACGAACATCACAAAGTAACGAAGGTTTTGCCCCCCAAGAACAGGGGCAGGACCCCATACATCAGAATGGATTAATGAAAATGGCAAAGCAACCTTAGTATTACTGGGTTTAAAAGTTTTCCTGTGGCTTTTTGCTAAAGTGCATGTTTCACAATGTGACATAGAATTAACTGGAAATAGTTTTGGAAACAAAATATGTAAATAACTTGTAGAGGGATGACCTAATCTCCGGTGCCATAGCCATGCTTCTCGTTCTGATGTACCATGGGTTAACATCACAACACCATTTTGAGTTACTTCGTCCACATAATATAGCCCTTGACTTTCAGTGCCACGCCCAATGATCGCTCCCGTCCTGATATCCTGTAAAATACAAAACGTAGGGTACATTAGGACAATACAGTTGAGTTCTTTAGTGACGTGGCTAATGGAAAGCAGTTTATGTGATAATGAGGGAACATAAAGACAATTAGAGATTTTTATTGTGGGTGAAATCTCAATAGTCCCTCCCGATTTTACATCCATTATCCCTCCATTCACCGTTTGAATATGTGTTTTTTCTGGTTTAGTTGTTGAAATAATATCCGATGACTCATAAGTCATTGTGTCAGTTGCGCCACAATCAAATATCCATCGTTTTTGTTTTCCATGATGTTTTTGGGCCATATTAGCATTCCCATTATTTTCAGGGACCAAATGTGACATATTCACATTTTTGTTATATATCCGATGTTTATCCGCCCCAAACCATCCGCCCCAAACCCGTTTCCTTTTTCTTCTTCTTCTCCGTCTTTACCTAACCACTCTTCTCCTTCGCCTGTTGCGTCGGCTATTCCGCCGAAACCCACCCTACTCCGGCTTCCATCTCCTGGAACCTCTCGGTTGCCGGTGCTGGATGATTTTCCTTTCTCGTGAGCAGTAGCCTTTGTGCCCTTCTTGTCAGACCACCAATCGGGATATCCGACGAGTCTGAAACATTGTTCCTTGGTATGTTTAGTCATGCCACAATGGTCACATTTAAGATGAGTTTTGTCATCTCTGCTTACAGATCCAGTTCTTCTTCCGTCGACCCGTCGGAGCCCTTTTGACGCAAGTTCTGCCCCTTCAATTTATGTGGCAATAAGACCTGCTGCGATGCCCTGTGCGTCATTGAGAGGCGTTCCGAGAATGTTTCGGTGAGCGGCCTCCTTGCGGACAGTGGCATATGCGGCTTCTGCAGTCGGAAGTGGTTCCGACCGGAGTATTTCCCTTTTTATAGGGTCATACTTCCGGTCAAGGCCATTTAAGAACTGTAAGAGTTTTTGCTCAGTTCGGATTTTGGAGTATGTTTGAATATCCGTTGAACAAGTCATCGGATTCGGATCAATTCGGTCGATTTCTCCCCATACACCTTGGAGGGTGATCCACAATTCTTCGAGAGAAGTATTGTTCTGTTTGATGTCATTCGCTTTGACATGAAGATTAAAGGTTTGGAGCTTGTCCCGTCCACTGCTATATGTAACAACCAAGGCATCCCACAACGATTTCGCTGTGGGAAATTCGGTGAGGTTACCCGCAAGGACAGGTTCAATATTCTGAATTAACCATGAAAAGACGATTAGGTCATCTTGCTCCCACTGTTCGTAGGTTTCATGATTTGGGTCTGGGGGATTTGAGGTTAAATGTTGCAGCAGGATTTTTGATTTTCCGCCTATGGCGACTCGGATCATTCGGGTCCATAGGGGGTAATTCTGGCCGTTTAGTTTCAGATTTATCTGTAAACTATCGGACATTTTTGGGCTTTTTGATTGGGAATTTCTGAGAAGGTTGGCTAGTTGTAAGGTGAGATCACTACTCGAGTTACCGTCTCCGGACATGGTGACTCGGTTGTGGCTCGGTTGTGTTTTGGGTAGATGATGAGCAGTCTAAATAACCCGCTCTGATACCATGTTAAAATCAGAGTTTCAGAGTGGATTACCGAACAAGACTCGTTCATTCATAATTGTGTGTTATGTTTTTGATTACAAGTGCAGGTTATTTAAAATGCTTTACAAGAGGAACATAAAGAAGGAAAGGATTGAATTGCATAAGGTCTGGCTGTTGATCCGGCTGTTGATTAGCTGGACATCCCAGCTGTTGATTAGCTGCTGCTTTCGGTTGCTGTTGATTAGCGGGGATTTGCTCTTGAGGTTTGACTTTCCTTTCTAACATGGAGCAGACCATTGCAAGAACCTAGAACTACGTTATTATAACTCCACCTCTTACACATAAAATCCATAACCGGTGGATCCGTTCTCACCTCCAAATGAGTACAAGTATCTGTTTCTTCTTTATATTCCAAAAAACTGAGTGTGCAGAGTGAGTTGGGATATCCAGATGGAAGTTTATGGATCATGATGAGCGTGGGATCGTTCACTGCGGTTCGTTTGGCATGCATGGTTTCAAGGTAAGGATCGTTGATATAGTTGCACCATTGCTTGCTTACACACCGGAAACGAGCCAAAGATTTCACTGGCAGTCTTGACAAGATATGGTACATGATTTCCGTAGGCAACATACCCCATTGAAGACGTGGTTTAGAGTTTAGGGTTTGCATGATTATTATTATTCGTAACCTGCAAGTTTGATCCTGATGATATTTATATTTATGAATCCATTAAATTAGGAATTTGTTCAATAGGAAAATAAATCAGTCATATATTTAAACTCTCTACATAATATCTTTATCTCAAAATATATTGTAGATTTGAAAAAAAAAAACATAGATAACAAAATTGTTTTAAATATTCACGGAGTCGTGACTAAACTTTTATGATGTACGACTAAACAAAATCGTTGTCGAGTTAGTTTAAGAGGGTATAACGATATAATCAATTTTATCTCCATCCAAAAACACACTCATTTATTTGGAAATAATTATGTTTCATATCTTCAGGAGTTCCGGTTTACACACCAAATTCAAAAAATTCAAAACGGAGTTAATCACATATCGACTTTTACATTTGTTTAAGTTTGTTGTAAATGAGCTGGATTTTCTGAGTGTATGCTAATGAAGTAGCTTGATTACCAAAGAATAGGCTATGGAGGAACCTGATTATCGGAGTATGTGTTATGAAGGAGTCAAATTATTAGAGTGTGAGATGTGATGGCCCTTAATCGAGATACCAACATGAGATTGAACATAATTGTTTGATTCTTTTTATTATTTATCAATCAAAGCACACAAATACAATATCCTCAACCATCTATTTATACTAACCCATTACTAATTCTAACTCAATTAAATAAGTAAATAAACTAACTAGATATCCGATAACCGATAATTGAAACTATTTAAACTAAGAAGCCAAACTATATTCATCTCAAACCCACTTGAATTATCTTTAACCCATCTAAAGTTTTTGGACAATCCCCCAAATCATAATTATTTGTTCACCGTCTGATTTACTTGTCCTCCTCTAGTTAGTTGTTTTCAATTGGTTTTTTGAACAAATGTAAAAATCCAGGCCCGATCCAGAGAATCTGCCACCTAACAGGGCCCAAACTTTTTTAAAAACAAAAGTAAAAATAAAAATTTGTTCTATATATAAATACATTATATACAACCCCAAATAAACTAAAACTTGTGACCCATCTCAAATGGCTTAGCCACTATTGATTAACTTGACCCATCTCAAATAGTTTAGCCACTAAAACTTGTACTATTTTTTTACGAGGGTGTTATATTGAGTGTTTAGTTATTTTTTTTACTTGACAAAAGATTTTTTTCTTTTGTAATTTTAACCCCAACAATTTTTTTTGTTTTTAATCTAAAACTTTTCATTATTTGCAATTTGATATCACAATTTTTTTATTTTCAACTTTTTTACTTATACTTTTCATTCGTTCTAAATTTTGCGAGTTAACACGGCGCAACGTGCGTGTGTGGTACAACGTTTTTATGCTTCACTTTACGTTGAGATCAAAAATTTGCAAGTGAACACGTGCAACGTGGATATGTGGTTCAATGTTTTTACGACTATTTTTTTGTTTGACTGTTTCGTCGCAACGTGCGAGTTCTAGATCGACTCAATGTTGGTGGTCGCTGACATCGGTATGACATTGATACTATTTAGCATGGTTTTACGCCCCTGCCTCACTAGCTATTTATCAATTAATCTGTAACACCCAACCCGGAAGGACTGACGTGTCACAATAACATTGGTATCATAAACAAAAGTCATAATTCCATTTATTTATTTGTCAAAGGTACAAGCAAAATGGCGAACTGAAAATAAAATACAACTAACGCAGCTATTATTAAATTAACATCTTCTTGATTTAGTTCTTAAGCTTTATTGCTCTCTCTTTATCCCGCCCAAGGTAACCTGTGAACCTGTATATACAAAAGGTTTTACGGAATGAGCCGAATAGAGATGGGCATAATCGGGTTTTATTATTACCCAGAACCGGTTCCAACCCGGACCCGGTTCTGCTTGGATGTCGTTAGAACCGGGTATGGTGTTGAACCGGGTCCAGTTCCTACCCGGGTTCACACCCAAGAATATGGAACCGTGTAGAACCGGATACGGGTATTATGGAACCGGGTATCGTGTGGAACCGGGTATGGTGAGGAACCGGTTTCTAATGGTGTTGGGAACCGGTTCCTGACAGTCAAACCTGTCATTTACTGTTCAGAACCGGTTTCTGACAGTCAAAACCTGCCATTTACTGTTCAGAACCGGTTCCTGATAAAATGTTACCGTTGGAACCGGTTCTTTGATAAATAAAAATAGTAACAATAATCGGTTAAAATTAAAAAACAAATTAATCGGTTACAATATATAAAAAAAATTAACCGGTTACAAAAAAAATAAAAAATTACTCAGAACGGTTCCAGTAAGATTTTATTTCTTTGATCGTTTACCAGCGGCAGGTGCAACACTTTCCGATGAGTTTCTCTTAGGTGCGGGTACCTCGGTACAATCGTCGTCCGAATCGTTAGTCTCCACTTCTTCGTCCTCCTCTTCGTCAACAATTTTATGCTCTAACTCAACTTCATCTTCTAGACTAGTTTTATGTTGAACACGATCAACGACATCCAAATGGTCCTTTAAGCATATTGCCATCTCTAGCGATTCCGGAGTTAGTCTTGTTCTTCTAATTGACAAAACCCTGCCACTAAGAGAAAACACACTTTCCGAAGCTACCGTGGAAGCTTGGACCGTTAGTATATCACGAGCCATGGTGGCTAGAATCGGGTATTCGGATTCTTTCGATTTCCACCATGCCAAAACATCAAATTTCCTATACTCCTCGGTGGTCATAGTAAGCGAATACTGATTTTTTTATATCTCCCAAGTTCACTTGTTGGTTCAATACCCCTTTGTTGTCTAGCGGTCTCGTCTCTAACGACATTCAACATGATTATAAGTGGATCCCCTCTTGTTTCATCGTTAGAGGCCGTGGACCGAGACTCAAACAAATTTGTATGATTTTTTTCACCATATTTTTTAAAATAATGATCATAAAGTTTGGCCATACACTTATTGAATATTTTTTTGTTTTCGCTTTTAAAGTTGGATCCTCCTCATGCATATCCAACTTGTCATAAATTTCATCAATTAAAGCTTCAACACCCGGTACGTTTAAAGCTGGATTTAAAGCAGCGGCACATAGAAAAACGGGTGGTAATTCTAAAAAATATTTTTAAAATTTTTGAATCATTGGTCTCGTCATATTCCTTAACATGTCACTAGAATTTTCAAACTTTTTAAAATTAGTTGTTATCAAATACAGTTGGTCCACAACTTTAGAACTAGTAGGATAATAAACACCGGAAATCAAAGTCGTTGTAGTTTTAAAAACTTGTAAAAAAGTACTTAGGTTATGAATATTTTCCCAAGCCGTGTCGGGAAAGGGGACGACTAGGTACTCATCACTTAAAGTTGTATGAAAAAATTTTAAAGTGCCCATTTGCTTTATAGCCATTTCAAACATATGACAAGTTGAATTCCAACGAGTCGGTATATCCCAATTCGGTTCAATAATTTTTTGGTTGACATCTTTACAAAGTTTTTTATATTCTTGATATCTTTCTTTTCCACTTTTGAAAACATCTTGGAGTATAGCTCTAAATGCTATAATAAAATCCGATACAAATTGATCTTTTAAACCGGTTTGCACTACTAAGTTAATAATATGTGCAACACATCGTGTGTGAAAAAAAACACCATCAAGTATTGGTTTCTACTTCAACTTTAATTTTTCAATCGCCGTTGTGTTGTTTGAAGCGTTATCAAATGATATTGAAAAAAATTATCTTCTAAACCATATTTAATTATTGTGCCATTTATAATTTTATAAATATTTTCTCCCGTATGAGGAGAAGGAAACTCGTCAAACGCAATCGTACGCTTCATCATTTGCCATGTATCGGGATCAACCAATGAGCGGTGACACATATGTACGATTCCGGTAAACCATGTGGAGCCGACCACACATCACTAGTTAGGTTTACACTAGTTTTTAAATTCTTAAAAAAAAACAATTAAGTCTTTTTTTGCATTTTCCCATAAACTTAAACAAAGACGTTTTAAAGTGCGACGACTTACATGTTTATAGCGAGGTTGTAGCGTCTCCCGAATAAGATTAGTAAGATCGGGGTCGTCGAAGTGTCCAAACGGCAACGCTTTTTGTATCACCAACTTCGCCATCCGATCGCGAGCTAATTTTTGCTCATAACGAAAAATGGTACCATCTTTGGATAGTGGAACTTGACCGGATGTCATTTCCTTTAAAGCTTTGCAATACTTATTAATATGCTTCGTTAATGTTGAGTTTGATTCCTTGGCTAATAACGATCCACAATGTTTACATTGAGCTTTTTGCGAGCCGTCACTCATCTCGACCAACTCCCAATTGCTCCAAACTTCCTTACTGCGATTATGAGACAATGTTCCAACCACATATGGAACCGATTGATCTTGAGGAACATTGTTAACGGATTGGGAATTTGCGTTTTTTTGAACTCTTTTAGGCCATTTGTTGATTAGAATGTGAAAAAGAACAAGAAAGAAATATAACAAGAAGAATAGATATGAGAAATTGTGTGCTAAACAATAGATTTCTAAACAATATATATAGAATCGGTTCCAACGGTCAGGAACCGGTTCCAACGGTAACATTTTAACGGCTATAACCTGTTCCAACGGTAACATTATAACGGGTATAACCGGTTCCAATGGTAACATTTTAACGGGTATAACCGGTTCCTTCTAGAACTAATTTCCGAGTACTGGTAGGAACCGGGTACGGGTAGGAACCGGGTACGACCCGATTCAAATGGTAAAATTGTGGAACCGGGTTGGAACCAACGGGTATTTTGAACCCGGAACCGGTTCTACTTACTGTCGGGTAGGAACTGGACCCGGTTCCAGTTCGGTTCTACCGGTTTGGGTTCGGAACCGGTTTTTATGCCCATCTCTAGAGCCGAAGGCCCAGTACGGAATAATAGGCTTAAACAACAATTAATTCTCAACTGAAACGTTATCCAGAGAGAACTTACGGTAAAAGTGATACGATGCAAAGAAACATAATTTCATAAACTTACTTGTATCGTACGGATGTACCCATGAGTCAAACATAAAACGTGACAATAAACAGGTAGCTACTCCTGTATATGTATCACACGAGATGGCGAGTTGGCATACCCGTTATCCATCTCCTTAAACTTAAATTCTAGGATCGATCCATACGCCTCCTAGTAGCTTTGTACCACACTTGTACCTAGGGACGCCATGAGCTAATCTCTCCATCACGGAAGGAGCACATGTTGTCGATGCCACAACAACATACTCGTGGGACACTCCACGAGAAGCGATAACTCAGAGTATCAGAGTACAGATGGTCTTGTTCACATAACTTATAACAATTTCATAACAATACATAACATATATCGGAACATATGATAATGAGTACAGCTAAACATAATTCTATCGCATGACATGAAAGTTAACTCCAATATATTATAATAAGAACAGGAATCCGACGGACCGCCAAATGAATCGATAATCCAAAGACGTGAGGAGTTTTATGATATATATGAACTCAACGGGTTTATAGCAATTGAATATGAAGCAACAAGAAGTCGGGGTAAACATCCGTACCTTTAATATTCCAAAGATATGTCAACTCGTACATGAACGTTCGTAGTTATCTACATACGAGTTATGTGACATTTAGTATTATGTTTGGTTTTTATTATTTATTGGTTCTAAATAAATATTTAAATCTCATTAGTTATATGAGGTGACGCTCTTTTTGTTTGTAAAGATAGAACTATTTTCATTTAAATCAAACCTTAATTTTAATGGTTAGTTGTATTTGTCAAAGTTAAAACTGAAATTGATTCTAATTTCATACTTACAAACATTATCAACAAAAGTTCTGACAAAAAGTAATTATTTATATTTAAAACAAGAGTCCTACATATCAGAAAAAGAGAAATATATACTAAATTCTTAAATGAGTTACTCCATTTAAAAAGAAAAATATATACTAATTCTTAAATGAGTTCCTCCATTTAAATTAACTCAATTGGTTGTGATAAGAGTTATTTTATTGTTTATAAAAGAATATATATAAAAATTGACATATCTTACAATATTTGTATTTCAAAATCTCAAGTAAAAATAATAAAATGCCCATTTGATTATAATTAAAATAGAATATAATCTACGTATGACATAACTTTTTGAATGCCAGACATGTGAAACTTTGACTTAAAACATCTTTATTAGAAACCAATAATAAAATATTGCTTCACTTCATCTTCTTCATGTGGAAAACGAAAAGAGCACAAATTCTTTCATTTTATGGTTAATGTGTTAAGAATAATAAGAATCTATACCTGAAGTTTGAGATGAACGATAGGTCGGGATAATAAAGGTTCACCGGAACACGAGTAAGTTAAGTTGACCGGAACTGGTGCGAGCCATAGGGACGAACTCAGAAGTTACTACCAAGCTGAAGAGAGGTAGTGATTGTGTTATTTTGGTATTTGATTCGTTTTGGTTTTGTCGGATAATGATCAAACCGTCGCCCGAAACTTGGTTTATAGAACAGAGTAGAAACAGTGGAGTTATACTGAGACCAGTTCTCCATTTATAGCAGGGCTTGAAGCTTATCGCTAAAGGGTGGCGGGTGATGTCTCAAGAGGGCTACGGTTTGGCACGTGTGGTTTGTGTGTGGCGTGTGTACGGAGGAGTGCAGCCTGTGTACGGAGACTTCCGGCATGTATCTAAACTGGGTGGCGTGTAGCTTGCGCGTTCCCGGCGGAAGCTGCTTGTGTCAAGGGTGTGCTTCGTGTGCAGGAGTGTGTCTTGCTTGTTGGTGGCTTGAGCATGGTGTATTGCCGGGCGACGCTTCGCGTGTTCAGCCGGGTTTAGGGTGTGCCATTACTATTACCGTCTTCAAGTTCTTATCTGATATTTATTATATTATTAAATATTACTTTTATCTTTCTTAAACACAAATATCAATTAAAGTATGATAAAATAAATGGTTTAATCATTATTTCATTTAATCTGTACGTACATTTAGACCATATTTAGAAAGGCCTGGTTTATTCGCACACAGCCATTTATCTTTTTGCACACTTAAAACGTCTTGCTTAGACTAAAGCGCAAATAAGTCTTCAAAACTATGCGTGAAATGACCAAAAATACCTTTTTGGGGCATAGTTTGGTCTTTAAATATAAATCACACATATATTTGACATCTTACTGATGTAACATCATAAAATAAATATTTTATAAATAATATATGACCATGACATCAGATTAATCACCAACTCATTTTTATGAATCGTAAAATGACCAAATTACCCTTTTAAAGCCGAAATCGATTTTAAAACTATAACGGGCATACGTGTTGGTATCTTACTGATATTAAAACATGTTGTAAGCATATTAGCACATGAAACTTGTATATGACTCATCCGGTTACCCGGTATCGCTTATATGCGTACGGTTAATTCTACATGACTAGTTTACGTAAATTCACCAAAACGGGTCTAACCTTATCATTTCTATATCAAAATCCAGAATGTTATATGGTTACCCAAAATATACAAGTCTTAGTACTTGTCGGGTTTAAACAACATTCTTTCCGGTCATCGCTTAATCTAGCGTATTGTTCCGTTACGTATCCTTTAAGCTAACCGGTTCGAGTCAACAACTCAACCTAAACCAGTTAGCATTCTAATTGGTTATTAATACCATCAATCCAGACTAGAAGCCTCCCAGTAGATCGATACTTGCATTTGTCTTCTTGATTATCGTCTGAGTTACTATTCATTAGAAGAACTAGCTCAGGTAAATACTTTAACTTATTTTCCCTATACGGGCTTGGGATACGGTATTATACTACCGCTTGGTCGGGTACGGGATCATGTTTATCGGATTGTGATTTACTAAATCTTATAACCCGTTTTATTCTGTATTGTCTGATAACTTAAACATTGGGTGTTAACTCGACCGTGTCCTGGATATCCTTGGCTCATTTAAGTTACTAATGGCCACGACCTAAGCGCGTGGTGTAGGCATACACCCGACAGACGCTAATGCTAAACAAATTATTTTTACTATACTCCTCCGAGGGTTTATTAAGTGGTGTGTCGGTTAATCAGGTTATTCGGTTTCTGCACCGGACCCCATATGTATTGACAGACCTGTAAAACTGTAAACAAGATCATTTTGAATTGTCTCAGGTTAAAAAAGATTTTCGTGCTCAATGCACCTAAACTAATTTTAAATGTTTTCAAAATGAGTCGGTTAAATGTATTAACCAGTGAAAACTGACGTATTTTCCAAAAAGGCTAAGTGACAGGTCTCGGCACGGAATAGGCTAGGAGCTGCTTGGTAACGACGGAGAGAATTTTGCAAGTTCTTAGTCAAGCCTAAAGTCTGTCGGAGATTATCATTTTCGTACTTTCGATCCGCCTGTGGATCTAATATTGCAAACCATGTATTGGTTTTATAGACTTTTAAATCCAATGGTTTGTAATAATATTTAATATTCAAGTCTTCCGATGTGCTGTATATGTTTGACCATGATGATACCAATCTTACATCACGGTACTCCCCACCCGGGCCCACCGGGATTGTGTTGGAAATACGGGGTGTGACAGGTTGAGCGAGGGCATCCGCCGCAGGAGCCCCCGCAACATCCTCGACGAGTTTATCATGCAGTTAGGCTGCCTCAGTCCACTCAGCGTCTCCTCGAGAGGCTTGTGGCGGATCAGACGTAGATTCTTGGGAGACAGTTACAGCAGGATCGGCGGACAGACAGGCTGCAGGATTTGATAGAGTGGGTGATTGCCAGCGAGGCTGAGAGGCATACCGAGGCCAGGTTGCCAGTTCGACCCGTGCCGCCACCACGTGTTTATCCAGAGCCCGACATGCAGCCAACCCCGTCCCCTATGCAGGTCGGCCTTTCCAGCACGCAGGCCGGTCCGTCCAGCACGCAGTCCCCACCGTCCGCTACGCAGATCCCTTTGTCAGGTGATGGTGCTGATTCTGATGACACCGGTGACAACATGCCGTTGGATTAGTATTTCTGTATTTTGTTTGGGTGTAATTTGATTTTAAACATTGTGCGAACGTTATGTTTATTTTGTTTGGTTATCTTTTGAACCTATGATTGTACGGACAAATATTTGTTTCTTTTGTTATTACGCTTAATAGTTTGCGTGGTTGAATTTATATAAACGTTTGTGGTGATTTTAATGAAAAACCTCATTTTAATAAAATCAATATTTTTGTTAACTAATAAAATTTTATTTTAATAACAACGTTTTGTTGTATTCATGTTATATTTTTTTTATAACAAAAAGGTAAGAAATTTCATCAAATATACTTTCAATACATAACATTTTGATAAAACACAGAATATGAGAGCCATTACATTCGATTACAGAACTTACATAAACTTAAATAGTGGCAATGACAAACACAAAGACAAACAACACAAAAAAATCCAAGAGATTATCAAACATCTTTCCCTTTGATGAACGGCCCTTGAACAATTATGTTCCATTTCTGCCACTTTCAATTTATACATTCGAACCTCCTCTCTCAAATGATGACTTCGTTTTCAAGCACAACCTTCGTATCCAACAGCCCTCTAATGATTTGACTTGACCGATTACATAATGGAGGATCGTGCCACAAAAAGAACTTGCATTTAGAATGCTGAAACGGAAGACGGATTAATGTTTATAAATTATAAGTGTAAAAAATACTTCTTAAAATGCATACCAATTGAGAGCAGGTGTAAAATTGACGCCCAGGATTAGTTTCGGTCCAAGATGTTTTGAGTGTAGCTTGCCTACCACATCTGCAAAGAACCATGGTTGATGTGAAGATGGATACGGATACAACACAAACCATCTAATACGTACTGCATCTTTTCAAGAAAAAAACATCAATACGCCTCTCATAGGGCAATAAGAGGTGTATAAAAGTACGATTTCTGACAACCTTTTTTGACATATGCTCCGTATTATACAATGAGGGACGTATAGACACAACTTTTAAGGAATTAATACTTGTATACGCCCCTCATAGTGTAATGAGAGTTGTATAGGTTTTGAAAAGCTGACAACTTTTGATAAATACGAAAACTTTTTGATATATAAAAAAGTGGTAAGAAAATGTGGATCTATACGCCCCTCATTGCACTATGAGGTCCGTATACATGTGTATTCTAGCCCCTTTTAGCTACAAACCACATTTACATCTGGATATGCAAAGTTGGACCACTATAGCAAATTCTTGGACCACACCATGATGAATCGGAAGTACACACACACGAACGGATTCTTTGTCTCTCGTATTGTTCTCTCTCTCGTATCACTTGATACGATTGGAATATTCAAGGTTAGCTCGTTTTCCATATTTGATGTTTTTAATTTTTTGGTGGCTACTATGGCCGTTTGTGATGGTGTTAGGGTGGTGTTTATTGTTTGCGGTGGTGTTGGGTGGTTGTTGGGTTGGTTGATATGGCTGAAGGTGGTTGGGGTGGTGTTTCATGGTGGTTTGTGGTGGTGGACGGTGGAGGTTTATGGTGGTGTTTCATGGTGGTTTGTGGTGGTGGACGGTGGAGGTTTATGGTGGTTGAAGGTGAAGGTTTGTGGTGGTTGACGGTGGTGAGGGGGTGGTGGGTGGTAGGCTGTGGATAAATTGGTGTTTGGTGGTGGGTGGTAGGCTTTGGTAGCGGTTGAGGGTGGTGGTTTGTGGTGGTTGGTTGTGCTAAGGTGGTGGTGGGTGGTGGTGGGTGGTGGCTTGTGGTGGTGGTGGTTGTGGGTGGGGTGGTGTGGTGTGGTGGGTGGTAGGCTGTGGTGGTCGTGGTAGTGGGCTATGGTGGCGGGTGGTCGGCTGTGGCAGTGGCGGGTGTCGCTGTGGAGGTTTTTGGGGTGTAGTGGACTATGGTGGTGCTGTGGTGGTGGTGGGTATGGTAGTTATCAAATTTGTTTATTAGTTTCTTTAAAAATAATACATTTCGAATGTCGAGTCTAACACTTTAACCAATCGTTCTTAACAGGATATCGAAAGTCGGTGTTTTGACGGTGGTGGCCGCGTAATCCTTAGGGACAAGTGCACTGCTTACCTATTTTAGATTCAAAGGCGTCCCCGCGTACCTATTTCAGATTCATGCCGAGGGACGCACCATAGTGGCAGTGGGTAATGAAGTCGACTCCCGCACCCACTGCCCCAACCATCTCCACTGGGTGTGCTCTTGATGTCGTTTTAGTAACACCCCCGGTGTAGTCTTGATGGCATCAGAGCCCTTGGAACCTAGGGTAGCAACACTACCCACTGGGTGAGCTCTTGATATGGTCTTAGCAACACCCCCGGTGTACTCTTGACATCATCGAAGCCGTACGCGAATTCAATAATATGTAACGATTAACGTTTAGGGTTTAGGTTATCATTTTATTACATTTTATAGGAAAGTGCCATGTTTTGGGTTATAATATATAAACCGATGTTCAATTTCATTTTGAATTACGTTTCTTGTTGCGTTATGAAAATGATAAGTGAAACATAATTTTTTAAACCTATAATTTTTTTAAAACCACATTTTATAAATAAAATATTTGTCATTTTATAACATACAATTTTTTAAAACCACATTTTATAAAAATATGTAGTTTCTTAATATATTAAAAAAACAAATTAAAACTTGATATATTTTATAACCTTGGTTTACCAAAAAATTCTAAGAAGTTTTTGATAATAATTACTAAATAAAACCTTGATACATATAAATTGTTTTTATACTAAATAAAAACAAATAAAAACTTAATAAAAACTTATAAATACATTATTTTATAAAACCTTATTTTATTAAATATCTAAGAAATATTTTATACTAATTAATTTATTAAAACTGTTACATATACATTTTATATAAAATCTATCAATTTATTTATAATAATATTTCACTACCTTCCCCAATTTTCAAGCATTAAACCCACCATCTTATTCCATATAAAAGGTAGCAATCATTATGAAATCATTGGCTGACACCCAATGATTGCCATTAAATGAGGGGACTGAGAATGAGGGTCGTATAACACTATAAGAGGCGTATAATGGGCCCTATATTAGGTGTATTGAGCAATAAGGGTCATATAAGGTTAGGGGATGTGTAGATAATTTTGGGGGGATGTGTGGATACATCCACCCTTTAAATATTCACGGAGTCGTGACTAAACTTTATGATGTACAACTAAACAAAATCGTTGTCGAGTTAGTTTAACAGGGTATAACGATATAATCAATTTTATCTCCATCCAAAAACACACACTCATTTATTTGGAAATAATTATGTTTCGTATCTTCAGGAGTTCCGGTTTACACACCAAATTCAAAAAATTCAAAACGGAGATAATCACATATCGACTTTTACATTTGTTTAAGTTTGTTGTAAGTGAGCTGGATTTTCTGAGTGTATGCTAATGAAGTAGCTTGATTACCAAAGAATAGGCTATGGAGGAACCTGGTTATCGGAGTATGTGTTATGAAGGAGTCGAATTATCAGAGTGTGAGATGTGATGGCCCTTAATCGAGATACCAACATGAGATTGAACATAATTGTTTGATTCTTTTTATTATTTATCAATCAAAGCACACAAATACAATATCCTCAATCATCTATTTATACTAACCCATTACTAATTCTAACTCAATTAAATAAGTAAATAAACTAACTAGATATCCGATAACCGATAATTGAAACTATTTAAACTAAGAAGCCAAACTATATTCATCTCAAACCCACTTGAATTATCTTTAACCCATCTAAAGTTTTTGGACAATCCTCCAAATCATAATTATTTGTTCATCGAATCATCGTCTCTACTTGTCCTCCTCTAATTAGTTGTTTTCAATTGGTTTTTTAAACAAATGTAAAAATCCAGGCCCGAATCTGCCACCTAACAGGGCCCAAACTTTTTTAAAAACAAAAATAAAAATAAAAATTTGTTCTATATATAAATACATTATATCCAACCCCAAATAAACTAAAACTTGTGACCCATCTCAAATGGCTTAGCCACTATTGATTAACTTGACCCATCTCAAATAGTTTAGCACTAAAACTTGTACTATGTTTGTGTACGAATGTTTTGAGGGTTTAGTTATTTTTTTACTTGACAAAAGTTTTTTTTCTTTTGTAATTTTAACCCCAACAATTTTTTTTATTTTTAATCTAAAACTTTTCACTATTTACAATTTGATATCACAATTTTTTATTTTCAACTTTTTTACTTATACTTTTCATCATTTCTCAAATTCTCATTATACGTTTTGTTCTAAATTTTACGAGTTAACAAGGCGCAACATGCGTGCGTGATACAACGATTTTATGCTTCACTTTACGATGAGATCAAAAATTTGCAAGTGAACACGTGCAACGTGGATATGTGGTACAATGTTTTTACGACTATTTTTTTGTTTGACTGTTTCGTCGTAACGTTCGAGTTCTAGATCGACTCAATGTTGGTGGTCGCTGACAGCGGTATGACATTGATACTATTTAGTATGGTTTTACTCCTCTGCCTCACTAGTTATTTATCAATTAATCGATCAGCTTGGTTTAATATTAAAAACCGACAAGGTTCTCTCTCCTCCATATCCCCACTCGTTTTCTTTCACCTTAAAAAAAGAGTCTAAAACCTATGGCCTACAAGCAGAGTTTTAATCACAATTTTGAAATGTAAATAAAATCCAAGTATAATATTATACTGAAATATAACTATAGATACGGCCTGTACATTTTTTTATACAACTGTTCTACACTAGTTTAGTATACAAGTATACAACTGATTTTATATCTATTGTTCCAAGACCACATGGTTTAAAGACTCAAAAGCAAAGTCATTGAAACAAATATTACCTCTCATCCTTTGCTCTTGCAGCATTACAGATGCTCACTGCTGCCTTTTTTTAGTCGTACATGCAACCCATTTTTCATATTCAAAAGAAGAGATAGACTATACGGCGGCTCCACCATCTTCTCCGGAGTCCCACCGCCGCCAACTACCTCAATCTCAAACTCATGCATGAGAGCCACAACCACAGACTTCATCTGTAAGTAAGCCATCTCTTTCCCTAAACACATTCTAAACCCCCCATGAAAAACCGGATACTTATACTGATCTAACTGTTGGTACACCCCATTATCATCCAACCATCTTTCGGGTTTAAATTCCCTACAATCAGACCCCCACAATCTCTCCATTCTCCCCATTGCATAAGCCGAATAATCAGCAAACCAACCTTTTCCTACGAATGTACCATCGGGTAGTATATCATCATCCACCGTCAATCTAGAGTTTATGGGCACGGGTGGAAACAGTCGCATGGACTCTGATAGAGCCGCATGTAGGTAATTCAGATTCTTCAAGTTGTCGAATGTGAGATTTAACGGATGAGTATGGTGGGTTGAGGTCATTAACATAGATAATTCTTTGTGGATCATGTGTTTACAATGCGGGTGCCCGTCTAATAGCCAAAAGAACCATGTGAGTGCAGTTGATGTTGAATCTTTACCTGCAAGTATGAAGCTGATTATAATGTCTCTCAAGAACTTCCTCCTTTCTTCATCTTCGAATCCCATATCCCAACTTGAAGCCATGAATCTCGACAACAAATCTTCGTTAGTTTTGTCACCAATTTGTGTTTCTTTCGATTTGATTACATCCATAGCGAATTTATTCACTGTTTCGATTGCTTCTTTGTACTTCCTCTCACTCCCGATGTCGAAAAACCTTGTAAAATAATGAAACACCGTAAGTTATATTTATGTATTATAAAAGGAAACTATAACATGGTACGATTTTTCGGAATGCGATAAAAACAAGGAGCTAGGAAAACATAGTACAATACAAGAACATCAAAAACTACACCAGTTACTGCATTTTAGTATCCATGTATTTCCCCAATGTTTAACCATATAAAGGAGTTAGCTTTAGTGGTCTCCACCATACAACATGGTACGTGTATACAAAACTACATATGGTGTCACATTTTTTCTTTCAATACGGTATCAGCTTATTTTTTAAGAACTTTTTTTGGACATATAGCGTCACCTGTAGGCTTCTTACACCTTTTAAGCAACTAAGTACTTTTTAGCTAAACCCAAACCACCATATATACTAATTAGGGATGTTCACGGTCTAGTTTTGTAGTATTTAAGATAAACCGTGATCCAAACCGTTTGTAACGGTTTTCCATTATGATAAACCAAAACCAAATCGTTAAACATTAAAACCAATTAAACCAACATGAACTATCACTCTAACAGTGAGGTTCCGATATTGTTAAGATTTGTTGATTTCGTGGTATAGGCTTTATCGGGCCCATGAAAAACAAATATCTTAGAAACTTTTAACATTTTTATGCTTAGGAAACTATGTTTCTTTTATATACCCCATCATTTTTTTGAACGGCAAATTTCTTTTAATCCATGTCGTCTATGAGACTTGAACTCAATACCTTCCATTCCAAACCCAGGTGTTTAAAAGCTTTTGCCTTTGCCAATGGATCACCACCCGGCCCCATTGGTACCCATCATTAAACATATCTTTTGTGTTCTACCCGATGAAAAAAAGTCTTTATTTGTCAACAACAAAAAAAAAAATCTTATTCCTAGTGTTTTAAATACTTCCCCTAGTTCTATTTTTACTAAACCTCTTATGAAATACTATCACATATAGACAATATATTATATTTAAAATACATGCATTAAAATTTTACATTCTGGTCCGGTTTATATGGTTTGAAATTTTAAACCAATCAACCAATCAGAGCCAATCCTAAGAATTCGTTTATTCTGTTCGAGCTTAAAAAAACGTTCCCCTATGCCTTAATGAAATATATAATATAAACTAGTTTTTTCATACAACCTATTGTTAATGAGGTAATAACTAATCTAAACCATAAAATATAATTTTTGTAAATAGGCCTATGTTGGTGTTTGTATGGGTGTACCCTATTAAAAAGGAAAAAAACACATATACGTATCAGGTTTTTTTATAAATAACGTGTTCTTTGAAATATCGGGCCTGGCCGGTGATCCTCGTGATCCTCCCCGCCAGCCCACCCCAGGGCCGCCCCTACAACCAATAAATGATTAAAAAACCAACCATATAACCAAACCGATAACCAATTTGAATGGTTTCAGGAACAGAATTGCATACATATATATCGGTAACATACCTCTTTAACTTCCAAACCACCGGCAACGGAGACATGAACCGATAGGAAGTATGCTCAACAGCTACATCAAACGCTTGAACAAACAACAAATACTTAGAATCCTTCACACCTGAAGTCAACAAACCCGGGTCAACCCCAAAGGCCACGTTACAAATATTATCAAAACCAAACTTCTTCAACACAAGCTGCAAGTCAATTGTACAATCTCCACCAACAGACAAAAGATAAGGAATCAAGGAGTTGGATATCTGCAATCGAACCGTATCTGATATAAACACTCTTAAAGCTTTAGTTTTGAACTCATGACTAGCAATCTTTCTTTGAGACGACCACATGTCACCATCGGAGTTGAATATGCCGTTGCCGAGGAGTTCATGCAAGACGGTGGTGTAACGGTGGCCTTTGATGTAGTTAAGGAAGTTGTGGCGGAGGAGGTGGTGGAGGTTGGTGGGGTTGGCGGTGCAGATGCCATGGGAAAGGTGGAGGAAGCCGTTGACTTGGAGGGTGAGAGATGGGGTGGTGGAGAGCATGTCGGTGACCCAGTCGTGGAAGCGGTGGTGGTTGCGGAGGAGGCCGATGAGGTTGCCGATGAGTGGGTAGGATTGGGGACATGGTGTGGTGGTACGGTGGTGGGTGAGGTGGTGGAAGATGGTGGAGAGAAGAAGGATTGGGAGAGAGAGGATGAGGAGATAGAGGAAGTTGTCGGTGATGTTGTCGAACATTTTTGTCACTGGTTGGTGGATAAGTGGTGGTGGATTAGTTGATGATTGAACTCAGGGAGTTGACATCTTATCTTCTTTTGTTTTTGTTTTTTTTTTATTTTCTTATTAGTTGATGATTACGGCGTGTTAACACTCAAAGTTAGACGGAAACGTAAAATATATAAAAAAATACCTAATTAATAGAATCAATTATGACGGAGCGTTAAACAAAGAAACAAATAACATAAAAATAATGTTGAACCATGTACGCGCATTGCAACACGTTAACTCGATAAATTTAGACGGAAACGTAAAATAGAAAATTTGTAAATATGAAAAATATAAAGAAACAAAGTTAAAAATTGGAAAGTGTTGAGGTAACAATTGATTGAAAAATGTTTGTGACAAATTAGTTGTTAAAGAATAAAGTATAAGAGTTAAATGTGTAAAAAAATTGATAGTAATTCTCTAATTATAAGAAAAGTTGATAATTACATATAGAGTAAAATGCCAGGATAGTCTCTGTGGATTTGTAAAATAACACATATAGTCTACAACTTTTGAAAATTATACCGGTGTTCCCTGTGGTTTGACAAGTTGTTAATCGGATAGTCCATGAAGTGGATGTCCGTTAGTTTTCTCCGTTAAGTCCATATAAATTTACTTATTTACCTCTCCCTTTAAAAATAAAAAAAAATATGAATTATCAGAAATGTGGGACCCACCTTATGTACCTCAACCTTATAAACCGGCCACTCACCTCCATCTCCTCCGCCACCCACACCCACCATCACCATAGCCACCCTACCCTTTGACCACCGGACAAACTCCCTGCCCCTTCATCGCCGACCAAACCCTCACCCCTGCCACCTTCTTCCTCACTCCATAACAACCAAACCCCGCCGAACCACTTTGTTCATCCCCTTCTCTCTTTCTCAGCCTTAAGAACACCACCACAGTGTGTGTTGTTCTCAACTTCCACAACACATAGATCCAACACCACTGTGGAGAAAATAAGGTTAAAATATGCAGCAGGCACTCAATTCTCAATGGTTCAGATCCGGCACCACCTAGATATGGATGTCAGAGGAGAAACGAGCAGGGGCGACAACGAGCAGAGGGCTTCAGATCCGGCACTCAATTCTCAATGGTTCAGGGGCGACAACAAGCAGAGGGGTGGGGGTTCGAACCGACAAATTTGGTCAATTAGGTATGGGAACGACACACAAATGTTTAATTGGGCTATTTTAGTGGTGGTGAATTATGTATCAGGAACCTAAAGAGAGAATTTGGGGTGTTTGGAATTGGTTTGTTGACTTTATAAGAACTTGAAAAGTCGAATGCAAGTATACAACTGTTGAACAAAGTATTTTTTTATGGTGGAGGTTGTGTGGTGGGTGATGGGTGGGGTGGAGTGTTATATTATGTATTTAATAATTAATTATTAATTGTGGGGCCCAATTGATATTTAAATTATTAATTATTTTTTTTCTTATATTTTAATAAAAACAAGGGGCAATTTTGTCATTTTACATAGATTTAACGGAGAAAACTAACGAACATCTATTTCAGGGACTATCCGAGTAACAACTCATCAAACCACAGGGAGCACCGGTATAACTTTCAAAAGTTGGGGACTATAGATGTTATTTTACAAAACCACAAGGACTATCCGGACATTTTACTCTAACATATAGTAAATAGATATTTTGATGGAAAAGTTTTGACGGAGTCAAGGTTACTCAATTATATTTTTTTCTGTTTTAAAATGCTACCAATTATTATGGCTTAAACGTCAGAACAAGCTTCATTCTAAACAAATTTTATGTTCAAAAATTTGGGGGCTTAAATTTAGTACGAGCATTGATTCGATTTCACTAGTCGATATCGTTTGCTCATTCTTACCAAAAACGTCTGCAGTTATCATACGACCTGTATGATACGTAATCATTCAAACAAGCAGTCGTCCCTGTTATATTAGTCATGCCGTGGAGTCTTTTGGCATGTATAATGTCATATCAATCGTATGTTCTCAACATACTAGTCATATGTAATTATTTCTTTTTAGTTATGAAAATTTGCAAAATTTAATAATTTTTTATTATAAAAATAAAAAAGAAAATATATCATACGTACGGCCAGGTGCCTTTATAAAGATGTTAAAGATTTATTAATATTATTCTCCTTGATTATTTTCAAATACCATATCGTGACATGTATATTTACATATATGTTTATGTGTTTATTTTTTAAACGTAAAGTAAAACTAATTTAAGTTTATAAAAACTCTTTAAAAAACGAAGATAATGAAAGAAACACCCTTTTAACTTCATGGTTGCGGTTGGGGTGGGTTTCCAGCTAAGCCATGTTAATTACGTATCAAGTTGTAGAGCATTAAATAAATCAATTCTTTTAACAACAAATCCAATATATTCTAGAATAAATAGATCATAATCTCGGCTATACTATGCAAGATTTGAACTCCTAGATAGTGCTTGATATGTTAAAACGAGAGACGTAATGTAATGGACTACTATGAGAGAATAAAAGAAAATGTGTTTAGTTGCTAAGTTAATGGAATCACCCAATACATAGTGTATTTCATTCCTTCAAATTCATTCCATCTACACACCTTGTTTTTTTTATTTCATTCCCTCTCCCACCTTGATCACTAACACCTCCAACCATCTCCATCACTAGCCACTCTCGCTGCCACCACCACCGGGTACCCGCCGCAGCTACCTTACACCGTCGACCCGGCGCCGTCACCCGTCGTTTCCACTGAAGACCACCGCCTTCCTCCGTCACCTAACATCGACGCCACAACCACTACCCACTCCGCAAACACCCCCTCCATCATCGAACACCGGCATCACCGCTACCATCAATCACCGAATACCACCGACCACCGCCACCACAACCCACAACTGTCGCCACCAAACACCTACGCTACCACCGGCCACCACCACTAACATCGCCCACCTCCGCCACCACCGGTCACTACCACCAACAACCTCTGCCACCCGTCACCACAACACCAACACCATTGCCGACCACCACCACCCTCCGCCACAACTGGCCACTACAACCAGTGGCGAATACATAACTTTTTTGTACAAGGGGCACAATACAAGTTGGCTAAATTTCTTATTCTATCAGCAAGATTATGCAAATCAACTAATTTAGGCATAGGTCTAGGAATATTACTAGATAGATAGAAACTCTTATTCTTAAAAAGCTGTTGTTTCTACATCAAAAAAATATATATATATAATATATAAATTAATATGCACAAACAAAACAATCAAACACTTTGAAACAAATACAATTATAACTCTATAAATTAATATACAAAAAAAAATCAAACAAATAGTGGATTAAAACATACCCAAATTATGGAATCACAAATTAACATGCGGGAGTTAGGAATTGAGGTTCATAGGGTCAATATGGCTTCTGTCTGTTCATTAGGTATTTAGGTTAGGAGTAAATGTTAGAGGCCATTCAATATAAAAAGACTTGGGTCATGGCCTATGGGCTAAAATTAGAAAAAAAAATCTTCACTATACAAGGCTTGGGTACGGTGGGCCTGTGCCCACCCTCTTCCATGAGTGTATCCGCCACTGACTACAACTGGCAACCTCCGTCACCCGCCGCCACCACCCCTCGCCAGCGAACACCAGCGTCACCACCGCCACAACCCACCAGTGACACTGCCATCGACCGTCGTCGTTGCCGCCACCCACCGCCGCCATCAACTACCGCCACCGTTCACAACCGCGTCCCATTGCCGATTTTATTTCTTCTTTTTTTTTTCTGCCCCCCAAGCACTACAAGGTAATGATTCATTTCATTCTCACATGGTAACCAAACAAGACCATTCTATTACCTCTCTATTCCATTAACTCATACGAAATAGACCCTCGATACTTTGTCACTTACATTAAGTAGTTGGCAAACACCATATAACTAGGGATTTTTACATATTCATCCCTCCTAAGAAACCTTATTACATATTTCCTCAACCCCTAAATTTCATTATATGTTTCCCCTTCCTAATTAAGACTTATTACATATTTCATCAATCCCTAAATTGAATTACATCTTTCCTCAATCCCTACATTCAATTACATATTTCACCTTCCTAAATCTCATATATTACATATATACCATTTCATTAAAATACTTGTAACACCTCGTGTTTTTACGTCCAGTATTTTTCGACACGCGTCCCGGTAATCCTGGTGTTGCCACGTGCTAAAACGGGAGGGACCAAAGTCGTTGAGTTACGTTATTATATCCTCATTATGCCTTGGAATGAAGTTGAGGGGCCAAATATACAAGAAATGAAAGTATAATTGAGTTGGGAAGTGCAGGGGTCAAAACTGCCAAACTTTGAGTAAGTTTGGGGGCCGCCGCGTAGCGCGACGCCTAGGAGGCTTCACCGTTGCGTAGCGCGACGGGCCTATCTGGGCAGAAAATTTTAAATGGCTGCCATCTAGCTCTTTGGACACCTATCTCGCGATCTTGCCACCTTTTGCTCAGTGTTTGACACTCCATCGTGTGGACACCTTAGAGCATGCCACAACACCTGGCAACACTCCCTAACACCTCAACATGCATTTAAGGGTGCTTCCCAATGTGTTGCAACAAGTTCATCTCACTTGAAGCTTGTTAAGTACACCTTGGAGAAGTTCCTGGCCATCCTCAAGCATTCTATTCTGTTCCTAGCATTATTTGGACCATATGTAAGTGCTTTATCTCGTGCTAAGTCCATTCGTTTAAGGTTTGAGCTTAGATTAAAGTCTTGGCGTAAAAACGCCTTGACTTTGATCTAAATCCATGATAACCTAGCCTTTGTGGGTAACGGAATTCCTACGTGATTATAATGATGGAGGTGTTAATCCCTCAAGTGGGCATCTCCAGATTACCACGGATTCATGGCTAATTGACGAGTCAAACGAAAAGTCAAAGAAAGTCAAACTGTCCAGATTTGTAAAAATTCATAACTAACAATCTAGATGTTATAAAATATGTTTTGATGCACTGATAACCTTAAAATAAGTATTATAATTTATACCAACTGATTTGGCTCGTCAAGTTTTGGTCTAGGATCGGTTTGTAACTGAAAGTCGCTATATTTGACTTTTCATTGACTTTTCGATTCTGACCCAATTTAGCCATTTTGGCTACTGATTTTTGGCTACTCTAAGACCATATCTAAGTATAGGATGACATCCTAAAGTTTCGTCACTCGATTCATTAGAAATCTGAGTTTACATACAAGTTCCGCTAAAATTACATAAACTTTGCAAAAAAAAGGTCCTTTTTGTGCAAATCATGATTTTAAACACCCATGCATGTAAAAATAAGACATAAACTGATTTGTAAACATAATTTGATTATTGATGTCAAGAACCTGATTATAATTTAAGTTTTCGCAAAAGATACGTTTATGGCATCTAAATGACTAAAATGCCCATTTTAGCATTTTAGAAAGATTAAATATGGTTTATTGATCAAAATGAAATGTTTACTGATATTATATGATAAGTAGGACATATTGGGATGTTTATTCAAATTATGACTTGAGTGAAGGTCTAAGATTCGTTAAATGCCAAGAAATGACCAAATTACCTTTTTTTACGAAAAATGACTTAAATCAATATTTTTGCAATCAAAACTTAAATCTACTGATGTAATAAGTTAAATGACATATTTTTGGTATATAAAACAGGTCCTAATCTCTTAAAAAATCGAATATAATGGCATTTAGCGACTTGTACGCATTTTTGGCGCATAGTATGGTTTAAAACCATAACTATGAGCTAAGACTTGATACCTACTGATTTATAAACTCATTTTCAAATCTTAACATTAAGTACAAGTCCCAAACTCAGAATCCCAATTTTGGCTTCAAAGCTATGTGTGAATTTACCAAAATGCCATTACGGGACATAGATTATTTCAAAATCATCAAACACACATATATTTGATATCCTATTGTTATAACATCATAAAATAAGTATTTTTACAGAATATTAACGACCTTGACATCAGATTCGTTTTAACATCTTTTATAAACTCTAAAATGACCAAAATGCCCTTGTAAGACTTAATTCGGTTTTAAATATACCTCGGGCCTATCTTTTGCAAAGCTACTGATTTTGTAACATATTTTAAACATACATTCATATGGAACTTGTATATGACTCGCTCGGTTATCCGGTTTCGCCTATGCACGTTCGGTTAAGCTTACGTAGCTAATTTACATACTTAAACCGAAACAGGTTTAACTTAGTCATTTCTTTATCAAAATCCAGAGTGTTGTTAGTTTACCCATATTAGACAAGTTTATATACTTTTCGGGTCCAACTAACATCTATTCCGGTCACCGCTTAATCTAGTGTATCGTACCGTATTGTTTTAACGTAAGTCTAACCGGTTCAAGTCTAAGACTTCATTAAGAACCATTAGCATTCTAATAATTGGTTAATAATTACCATCACTCCCAGACTAAAGGTCTTCCGGTAGATTGTACCTGTACTTATTTCTGATCTGCGGCTGAGTTTTGACTTTACTAAGACTTAACTTTAGGTAAATACCCTTAACTTATTTTCCCTATACGGGCTTGGGATACGGTAAATTATTACCGCTTGGTCAGGTATGGGATCATGTTTTATCCAGTTGTGATAATTAACTAAAATCTTGCATAACCCGGTTTTGATCTGTTTTGTCTAAAACTAAAATATTAGGGGTGGACTTGACCGTGTCCGGGATATCCTTGGATCACTAAAGTACTAGTGGCCACAACAATATAGCATGGCGTATAGGCATACACTGGGTAATTGCTATTGGCTTTCTATGTGAAAGTTCAGAGTGGCGTGTCAGTCGATCAGGTCTCGATTTTTGTATTGGGCCTCATATGTAAAAGCATGACATGTAAATCTGTATACAAGGTCGTCTGTACTCTCCCAAATTATTTATGAAAATGTGCCAAGTGCACCTAAAACCATTTTTGAAAAGATTTTCAAAATGAGTCGGTTGAGTGTATTTACCAGTGTAAATTGACATATTTTCAAAGATCAAGTTACAAGTACAAGTACGCAATAGGCCGGAAGCTGCGGGGCGTTAACCTTAAGGAGTTGCGACCTTAGAGTTGAGCCTGTAGAGTCTGTTTTCATTTTGTATGTATTCCGATCCGCCTGTGGATCTTATTACAAGCCTAGTCTGTATATTATTTGTGTTTTCCAAACTTTGGACACTTATGGTTTGTAATAGTTTATGTATCCAATGACTTCCATTGTGTTATCCTATAATTGGTTATGATGATATCAACTTTACATCACGGTACTCCCCACTGGGCCCACCGATAGACACGTGGATGTCGGGGTGTGACAATACTCTTATCGATTTACTATTTTACCCTTAATGAATTTATTAAATGACTAGTTACATATTTCTTATTTTAATAAGATTAATTACATAATAACCGAATTTATTTAAATTTTTAATCAATTACATGGTAAGAAAGGCAAACTTGCTCCTCGTTTTGTAGGTTTTTTCAAGATTCTCGAGAGGATTGGCAAAGTAGTTTGTCGACTTAACTTGCCTCAAGAGCTCCACAATGTCCATCCAACGTTCCATATCTCCAATCTCAATAAGTGCTTAGCCGACGAAGGACTTCACATTCCATTCGACGATATCGATGAGTCCATGCACTTAATCTAAAAGCCGATCGAAATCATGGATCGTGAGACAAAGAAACTTAGGAGAATTCACTTGGGATGAAATTTCCTCGAGTCCTCCTCTTGAATAAATTTCGGGACGAAATTTCCTAGAGTATGGGACACTATAACATTTTGTATTTTCATAGTTTCTAACTTTAGAAATCTTCTATTCGTATTTCATTCCAATCCATGTAATCTCGAGACTTTGATTATAATGAAAATTGCATTTTATTCATACTTTGTTATTCATACATGCACGATACATAAACAATCACGAAAAACACAATTTATATGAAAACCGAGCCATACATTGAGTTTATATTATTTCTGAATGTTAATCACACGTGTTATCATCATTCATACTCCTACATACACTTAAATACCCAAATCATGCTTAAGTTTCTAGCATAAAATAATGGAATTATCAAACTATAGTCGTCAAACTACAAATTCTGGAAAGTTCGGTAAATTCTGCGGGTGGTGCACGACCATGCAATTGATGTGCATAATAGGGCTGGCAATTTCAAACACGGACACGAAAACACGCCAGGAAATGACACAATCTTAATAGGTTCGTGTTTGACCATTAACAGGTTTCGTGTCTTAAAAAGGTGGACATGATAAGACCTGTTAGTTTTTGTGTCGTGTTAGTGTTTACCTATTTCGTTTCCGTGTCTTATCGTGTTCTTGTCTTAACAGGTCATGTTCGTGTCTTAATAGGTTATATTTGTGCCTAAAGAGGTCGTGATTGACATGATGTGCTAGCCCTAGACTCCACACACCACCCCTCCAGGGCGAGTTCGTCTTAACAAGTCGTGTTCGTGTCTTAACAGGTCTCGATCGTGTCTTAACAAGTCGTATAATACGCTTGTAAATTTTTTTCATGTCTTAACATGTTGTGTTCGTGTAACCTGTTTATTATCATGTTCGTGTTCGTGTTTGAAAAAACTGACACCATAAGATTTCGTGTCATGTTCGTGTTTACCTATTTCGTGTTCGTGTTTACCTATTTCGTGTTCGTGTCTTAACATGTCGTGTCTGATACGATATGCCAGCCCTGCGTATTGCGATCCGCATGACGATGCACCTGATGTGCACAACCCTGCATTTCGTGATCCGCACGACCGTGCACCTAATTCGCATGGCCGTGCAAAAGCACCAGGTCTAGCAGAATGTTTACAAACTCGCGAATTTTGACTCCTTCCCTCCCCCTCTTCAACCCCCAACCACCTTATTTAACACCCGAACCCTAATCGCAACTATAATTACAACCCCTTACCACCTCCTAAACACTTTCCACACTCCAAACACTCTCAATAACACTTTCAAATCTCTACATTTCTCAACTTTGGGAAGATTCATCCAAGTTCAAAACATTGAGTTTTGAGTTAGCTTATTCACTTTTTCTTTATGTTTTTCTTCTCCTCTTTCTTTGGAACACCTTTAGGAATGTTACCACAAGTGTACTATGGTAAACTAAGAAGGAACATCACTATATTTGAGGTCCAAAAAAGGATATATTTTATGTTTTTAACAACTTTCAAAACAAGGTTCATACTTACTGGTTTCTTAGATTTCTATGCACCAAACCAAGTTGCCAACAAATCCATTGTTGGGAGACTTGAGTTGAGGTATGAAATCAGAAACTTAAAGGTACATAACCTCAATTTCTTGATGCTCAAAGGTCCTAAGTGACCTACAAAAGTGTTGAAACCATCTAAGTCCTCAACCTTCAACGTTGCGAGACTTGTGTTTTGCTAAGGTGTAATGGAAGCTTTGGCTTACAACTATGATTCCATTTCCTCACTTGCATACTTAGTAGGTTTATTATGTCATTCTAAGTCATCAAACAATTTTCACGAAAACAAAGTGAACAAACTACACCAATTCTTCAAACACTGTCCATGTTTGAAATGCAGTCGTCTTGTTTACTCACTTGGTTGTCTTGGTGAATTAGGAGATTTCATGTTCATGACCGTCCGAAATCATCAATTAAATTGATGATTTTGTGCTTTGGTGAATCTAAAGAATGAGGCTAAATGGATGGAATTCATCATACCTCCATACATGACTAGCTATACTAACATATATATGTAATATACTTACAAAACCGAACCCTAACTTCAACTAATTCATTGTTGAAAGTTATGAGTTATGATGTTCATCAACCTAGTTCTTGAATCCTCATTCAGATTCTAATGGATGATTTGGTACCTATGAAAACACATTACTACCTAGTGGCCGAATGAGTGTCTAGACAAGATGTATTTATATACAATATCATACTTTCTTGTTATAATTCTCCATTTTCGAATCTAACTCATAATCAAACTCCATTGACTCACACACCTTTGTTTCCCATTGTAGGGTAACTTTTTTGTTCCAACCATCCCATTCATATCAACTCACATTTGGAAGCTTTAGCAAACCGCGAGTATACCTGACCCTTCTTACGCTTTAATGCACTTTTGGGTGTAACGTGTATAATCTATCAAAATTCACAATGCACGTAACTAATCATATTCAATCACTCAATCCACCAAACATGTTAATTGTTATACTTAGGTTGATTTCATGCTAGAAAACATTCATGCACTCTATTTGTCATTTACTTAGCTAGCCCACCTTAAAAATTATAGCGCTAAGTAGCCCATTGCCCATTTATTGGGTATTTGTTAAGTATTACAATTTTTACGGTCCCATTCAATTCGGTGACGAGGGTATGCAGAATATTCAGTGGACACAAGGGTTTGACCTATAGATATGCATACTACCTTCAACTTAGTATATACATTTTGTCATGTTGGATTTGAGACTTTTTATAATATGCTATGTAAACCAAACTTGTATGCTCACCAACCATTATGTGTTGAAAAATTATTTTAATACATTTTGTAGGAAATTAGCCTTGATGATTTGAAGAAAATGATTAGGGTGAACTAGATACGCACCTAAATTTTCATGTTATGTATATCCTTTGTTTCATCATATATTCAACCATTGGGTGTTAGCCCAATGGCCACCAGCACCCATTACTAACTGGTGTGGGCAGGTTCGAGCCCTGGTTCAACCAAATTGCCCACCCGGTAGCGTATTCACCGCCAGGCAGCATTGCTGGGTCACTAGCTTGGGAAGGGGGATCCCTTCCGCGGTCAGGGGTACCGTGCATCTACCCTTTTGTTTCATTATATTCAAGTTGCCAAAATTGTTGTATTTTTTTCCCTTCAAGACTATGTAATTCAATTTAGAATGAAATGAAATATTGTTATTTAAATTATTGTCATTTTTAGCAAGTTATGAAGTCTCGAGCAATCTATTTCGTCTCACCTTGATGTTTCCACCATCCGTTAGGGTTTGACATTTACACCATGATCTAGCCATGCTTCATCTGTTTCTTTACAACGTTATTTGACTTATTAGATATTAAATTTAGTTAGAGTAGTGGGTCAGTGGACATTAAGTTTCTAGGTAGTTTTCATCGTATGTAAGTTTCTTTGTGTTTGTATTTTGTAAGTCTTTAAAAGTGTTGTTTGTTTTGAGAGGAATTAAAAAGAAAAATTAGGAAAGTCTTGTTTTGTCTCTAATTCTTGGAGCCTATCTCGCTTAAGGGACTATCTTGGAGTCTAACCCGCTCAAGGGGTCACATCATTTGGTGCTTTCACTCTCAATGATCGTGCCTCCCCGTACAAGCTTCGAAAAAGGCGTCATGACCTTAGTCGACTTAGTCGACCGCCTAATAACCTATCAAGAAACCATCGCCACCCAATAAGCCTCACACACCATGAAGATGCTTGATGCCATGTTGAGTGCTCTCGTTGTACAACAACAACTCTTGCTTTTTTGTGCCCGACTCGGCCTAGAACCTTTCATCCATTGCCCGCTCGACCACCACCGGCACCACCACACCACCAAAATCCTGCACCACTTTCGCCTGCTCCAAACTGATACTTGAAACTATCTACACCACCGCCACAAACCCTACCCATAGAAAAATCGTGCCACACCTGGAAGTCGGACAAGTTCCTTTATCAAAAATTGCCACCATCTTCAAACCTAACTCCTAATGGCCCTTCAAACACACTTTTAAAAAGTGGTATGGTCACCCCTCGTTCAACCTCTATGAAACCCTGACCCACCAGCAGCAACATTTCCACGCATTTTGTTCTTATCGTTGAACAAATTGATTATAATCCAAAGTTAAGGTCTTTTGGGGGTACTTTCTCCAATTCCCGGGTTAGAGGGACCACTACTAAAGGCTCCAAGCGAAGCTGTGGTGGGAAGACGCGAGTGGTGAACGTCGTGGAGGCGCGTTGTAACTTCCCCGAATGCAAGTGGAAGGTCGAATGGCGTCCGCTGTGGTGTAACACCAAGCATTTTTTCGTTTCCGGTCTTGAAAACAAGACCGTTTTACAAGGTGGGAGTACTGATACGAATCACACCACATTGCAGTCATTTCAGGGCCGTCTCTGAGAATGTTAAAAAAAATTGGGCCTCGAGCGAGACCAAAAGCTAGGCCCACTCCTTATAATACAAACTCATCTAGAGATGGGCATAAAAACCGGTTCCGAACCCGAACCGGTAGAACCGAACTGGAATCGGTTCCAGTTCCTACCCGACATTAAGTAGAACCGGTTCCGGGTTCAAAATACCCGTTGGTTCCAACCCGGTTCCACAATTTTACCATTTGACTCGGGTAGTAACCGGTTCCTACCCGTACCCGGTTCCTACCCGTACCCGGTTTCACTTGTACCCGGTTCCATCAGTACCCGGAAATGAAGTTCAAGAAGGAACCGGTTATACCGTTATAATGTTACCTTTGGAACCGGTTATAGCCGAAAAAGTGGAGACTAACGATAGAAAGAAACACAAAAATAACAAACACAATAGAAAGAAACATTACACAAACTTTATTAAAACACCAAACCAAACGGGTTACATCAAACATTGGAAGAACCGGTGCCGGAACCTTCTCCCGTCTCATTTTTCTTTGCCTTCGTCACTGGGCAATGCCGCTCAGTGTGTTTCTTAAGGGTTGAGTTGGATGCGGCCTTCATAAATTTTCCGCAAGCTTTGCATCTAGCCATCTCGTGGCTGTCGGACATTAAACAGAGATCAAAATTCTTCCATATAGCTGGGTTTCTTTTCGTCTCTAAGACAGTAACAACTTGTTCGTTGCTTGCCATAGGTATTTTGCAAGATTTTTGAGAAGATGATTGAGTTTGTAAGTTGATGATGGTGAGTTTGTAAGTTGAAATGGTAAGTAGGGAGGGGTTTATATAAAAAAACCGATTTCGACGAACAGGAACCGGTTCCCAACGGTAACTTTTTTATCAGGAACCGGTTATAACGGTAACTTTTTTATCAGGAACCGGTTCTGAACAGTAAAAGTCAGATTTTTCGACTGTCAGGAACCGGTTCTGAACAGTAAAAGTCAGGATTTACTGTTAGGAACCGGTTCTAAACAGTAAAAGTCAGATTTTCGACTGTCAGGAACCGGTTCTAAACAGTTAAAATCAGATTTTCGACTGTCAGGAACCGGTTCCACACACCATACCCGGTTCCATAATATCCGTACCCGGTTCTACACGGTTCCATATTCTTGGGTGTGAACCCGGGTAGGAACTGGACCCGGTTCCACACCATACCCGGTTCCAATAACATCCGAGCAGAACCGGTTCCGGGTTGGAACCGGTTCCGGGTAATAATAAAACCCGATTATGCCCATCTCTAAACTCATCAATTATATATCAAGAAACCACAATACGACAATATATGTAATAAAATAAACAAAAAAGACAGTGTAGCAAAATAACTGAACTTATTTAAGCAAATCGTGCGACTCTCCAAACGTTTTTGAACAAAACCATTTGCAGCATCTACATCACCCATAAACATCCAATAGCTAAAAAAATCAAACATTCAAGATCCATACAAGCAATATTGCTAGCAACAAGATTTACTAATTTCACCAAAAAGCACCAACATATGAGCATAAAACACTAGTATTAATTTAGGGGCATCTTAAATTTAATGTGTAAAAATAGAATATGGAAAGTTGCATCACAAACAAAATTTTCTAAAACCAAGAAATAAATATAAAAAGAAGGCCAACCTACCATCTATAAAAAAATAAATAAAAAGATAAAAAAAGAAGAAAACTTGAATAGTTGCTGTTATATTATACGTCTCAGTCCTCTATTATTCATATAATATACATAAGTAAAATTTTAAATATTTGGGCCCCTTTTAGATTTGGGCCTCGGCCATTGCACGCGCTGCCAGCCCAATAACCGGGCCTGAGTCATTTACACCATGATCTAGACATGCTTCATCGTTTTCTTTACTAAGTTATTTGACTTTATTAGATATTAAAATTAATTAGAGTAGTGAGTTAGTGGAGATTATGTTTCTAGGTAGTTTTCATTGTATGTAAGTTTCTTTGTGTTTGTAAGTCTTTTAGTTGTTTGTTTTGAGAGGAATTAAGAAGAAAAAATAGCAATGTCTTGTTCTATCTCTAATTCTTGGAGTCTAACCCGCTTATGGGTCTATCTTGGAGTCTAACCCGCTCAAAGGGTCGCATCATCGAGGGAGGAGGGGCAATTTATGGTAGAACAACCTCGAATGGCCTCTTTAAGTTAGAGAGGAGGGGGTGGGGGTGGGGGATAGAGGGTGCCCGAATGTCCGATGACTATTTGACCATTTTGGAGTCTGCTTTGGCTGTGAGCGGAGGGGTGAGTGGGTGACATGGAGCTAGTTTTAAAGTCTCCTATTGTGGGGGCTCTTGTATTTGTAAAGAAACTTGAACCGACAACTAAAGGCCATTGTATTCAGTACTAGAATCACACTGCATTTGGTACTAGTTAGTTCTTAGACCAAGAATTGAAGTTGTGTCATGACACTTTTTAAATATCACACGATTGCGTATAATACATTTATAAATATAATTATTACAAATTTTAGTTAAAATTTCACTCTTTAAGATATAATTAACTAAACAAGTTTGTACTTATATAGTTGATTCCATATTGTGTTTCTTCTGACTTCTAAGAAGTACACACTTAAAACAACAAAGATAGATCACACGTCCATCCTCAACTCTTGCAGCATTACTGTGCAACTTGTTGTCTCTTCTTTACTCTTACAGGCAACCCATTTTTCATATTCAAAAGAAGAGATAGACTATACGGCGGATCCACCATTCTCTCCGGAGTCCCACCGCCGCCAACCACCTCAATCTCAAACTCATGCATAACAGCCACAACCACCAACTTCATCTGAAGTAAGCCACGTCCTTCCCCATACACATTCTAAGCCCACCATTAAAAACCGGATACGCAAACGGATAACCCAGGTGCTGGTATACCCCATTATCATCCAGCCATCTTTCTGGTTTAAACTCTCTACAATCACACCCCCACAAACTCTCCATTCTTCCCATTGCATAAACTGAGTAATCAACAAACCACCCTTTTCGTATGGATGTACCGTTGGGTAGGGATATCATCATCCAACGCAGATATAGAGTTCATGGGCACGGGTGGAAACAATCGCATGGATTCCGATAGAGCAGCATGCAGGTAATTCAGGCTTTTCAAATCGTCGTAGGTGAGATTTAGTGGATGAATATGGGGAGATGATGCTGTTAACATTGTAATTCTTTGTGGATCATGTGTTTACAATGCGGGTGTCCGTCTAATAACCAAAAAAACCATGTAAGTGCAGTTGGATCTTTACTAGCAAATACATAGTTGATGATGGTGTCTCTCAAGAACTTACGCCTTTCTTCATATTCAAATCCCATACCCAAAATGATAATCATGAATCTTGACAGTAAATCTCTGCCTGTTGCGATACCATCTTGCGCTTCTTTAGAATTTATCACATCCATAGCGAATTGATTCACGGTTTTAATTGTTTCTTTGTACTTCCTCTCGCCCCCAATGTTAAAAAACCTCTTTAACTTCCACACCACCTGAAATGGTGACATGAACCGGTTGGATGCATGTTCAACCGCTTCATCAAATGCTTGAACGAAAGAAAAATACGGGTCAGCCCCAAAGATGACGTTACATATGGTATCGAAGCTGAATTTCCGAAGGACATGTTGTAAGTCGAAAGTATCCGATCCCACAGATAAAAGAATAGGGATTAGGGATTTCGAAAGTTGCGATTGGATGGTGTCAGAGATGAAGGTTTGAAGTGATACGAGGGCGAATTCAGGACCAGTGATCTTGCGATGTGACGGCCAAAGGAGGCCGTCAGAATTAAAGATGCCACTACCAAGTAGTTCTTGCATGATGGATGTGTAACGGGTGTTTTTGATGTAGTTATGGAAATTGGAGCCGAGTATGTGTTTGATGTTGGTGGGGTCGGCGGTGCAAATACTTTGGGAGAGGCCGAGAAAGCCGTTGACTCGGAAAGTGAGCGTAGGGGTGGCGGAGAGCATGTCCGTGACCCAATCGTGGTAGCGATGGCGGTTGCGAAGGAACCCGATGAGGTTTCCAATGAGTGGGTAGGATTGGGGACATGGGGTTTTTACGGCGGAGTAACCGCGGCGGGTGAGCCGGTAGAAGAAGGTGGATAGAGTGACTAGTGACAGAGAGAGGATGATGAGATTGTAGTTGATGTCACCCATAACTTTTATCTACCGTTGGAAGATACATGATTGAACACATTCTTAAAGTCTTATACTATTAGTCTTATGTTAACTCATCATGTGCTTCTCATTTATGAACATGTTAGATGTATGCGTTGCCCATAAAATGTTTCTTAATTACATCAAACAGAAAAACTCTAAAGTCAAATTAACATTACTACTCCACATAACGTGTCGCAGTTGAATTAATGCAAGTCTCCAATAATATACAACTCACAACTTTAAGGGGTAGTGTAGTCTGTATGGAACTTTTTTGGTTTCAAATAAGTTATGGTAGAGTAGGATAAACGAGTACAGTTTGTGGGTTGAATCCGACACAAACCCGAAAGTTTATATGAGGAAGTGTTGATGTTAGAATGTGCCAGACGGGTCCTGAGTAGGCCTGTAAATGAACCGAACCAACACGAACATCGGCATGTTCGTGTTCGTTCATTTAACTTTAATCGAATACGAACACGAACATATAATCGAACACATTTTTTTGTTCGTGTTCGTTAATTAAGAATTCGGCCATGTTCGTGTTCGTTTATGCTCGTTCGTTTAAAGCCTAAACGAACAATTCACGAACATAAACGAACACAAACAAACATAAATAAAAAAAAGTTTAAATGAACATAGTTGAATAAACATAAATTAACATAATTGAATAAATATAAACGAACACAAATGAACATAATAAAAAATATAAACAAACACAATTTAACATCTGTAAACACAAACAAAAATGTCTAACATGTTACATTTCATTCGAAAACACATCTAAATTAGGGTTCATATATACTAAAATTAAGTAGTTTTTTATTATAAATATTAAGTAAGTGAAGAAAAAAAATTTAAATTTCATTTTTTATTAACGAAAAACTCAATTACTAATTTGTTATATTTATCTAAGTAGTTAGAAAACCGAATATTTAAATAATTATAACTATTTATGTATTTATTAAAACATAAACGAACGTTCATGAACATAAATGAACGAACATAAACGAACGTTCACGAACATAAATGAACGAACATAAACGAACGTTCATGAACATAAATGAACGAACACAATGTGTGTTCATGTTCGTTCGTTTAATTAAACGAACACAATTTTTTGTTCGTGTTTGTTCATTTATTAAATAAACAAACATAAACTAACTTCCCGCCGAACAAGTTCACGAACAGTTCATGAACGTTCGGTTCGTTTACAGGCTTAGTCCCGAGATCCTTCTGTTTTTTACTTTGTAGTTTAAATTTTACCAAAAATTTCTATATTTTCTTTTCATTTTAATTCACGCTTAAACACCATAAATATAATATAATATAAACCAACGACACATGAAAACAAAAGATTAAGCCAAACACTACTTTTTGTGCTTTTTCTGCTTTTTATACTTTTTTTTCCACAGGAGACCCAAACTTTTATCTCTCTTTTATTTCCAAGTTTGTTGTTCAAAGTCATAGTGAAAATACAACAATGAGAAGCTATTTTTCTCGTCTTTCATTCTCTCTTGCCCATCTCAACCTTAGCCCGCCACTATATTCTACCGACCAACTACCACTATGATCTCTCTCGAGGGTGATATAAATCCAAAAGTTGCATGTTAACACATCTAATCTGACCATGTAACGCCTAAGCCGAAAGCAACCTCTCAGACAAAAAGTGACAGCCTCAGCACCCTCATAAGATCACAACAGTCATACGTGGTGAAGCCATTTGTTCAAGAGTTAGACCACCTTGCGCCTCAACTCCTCAAGCGCGCTTTAATGTTTAATGATCAAGAAAACCCTTTATTGGCCCACATTGTAGCTCAAAACAACAGAAACAAATACAAATCACCATCAACCCAAAGGATATTTAGCCAACTTAATTAATCACAACACCTAAACTGGCAAGGAAGGGTAGCATTAAAATCCACTTACCAAGTACATGAGTCGATTCATGTTTTAATTGTCTACACGATACACCCGCATAGCAAATTTATTATCGGAAATCAAAATAAACTAAACATCAAACGTTTGCTTTAACATTTTTAGCCGAAGGCATGTAAAAGTTAACCTTCTTCATGAGCACATCAAGAAATCGTTCAGACAGCCATGAAAAGTTGGTCTGGAGATACACCCTACGGCTTTATTTTGTAAGAACGGTTTGGAATGGAGCTAAAACGGGTCCAGCATGGCTTTGCAGTTCCGTAGAGACAAACAGGATCGACACCTCTTCGCTTTAGATAACTTTTCTCCAACAGCTGCAAAACAAACCACTACGTTAATTTGCTTAAAACTGGAACAAAGAGATCTATATGTTCAAAAAACGTACCTCAACACGAAATCCACAAAGTGAGAGTAGCACAGAACCACCAGCAGCATCTGCGAGAACTCGAGCCTTGTGCAGCTCTCTTTCCCGCACCAGCATGTAGAGGATTATTGATTGCTATTCAGAATCTCCATACAACTCATCATCCGAAAGCTCATCAAAAGACCGAATATCCAGCTGGTAGTGAAGAATCCCCCCTATTCCACCGAAACCTCTGCAAAACTGAGACCCCTCTTGCGATTTGTTAGTAACAAACTCAAGCGTGCAACCAAACTTTCGGTATTCATTAGCAAACCACTCAAGCAACGACATCTTTTCCTGAACTTCTAATTCGGCGTTTGTAGTCGGATCCCGAAAGTTTTTCTGATCACCCTCTTGCTCCTTGTTCAAATGTTTTATAGTCACTTCACCTGTCATAACATTCCTAAGCGTAAACCTGTTAATATCGAGATTTTCCCAAACAATGAGTATATCAACCGCACCCATTTCAAGACCCTTCAGCGTATCATCCACACCGAAAACATATTTCCCGGTATCTTGACTGATTTCCTCAAAGTACTTACCGATCAAGCGTTTTTCTTGTATAAACTTAACATTCTAAAGAATTTCAGAAGACAACTCTATCGCTTGATTAAACCCGTTTTCACCTCCGTACGAAACATCAACCACGTTCAAGATTTTCGCTTGGAGACGCGGGTCAAACATATCAGATTGACTAAGCTCGATCTTGAAGTCAGCGGACCCCGCGAGTATGAGTCCCGAGACATTCGGCTGACTAGTTGACGGATTGATGTAGAACTGTGTCGCCAGCTCAGCAGTCTTCCTCACATAGTTATGTCTCTTCTCCATACGTAAACGCGCAAATCGTAAAGCGGATTGCCCTCCTCTTCCATGCTTCTTCGGGAGATCGACACTAAACTTGTGAAGTACTTCTCGAGTATTACCGCTCAACGTTCCAAACAAAGTCCCGTTACCATCCATGATTATAAAACCGAATTTGTCATCAGACTCTAGCAGTTCGTTCAACGCTTCGGTATGGAATTTATTATCACAAAGATATAATGACGCGTTAATGGGCCGAAAAGGCTCGAAATCAATGGTGACCTTTTTTTCCTTTCCTTCTTCGGTCACAATGGTTCTGGTGTAAAGCACCAGCCCGTTTGGAGGAACCTTGTTGTAGAGCTTGAGTCTTTGTTGAGCAGATGTGATTGCACCCAAAACGGATTGACGGTTCACTCTGCTTTTAATGTTTGAAGCGGTTCCGAATTCATCTCCGAGCATTTTTGTAACCCTGGATACTTGATCGCGTGGAGGCATAATAAGAGATATCATGATGGTACCGTTACCACGAGCAGCTTCCAATGCCTTGATAAGTTTCTTGATTTTCCATATTTCGATGTTCTTGTCAGTATCATGAGCATCGGCCATTGTGCGTCGACTTTGACTGTTAAGCAAGTAGTACAGGTAACAAAACTACCTGGAATCATCAATTTAAGTGGTTGAAGAATCTAGTTCTATAGCGGAAAAAAAGAGTTATTACGGTTTTCGTCCCTGTGGTTTGTCAAAAATCAATATTTCAGTCCATTAGTCTAAAAATTGTCAAAACAGTCCCTATGGTTTCACTTTCGTAACTATTACAGTCCACTCACATAACCCATCTAATTTACTCTGTTAGTTAGCCCACGTGCAGGGCATTCCGTCATTTAGAGATGAATTTGGGAACTAAGGTAGTGTTCGTTTCACAGAATGGAATGGAATCTTGATGGAATTGGAATGTTGATTTCACTCCTTATTTTGTTGGTTTCAACAAGAAAATGAATTGGAATTGAACAACAACATAAGGAATGGAATCTACATTCCAAATCCATCCAAATTTCATTCCATTTTGCAAAACAAACACATCTAAATTACAAAACAAATTTCAGTTTCTGCGCGAATTCCCATTCCAATTCCATTACAATCCATGATTCGAACACTACCTAAGGTTTTTAAAACGATGGAATTGTTTGGATTTTATATACCAGGCTTCTTTTCTTAATCGAAATGACGAAAATGCCCTGCACGTGCCTGGCACGTGGGCTACTAACAGAGTAAATTAGACGGTGTTAAGTTAGTGGACTGTAATAGTTACGAAAGTGAAACCACATGGACTATTTTAGCAATTTTTAAACTAATGAACTGAAATAATGGTTTTTGACAAACCACTAGGATGAAAGCCGTAATTAACGAAAAAAACGTTAAGAAAACAACACCTTGTGTAATAATAAGTTTTCGTATTTTGATATCAATCCCATTGTTTTTATAAACATCTTTATGCATTAAAACACATTAAAGACCTCATTACAAATCATCATCAAAATGTAGTCTCAATAATCAAATTTCTCATGTTCTACAAAACCAGATTTCAATATTTCCAGATCAAAATAATCAGATTTTTCGAATAAATTCTTTATACGCGTTTGATATACATAATTTTCAGCTCAAATCAGCTAATTCTTAGTAGCTATGATCACAGCAAAACAGAATTTTAAACCAGATCACTGCAACAAATTTAAACAAATAACGAAACCCTAAAACAGAAAGATACAAAATTATGTTAATTTCTTCACAAAATCATAAGAAATATAACAATAACAAAACACACATGCAGGATAATATCTGATCAGCAAATTAAATGAATAACATCTTCTACACATTGGGAATGATTTATATTAATATAAGGGTATATGAATAATATAAATTTCATACGATTGAAATGTACAAATGATTAACGTAAAAATGTAAAACAGAACTGATTTCGTGAATCACCTGAAGGAGAATTTGGTTTTGGATTTGGGATTTACGGGGATGAGAAAGAAAGGGATTTACGGTGGTTTTGGGGTGTATTGTTGGCACAATTTGCAGTTACCGATTAGCACGGATTTGAATGGATGTTCCAGACTCCATGATTTCGTTATCGGATTCGGGTTTGATATCAACAGTTGTTGCAACGGGAAATTATATATTTGTTTCTTTTTTTAATGTTTCGTACTTGGTATGCCATGGGTGTGTTATATTAGGTAACGTTCGGTAGGCATGAGTGAGGTAATAAAATGGACCACTAGGATGCGTTGTATGGTTCGACCCTTCAGAAGCTTTATTGTGTCACCTCCTCACATCATTAAGACCACCGCAGTGGCTTATTTGTGGGTGTTTTTAAGGGCACCACCCCTGAGCGTGTTTGGCAACTTTTTCAGTTTTGGCATTTTCCAAATCACGCTAGATGAATTTTGAAACCACCAATCACAGCTATCTTCTTTAGGTTTGACCAATATCTTTTTTTGGTTAGTTTTTTTATGAGTTAAATGCTTGGTTGGTCCCTGTGGTTTGCAAATCTTGCAGACTTGGTCCTAGTGGTTCACTAATTACACACTTGATCCCAATAGTTTCAAATTTTGCACTCGGGTGGTCCTTACCACTAACCTTTGTTAGATTTCTCAGTTAAGTATACATAAAATGTCTATTATACCCTCGTCTTCTTCATCCTTTCTATCTCTCTGAATAAAAAGCCCTGTCAACCACCTGCAACTACTATGCTACCACCACCCTCACCCTCGCCGCCTTTCACCGCCATACCACTCAGCCACCACTGCCACAACCACCCTCCGCTACAACCACCCTCCGCCACAACCACCACCGCCGCACCCTAATTTTGATATTATATGGTGTTTCTGTTACAGGAGATTGTGTTGTATGTCTTTCAATTTTTCAGAAGAAAATATTTGAAAAATTGTATGCAAATGAACGGATCTGAAGCAGGAAGACTGTTCCAGCCGTCAATGGCGTCGGGGCCGCTAACCTCTCAGCCGGTGGTTTCGTCTCAGCTGCCGGTGAATACCGTCCGTGTGTATCCTCCCAGCGTTACAGGCGGTTACGGTGTTGCTACTGATGTAATATCTAGCAGCGGCGGTGTTGGCGGCAGTGGCGGAGTTGTTGGCGGCAGCAGCGTAGGGTTCCACCAGAATATCAACATTAACGAGCACGGTGGCAGTGGCAGCGGCGGTGTTGGTGGCAGTGAGATAGCGGTGAAAAAGAGGGGGAGGCCGAGGAAGTACGGTCCGGACGGCTCTATGTCACCGTCGGCAATCAGTGCAGCGCGGGCCGTAAAGTTGACACATGTCACCACCACCACCGCGTCGTTGAACGGAGCGTTTGAACATCAGCAGCAGCAACCGCATTCGGCTGTTGCTCCTTCCGCCTATTTCGACTGCGCCGGTTAGTTCTATTCCGATGGATGAAGGGTTCGGATCGGTTAAGAAGATTAGAAGGAGACCTCCGGATTCGACGAAAGGCGGCGGGTGGTTGTGGCAGAGGAGGGTGGTTGTGGCAGTGGTGACTGAGTAGTATGGCGGTGAAAGGCGGCGAGGGTGAGGGTGGTGGTAGCAGAGTAGTTGCAAGTGGTTGACAGGGCTTTTTATTCAGAGAGATAGAAAGGATGAAGAAGACGAGGGGTATAATAGACATTTTATGTATACTTAACTGAGAAATCTAACAAAGGTTAGTGGTAAGGACCACCCGAGTGCAAAATTTAAAACTACTGGGACCAAGTGTGTAATTAGTGAACCACTAGGACCAAGTCTGCAAGATTTGCAAACCACAGGGACCAACCAAGCATTTAACTCTTTTTTTATTTTATTTAATTCTTTACACCCTTTTAACATAATGCTTACATCCTCATTACACCCATTTTAGAAAAATGTACAATAATGACCCTTGCTGATTGTACTGCCATATGGCGGAAAACGCCCAAGGGTGGTGAAGATACAAAAACTAACCAGTTACTGAACCGGTTAATTTAAGATCTTGATGATGCTGAACTTTGGTTTACCTGCACACTGAACAAACCGTTAGGCTCGCCACAGGGGAAATGGAAGGGTCCCTCTGTGACCACCATCTGACGTGAGAGTAAGTATTGTTTTAGAGAGAGAGAAAGTTGAGAGAGAATTTAGAGGACGAAGGTACTCACAGTATGTACTTACATTGTACTTGAGGGTTTATATACTAGTCTAGTGGATGACGTCATATGACGGAAGGTCGAATGTTTTTATGTGCGTCCTAGTGATGGTTCGTCCATCGGTTTAGTAGGTGACTTTTATGATGTCTGGCCTACGACCTTATGACCCATGATTCGGATGTAGGTCCGTCCATCGGTCTTACATCTACAAGTCCCCCAGTTCCTTAGATAAAGTTTGCATTATCTAAGAAACTCTTGGGTGACTGTTGGTGACACATCTGTGCTGACGTGTCATGTATTGACTTTGAGTCACCTTCGTGTTGCTTTAGCCGAGCTTCTCTTGGATTGTGTGCATGCCGCCCTTTCGAATGACCTGATGGGATGGGTAGCCATCATTGCTTTTCTCTCTTTATATAAGGGATGGTCCTCTCCCATTTTGCTCATCAATTTTCTCTTCCACCTTTGTTACTCTCATACCTCTTCTTCGGCGCCCATCTTTCCTTCGCGATTTTAGTTTTACAGAGGTGCGTTCCTTCATCCTTTCTTCATTTCTTCACTTTCTTTTTTTATTTTTTCATACGTCATGGCTCCGGGGAAAGATAATATGCGGTCTAGTTTCAGTATTATGACTGAAAAGGAGTTGGAGAGGTTTATAACTGATTATCAGATTCCTCGTGATCTGAACCCAGTCCTGTCTTCCCCAAATAGGCTATATACCCGCTTATCCCCGGTAAATTTGCTTTTTACACACGCGTGTGAAATTTTGCAAACTACCGTGTTCCCTTCACCAGATTTTTGATCAAGGTTTTACGATTCTTCCGGGTCCATATTAGTCAGTTAAATCCGTTCGGTCTTAGTAGGGTTAGCCATTTCGAGCTTTCTTGTCGAGCTTTCAACAGAAAACTGGACTTAAACGTTTTCCGATACTTTTACAAGTTTGGGACGACCGGGGACTGGTATACTTTTGTGCACCGGAAGACGGTCCCTAGTATTACTTCTTCCGAGAAATCGAGCCTTAAGCATTGGAAAGATCACTTTTTCTGGCTTGATGACCAGTGTTTGCCGACGGACGTGACATGGAGGATGAAGGATAGTTCAATGAACTTTGAGCTTAAAGATGATTTTGTTTTTTGACAAAGAGCTGGCTCGTGCTTTGGTTGGATCTCCTAGTCCGGTTCGTCCTCTTTTGGAGCCCCTGTTACTATGATGATTAGCCGAATATGGACTTATGGGGAAAGAGATCGGCCGGTTATTACTAGGAAATCGATCGTGAGTGTTGTATTTTATTTCTTTGTTTTTTCAAGAAGTTGCTCCTTGTTGTTGCTTTCTCTTTTACAGGTTTAGTGATGTCTCTTCGAGATGCTTTGAATATTCCGAAGTTTGATGACCTGGAGTTTAGTTTTCCAGAGAATACTCAAGATGATCTTCCTTTTTTGGTCCAGACGGCTTCGTCTATTTTTCCCATCCGAGATCCACCTGTGGCCGGTCAAGATGGAATCAATCCGGTCGGTGCTGGTAGCTCATCTGGAGCTCAACCTTTAGGAGGTCAATTTTCTAGAGCTCAACCTTCCGGGGACCAACTTTCTAGAGCTCAACCTTCCGGGTCTTAGCCTTTTGCGGCCGTGGTTTCTGATGCAACTGCTTATGAGGATCATACCACGACTGGAGCCGGAGACAAGGCGTCACTTATTATTCTGGAGGAAGATAGTGATCCGGAGGTGAGAGAGCTCGACAAAGAGCTTGGCAGGGATCTCCCGGTAGGAAAGGGGAAGAAGACTAAGAAGTCTGTTTCCATAGACTTATCTCTTTCGGAATCACGGAAAAGGAAGGAGTCTCCTGTTACCAAACAACTTTCCACCCGAAAACGTCGGTATCTTTCCCTTTCCTGCACCACCTCTTTTGTCCGTTCCGTAGTTGGATCGGTTTTAAAAAAATTGAATGAACACATTGTTGGATGGAAGTCATCTAGATAGGAGGCTCCTCAGGATATGTCTGTTCCCGACTTCGGCCGTATTCTTTCTGAGCAATGGCCGGAGCACATGATGATGAGTTTGTTGATTCTGATATAGAGGTGGTTTCGATGAAGGAGGGAAAGAAGAAAGAAGAAGCTTATAAAGGTATGGATATTGGATCTTCTGTGGGTTCGGGCTATGCCGGGATGAGGGGAAGCATGTTTTATCTGCTCCTTATTCCTGGTTCAGAGATGATCAATATAAGTCGTGACGCTGACCTTTTTTCAGATATCATGGAGATTGATCCTTCCATGACTGATGAGAGATTTATTCCGGAATGGATATCAAGAACAAGGACTCGGTCATGGATGCTTTGACTGCCAAGTTATTTATAATGAACATCTCTACCCTGATAGACCATTGCCAGTCCCGAAGACTAACAGGTGAAGATCTTGGAGCTGCCTTCCTGAACAACCAAGCTCAATCTAATGTTTTGGCCGCGGAGGTGTACAAGCGATGGGTTGGAGCCGAAGCTCGAAGTGAAGACCTGGCTAAGAATTGACCGGGATAGAAAAGGAGAGCCGACGGTCAACTGATATTGAGAAGAAGGCCGACGCACGAACTTCTTCAAGCCAAGGGCACTTTGAAATCTTCAACTATTCAACATAAATCCGCTATCGCCACTGCGGCCACAGCTACTGAGGAGCCTGATAAGATCAAACAGGAGTTTGATACTTACAGGGCCAAGACGGGGGCCGGGAACGCGGCTCAGAAGGAATGTTTGGCGAAGGTTGAAGAGGCGTTGAATCAGGAAAAGGAGGCTTATGAGAGGATGCTTGAAGGTTCGTACTCCGTGTTTATTTATTTATTTCAGTTGATCATTTTATCCTATTTTTCTAGATCCGTTATTGGGTGTTGCAGCTGAGGAGCGATTGAAGAAGGAATTGGAGGAAGAGAAAGTTGGCCGTGTTGTAGATGCGGAAGCCTTGAGGATGAAGACCGAAGATTTATCATATGTCAAATCTTGGTTCTGCTTGGAAGGAGCTCGTTCCATAGCTCGATATGTGCATAAATGCCTGGCGATGAGAGATGCGGTTGCAGCAGTAAATAACGCTATGAGCAAGGAAGGGGTAAATGCTGGGATTAAGGCCGGTTATATTTATGCTCAGAAGAACATCCCATATGATAAGATTCCGATGATTTCAGCCGATGCCAATGCTCTTCTAAATTCCGCCGTTGAAAGATTCGACCATTTGCAATTCCCAACGATCGAAGGTTTAGCTGCTTCGGGCCTAAGAGCCTCTTTCTAAGATCATGGAGCAACTTAAGATTTGAATGAAGGAAGGTGGACCTGTCCGGCTCTTTGGGGCAGGCACCTTGGGTTGATGTCTTGAATCATTTGTAAATGTCCGGTACATGTCTGGAACTTTTTTGTAAATGTTTTTTAATGAAATTAACTTTTGATGGCCGTTTGTATGTTTATTCGAATATCATGCGTCCATGTTTCTTCGAATACCTTGAAAACGTTTTTTATTAATTGTTTTATTGATCTGGATTTTGGTCTGTTCGGACTTTGTCATTGAGAAAGCAGATTCGGACATTGAGCCATATCCGGATCTTTCCTTTTTTGTGTGTTGTTTATATTTATTACGGCTTTTTGGAGCTCATTTTTATGACTTGTAAATGTCGTAATCTTTGTTCGATAAATGTTAAGAGATGCATCTTGATAACGTCCGGCTCATATGTCTGTCCGGGTTATTTTATTCATAAGTGCGGGAAAAAACATCCGCTTAGTACATGGAAAGGTAAAAGACGCGGGAATAAACGTCCGCGGTACATGGAAAGAAAAAGATATGCTAAAAAGCCTATTTAACCCTGTTCTAGGTTCGGCTTACATGTAGCATTTTTTCAGATGGAATTCCGTTCCAAGTACGAGGAACCGTTGTTTCGTCCAATCGCGATAGGATATATGCTCCTTTCGAGCCGACCGTTTTAATGATGTATGGTCCTTCCCACTTAGGGGATAATTTTCCTGTGCCTTCGGCTAAGCTGGCTTCATTCGATCTCATTACATAATCACCTTGCCTGAACTGAACCTCCTTAACTTTGGAATTGTAATGTTTCTCTAACTCCCTTTTGTACCTAGCTTCCCGAATTGCGGCCATTTCTCTGCGTTCTTCGGCTAGGTCTAAGTTCAGGCGTAACTCTTGATCATTATTCTGAGGTTCGGAGGCGGTTCTTTGAGTCAGCATTCCAACTTCGGCGGGTATCACAAACTCGGTTCCATAGGTAAGACTGTAGGGTGTTTCACCGTTGCTAGTCTTCGGCATCATTCTCTGAGCCCACAGGACGTTGAGCAATTCATCTTCCCACCCCGTGCCTTTTCGGCCGAGCCTTTTCTTAATGCCATTCACTATGCTTTGATTCGCCCTTTCGACCTGTCCGTTTGCTTGGGGGTGAGCAACCGACGCGAAACTTTGTTGGATATGTAGTTTTTCACACCAAGTCTTGAAAGGTTTTTCGGAAAATTGCTTGCCATTGTCACTGACAATACACATCGGTAGACCGTACCGACAGACGATATTTTCCAAGACGAATCGGATCATTCTTTCTTCGGTTATGGTTACTAGAGGCTTTGCTTCTGTCCATTTGGTGAAGTAATCTATGGCAACTACTAGAAAACGAACACCTCCAGACGAAGCTGGAAATGGGCCCACAATATCGATCCCCCATTTTTGAAATGGCCAAGCTGATGTGACCGGGATCATTTCATTTTTTGATCTTAGACTTATGGGAGTGTGCCTTTGACAATCTTCACAATTCTGAAGCTCATCTATCGCACTCTGGTGCATATTCGGCCAGTAGTATCCGGCATTCATTACCTTTGCAACCACCATTCTTGGCCCTGCGTGAATGCCGCAGATTCCCCAATGGATTTCTCGGATAACATAACTTGCTTTATTCGGAGCCAAGCATCGGAGTAACGGACCCAAAAGGTTTTTCAATAAAGTATACCCCATTGGACTTGATATTTTAGAGCTTTGATTCTGATCTTACGCGCCTGAGCTCGGTCTTCCGGGAAAGTGTCGTTCATCAGATAATTCATGAGTGGAATCATCCAAGTATCAGCTTGAATCGAGACGGACATTGTCTCCGGAATACTGTTAATAGCCGGGACAGAGAGTGTTTCCACAAGTACTTCCTTGAAAGGTGGCAGAAATGAAACTGAAGCTAGCTTACTTAAGGCATCGCCTTTCTTGTTTCTGCTTCGTGGTATGTGCACCACCTTACATGTTTCGAATTTAGAGATTAAACTTTGCACCCTTTTCAGGTATTTGATCATGTTTTGCTCTCTAGCCTCATACTCTCCGCTTATGTGATTAGCCACTAATAATGAATCGACATGTGCCAAGAGATTTTTAGCTCCTACTTTTAGCGCAATCTGGAGTCCAACAACCAGAGCTTCGTACTCGGCTTCATTGTTTGAACTTTGAAAATCGAAGCATAGAGCATAGGTGAATTCCACCCCTTCCGGGTAGGACAACATTAAACCAGCACCGGCTTTCTTTACAAGAAGCACCATCGGTAAACAAGTTCCATACTTTTGGTTGTTCTGGATGTTTCTTACTTCCTTCTGGAAGTTCGGCTAAAAAGTCCGCCACAGCTTGCGCTTTCATTGGTCCTCTGTAACGCCCCAAAAACCCCAATGTTTGACTCACTAATATGATTTCATGGATTATGGAATAAAATGTGATAAATAGGTTATTTAACTTGGTTATAAATACAAGTAAGATTATAATAATAAAGTTTTGTGACTAAATAAATATCACTCAAAACCACAAGGGCCAAAAAGGGACAAACTGGAAAGTATTTTAATTAAAGGATGGAGATGAGGGAAAGCCATTTTGGGCAGATGCATATGTCGACACACACATAGTGTGTGTGTGTTCTTGTGAATCAAACGAGGAAGAAGAAAATAATGGTTTGAGATCTTGCATGAATAATCCGTCAATTTCAAGGTGTTCATCACCTTCTAAACAACAAGTAAGTATCAAATTCATCTCTTGAACCTTCTTAGTTGAAAGTTTTGGTGGGTTTTGATGAATCAACCCAATTGGGTAAATTGGAGATGTTAGATGGTTGGATTTGTGTATGAATGCACTAATTTAGTGTCAATTATGATTTGGACATTTCAATCAAGAGTTTTAATTAAATAAACCATGTTCAAGAACTTGGGGTTTTGATAGTTTATGATTTAACATGATTGAGTCGGATGACTAGAGATTTTGTTATGTTGATGTCTATGTGTGAATGATATTAGGTGATTAGTAGGAAGATTTGATGAATTATGTATGAACTTGGAAGATCATGCATAAATTAGTTGTACATTGTTCATTAAATGGTGTACGCACACCAAGTGTTCGATGAAATGCCTAGTATAAGCTAGTATGAGGAATTATAAGCTAAACAATGGATGAACATGTGTAGAGTTTTATAGTGACATGATTGATGATACTTAAACATGAGAAGTGTGTAATTGATGATACATGTGTATATATGTAATTAGTTAATAATATGCTTATGTGTGTCCTACACCATGATTATGAAATGTAAATGGTATCTTTAGTATGGTGGACTATGTGTAGATATGTACATGTTCATATGTTGAAAGTATGTAAGTAAGATGGTTGACTTTTTGAAAGTCAACAATGTGTGAATAGCACGACTAGGCTTTTGGATGCATTTGTAAGGGTAGAGAGAGATCGCGTGTTACACAAAAAATTATTAATGTGCTATACATGATGGTGAATAAAATGAGCATGGATTTAGAATAAGTAGATTGTTAATGCAAGTCTTATGTATGCTAGTAGTTATTTAACGAAATTCAAGCAACCATATGGGTTCGGATTGAATGCTAGTGTTAATGAACATGTGAAATAACAATGTTTTGGATATGATGGCATGAATGGGTAGGAGTTTCACTAGCATGGACCGAAGCATAGAAGACTAATGGAGCAAGAGGAAGCGAGAAAACTAGCATGAACATGGCGGGCACAAGGTAAGTGATTTCCAAACTAAATTTATCATTATGTAATGAGTTTTGATTGCAAAAAGGATGGGAATCATGAAAGGATAGGTAAGTAATGGTAGAACGAAAGTAAGTAAGGTCGTATTGGGTAATATGTGGATTAGTTATGAATAAAAACTCCCGTTAAGTTCAAACGGGTCAAAATGTAGAAAGTATGTGTCGGATGTGGAATTTGGATGTTATGGTATGGGAACCATGTAAGAATGTTTAGGACATCATAGTACAAAGGTAAGTATTGTTGTATCGGGCCATAAGTAGTTAACTATGTCGGAAATAACTTGGTAAAATCAAACGGGTCAAAATCAAGAATGTATGAGGAAAGTATAGATTTGATTATGGAGACATGGGGTTAAGTGTTAGAATGATTTGGGACTTGGAATAATGTTATTTTATGATTTGGGAAGTTCGGGATGCGCGGATGTGGGTCGAAAAGTTGAAAAGAATGAAATCCGGCGTCGGTGCTGCAGGGGCAGCGTCCATGACGCTGGTAGCAGCGTCACCGACGACGCTGGGCAGCAGTTGGCCGACGCCTCTAACTTGTTGTCTACGCGCCAGCCGACCCTGTAGACCCATTCCCAAGCCCCATTAAACTTCTATAATGTACCCCAACCTTACCAAATAGTTTTGTGAGCAACGGGTGAGTATTGAACTCGTTTTTAAGCTCCCGAAATGTATCCCCAAAATCAGTAGAGAGTGTTTATGAGGTGCGATTAGGAAGGGAGCGTGTATGTAAGTATGTGTGGGAACGAAATAAGTCTATAAGCATGAATAGAAATGGGCATGCGTGTAGGTTTGTATGTATGAGACTTTTATACATGGATGTTTGTAACTAAGATTTGTTAGTATAATTATATGGGAATTTAAGTGGTATGTAAAGGCTTGGATATGGAGGTATGCATGTATGTGTGCATGTACGTGTGTACGTTAGTAAAAAGTGGGATTTATTGTATATGAAAGAATAGGGCTTGTATATATGTATACATGGCTTCAATACGTTTGAGTATTAATGTTACTAATCATGTGCCTTAAGAATGAAATGAAAGTGCAGGTATACTATTGTTGACCTTATAGAGATTTGACATTAGGATGCAAGATTGTAACAGGAGAGATAATCGAAAGGATTAGCATAAGTAGAAAGAATGTGGCGTGGTTATTTAATTAGGTATGTTTAGATCATGTATGATGTCACCAAATATTAATGACGCGGATGTATGTGGTGATTGCAGGTTGCACGGAATTATCATCATTATGGAGTCTAAGCGGTTGAAGATCGAGTCAATGAATGTGGATTATACGGGAACAAGTTTGTATAGTTTATAAATGTAGATTATGCTTTATCTTTTACATAATAATGATGGACGCAAATTTCTGTAAAGGGATTATCCCAAATGTTTATAGTATGTTAATATGTTTATAAAGAAAGAAATTTTTCGGTTCGTATTTCCGTTGCGTAAATTTGTTTAAAACGGTTTAGGGTCTTACATCCTCAGGTTCAGTATGTTATGTCAAAAGCACTTAGTTCTATTGCCCTTTTGGTTAGTCATCCCGATGCTTCCGGTTTCCGTAATACCTGCTGGATCGGCAAATCGGTTTGTACCTTAATGGTGAAAGCCTGGAAGTAACGTCTCAAGCGTCTTGAGGTATGGACAAGGGCCAAAGCCAACTTCTCTATCATAGGATACCTTGTTTCATAATCTCTTAATGTCCGGATAACATAATAGACCGAAACTTGTGCTTGATCACGGTGAACTATAAGGACTGCGCTGATGGCGAAGAGTGATGCTGACAAGTACACTGTTACAACTTCTCTAGTGATTGGAGCAGTTAGAGTTGGGAGCGAGCCGAGGCAGACTTTCAAGTCTTGGAATGCTTGTTCGGGTTCGTCTGTCCACTCTATCTTGCCTTCTCCGAAATTCTTTTTTAGCACTGTCATGAAAGGGAAGGATCTATCAGCTGCTTTTGAAACGAACCGATGTAAGGCTACCAGTTTTCCGTTTAGAGACTGGATTTCCTTTATGGTTTTTGGAGATTGTAAGCTGACTACTGCCCGAATTTTTTCCGAATGGGCTTGAATTCCAGATTGGGTAACCCATACGCCAAGGAATTTGCCTTCCTCCAGGCCGAAAGAACATTTTTTTCGAATTTAATTTTAAATTGATGCTTCGTAGGCGAGTGAATGTTTCTTGAATGTCATCGATCATCCGTCACTCTTGATGACCAGATCATCCACATAAATCTCAAGATTTCGACCGATCAGGCTTTTAAAAGCTTTATCCATCATCCGCTGATATGTTGCTCCAGCATTTTTTTAGGCTGAATGGCATTTTCGTGTAGCAGAACAGACCTTCGTTCATGATGAACGCATTTTTATCCTCATCGGCCACGACCATTTGTATTTGGTGGTTACTTTTATATGCATCTAGGAAGCATTTGATCTGGAAATGGGATAGCGAGACAATCTTTGAATCCATCTCAGGGAGGGGGGTAGCAATCTTTTGGACAAGCATTGTTTAAGTCGGAGAAGTCAACACACATTCGCCATGTGTCGTCTTTCTTGGTGACCATTACTGGGTTCGAGACCCAAATCTGGTACCGGACTTCCCTGATTATCCCGGCCTCCAGTAATTTTTTGACATCTTCGGCAATTGCTCGATGCCTGGACGGAGCCATACCCCGCTTCCTTTATGTAATTGGTTTTACGGAATAAGATGCTTTTAATTTGTGTTCCGCGAGCGACCTTGGGACTCCAACCATGTCAGAGTGTTGCCATGCAAATACGTCCAAAGAATTGGATAGGACATTCTATAACAACTTCTTGATTCGGTCGACAATTGGATCCGACGATGATTTTTTGTTCCGGAAAACGTGGGTGAATGGACCATTCCTCCATGGTAGCATTCCAAGGATCAGAGCTACAGCTGCCAGCCTGTCTGACTTCCGCCACTTGGCTTGTTGATTCGGATGTTAAAGTGACAACACCGGCTTCTGTTGGGAACATTACGGATCCGTGGATGGTAGAACTTACCATTCCGAACGCTAGCACACTGGGTCGGCCCAAAATGACATTATGGACGGATTTAGCTCCGACCACCAAAAAATTCAGATATACCGTTCCCTGCATGGTATCGGTTCCCATGGTTACCGGAAGGGTGATTTGCCCTAAAAGCTGGACTACTTCTCCAGAAAAACTGACAAGCGGCATGGAGACTTGGATGAGCTTTGCCTTGGTTTGAGGAGCCAGTTGTTAAAAGCATTGTTGATACATAATCTCTAAAGCGCTACCGCTAGCGACGTACACCCGATGGACCTTGTGTCCGGCAATTACTACCGACACAACTACCGGACCATCTTTGTCTTCATTGATGTCGATAGGGGGAAAAGAAAGGGGCTGCCGCATCTATGTGGCCATATGACAACTTGGTCGTTTCAAGCCTTTATTGTTTAAAGTTCTTATCATGCCAATTCCTGGTTGATTGTTCGGATTATCTAGAGCTGCGGCCTTTCTCTCTTTGACTTCTTTTACGAGATGGGACAATTTTCCAGAATGAACGGCTTTCTCGATTTCTTGCTTCAAGGACCAACAATCATCGGTGTTGTGCCATTTGGCTCTGTGGTAATCGCAGTACTTTTTTAAGTTTTTATTCCCGACTGTCCGAAGCTTTGGCGGGGCTGGAAAACAGGAACCTTCGGCACTGAGTATTTCACTTGGGGTTTTTGTAAGGCTGGTAAGGCTGTGGAACCGGAGCCGAAACTTCGGTCTCTTGGTGTCCGATCGTTCCGTCCATAAGCACTATGCCGAGCCTTATTTCCTCCGCCACTTTATCAAAGACAGAACCGCCATTCTTTTTCCAAGACGACCCCTTTGTTTCCGAATCCCTGAAGGGTTACATGCGTTATTTCCTCTAGCGAACGCTCTTGCACGTTCCATCAGGACTTCCATGGTTTTTGGAAGATTCTCGTGGAGTTTTTCCACCAGCTGGTTGTTCCGTACCCCATGACAAAATCCGGAAACTCGGAGTTGATCGACTACCCCGCTGATCTGCATACTTTCTTTGTTAAATCGATCAAAGAAGCTGTTGAGGGTTTCTCCGTCTTTTCTACGGATGTTATGAACTTCCATAATTTCCTTAAAATAATGTTGCTGCTGGCTAAAGTTATGGAGGAACAAACATCTTAATTCTTCAAAATCATTGATCTCTCATTCGTCCAGGGCGTCGAACCAGACTCTGGCCGCTCCCGTAAGCGTTTGAGCAAACATGAAACACCATGCTGGCATGGACCACTGCTCCACCTTGGTCGCACCATCGAAATCGAATATGTGATCATCTGGACTAGTTGTTCCTTCGTATTTTTTGACTGTGGAGGGCATTTTCAATTTCGAGGGTAACTTTGCGTTAACAATTCTTTGAGAGAATTTGGACTTTGCAGTCATGGAGATCGGTGGTACGGCTTTGTCAAGTCCGTATCGCTTGAAGTGATCATTTGAACGCCCGGAGCAGCTACGTAAGCTGGTGATGGTCCAGAGAATCCCTGTATGTAACAATTGTTATAGATTTCCTGAGGCGGAGTGACAATTGTGGAGAAAGTAGAAATGGCCGAAGCCATAGGACCCGTAGTCCTTACCAGGGTATCTTCGTTGAACAACCTGGTTCGTAAACCAAGGATCTGTTCATCTCGAGACTACTGTGCTTTTAATCTTCGTAGAAGACTATTTTTAGTGAGGAAATCGTCATCAAACTCTGCTTGTGACGGATCGGGAGAAGCACGAAGGGCAAAGACGTGTTTGGACCCGAGCTCCAAGGAGATGTTAGCGAGTGCGTTGAGATAGTAGAAGACATTATGAAAGAATCAGAAGTGGAATCCCGACTGTTAGAACCGGGAGCTGCCATAGATCAGTAATTTGGCGTTCAAGAAATTCAACTGGCGAAGGACTGTGAACGTAAACCGGATGGCGCCAATTGAAGATATAAAAACTAACCAGTTACTGAACTGGCCAATTTAAAATCTTGATGAAGCTGAACTTTGGTTTACCTGCACACCGAACAAACCGTTAGGCTCGCCACAGAGGAAATGGGAGGGTCCCTCTGTGACCACCCTCCAGCGTGAGAGTAAGTAATGGTTTAGAGAGAGAGAAAGTTGAGAGAGAATTTAGAGGACGAAGGTACTGACAGTGTGTACTTACATTGTACTTGAGGGGTTTATATACTGGCCTAGGGAAGACGTCATATGACCGAAGGTCGGATGTTTTTATGTGCGTCCTAGTGATGGTTCGTCCATCGGTTTAGTAGGTGACTTTTATGATGCCCGGCCTACGGCCTTATGACCCATGATCCAGATGTAGGTCCGTCCATCGGTCTTACATCTACAGGTGGGGGCATTATTCACCTTTACCACTACTCATGGTCTAATAAAACTCCCTCTTTAATAACTAAGTTATGGGTTAAAGCCCTTTTTTTCATCAATCAACAGGTAGAAAGAGAATTACCCCTTCTTCCGATGTGTCATCATTGTTGACATTCTGATTCGAATTCGCAAAACCTTCTTGATCGATAATATGTCACAAGGCAAAGGGTGAAAGAGGAATCCCCCTTCTTCCCTTTTTTTGTTTTGTTGTTGATAGGATGGTCGTTCAAGATAAAGGTTTCTATATTGAAAGTGTCTTCATCATCATCTACTAGTCCTTTTAAGTTTGTACGAGCTCTCTTAGGTTATCAAGCCTTAACTGACTTTTCTAGGGCAACCCAACATTAATAGTGTCCGGACCAAAAATCACCAAGCCTACCTTATTACTTTTCTTTGAAAAAAAACCCGCCATTTCTCACTAGCCCCACTTCTAGAAGCACCTTTAAGGGTTTATGGTGTATATAACGTACCTCCACCGCCTATCTCCTCGGGCTTCCAATCCTAATTATTTCAAACTTTGATACCCAGGACTACCTCATCCTTAGGGGCTCTCCATGCAACCCACTACCCCATGCATGTTAATTGCTCCAAAAAAATTTTCCTATTTCACTTTTATAGGAGTTTTTGACGCTTCACATTCAGCCATCAAAAAAATGTTTCTGGTGCACCGGAATTCCAAGAATAGCGGAGCCTAATCTTCCTCTACAATTTTATCCACACCACATGGAACTTTCCTTCTGCCACTAGTGTTCGTTCACCGGCCGAAAAATCCTCAAACATCACAACTCTTCTTGTTTAACTACATACGCTCTACATCAAGAATACTGGTTCCACTCAATGGGAGCGATTGCAAAACTTTATGGGGTGCGCTCTGCATCTCACACATATATAACACTGTTATTTTTTAAGGGGGGGTGGCTGCCCCTCGGGCACTAGTAGGTCTGCCCCTGCCTAATAAGTCATCACAGTAACCTTGTAACCTACTAAATGCATAGGATTGGAACACTAAATTAAACTTTAATAATGATTTTAGCAAGACAAAAAAAAAGATCGAGTGACTTAATTGGAACATAGTAGAAACTTGATTACTGTTATGTGATGTTTTCCCTTTTGGTAACAAGAACGTCCATCACAATTTTGATTTTCTCTTGAACTTCATCATAAACCATGGATTAGTCCTAAAATCTAGAAAGATTTTAGTTTATACTACATTTGTTAGTAGTTTCCCATCTTATTATCCCAAATAGATTCTCACGTATCTAATTACATAAACAACTAACATAAAATCAGTTGTAGTAGTATCTTTTAATCCACCACTTTATTTAGTGTCTGTCTGTGATGATATAAATACCTCCCTATAACTCATGAATTAAGAAGTCTTACAACAAGGTGTCTACTTGGCATGAATGAGGTGTTAATCAAACTTATTAATAGAACCTTTCACAAAATTTTCAACCAATAGTAATATTATCAACTAAACAAAATGCTTAATTATTTGACCATGGTGTTTGATTCGACAAATGCATCATTCCCCATTCTAAATGATAATCGTATATTTAAATCCTAGATGTGAAAATATGTTTCACCTTTTTCTATGAAAGGAGGAAAAAAAAAAACAAGATGATATAGTTGATGATACGCAAACACTAAATAGTGTTCAGTTTCAATTACAACGAAAATATACATGAGATTCGGTTGGCCGAATTTGATAAGTAAAAGTTTGGTAATCTCATTTTCTTTTTCAATGCACCCATCAGTTTGTCATCTAACCTTTATTCTAGATTCATCATTGGTACCCAATTTGAATGGAACACAGATCTCCATCAGATTGTTACTTTTCAAGCTCTCTAAACTTATATTCCTCTCCTATTTTCTTAGTTCTTTTTCAACAAGAATAATGGAGGAATCTATTTCTTACCATAAGGCTTTAGCCTAGCGATACCAAAGGGCAAAGATCCTCATCAGGTTAAAGGTTTATATCCAAAGGGCAAAAAGTTACCGCCTTAGGCTGTTCTCTGTTCGCTACGCCTACATGCGCCTAAAGCACACTTTAATGTTACATGATCATGAAGATACTATCTTTGCACACATTATGGCTCAAAACAAGAACATATACAAATCACAATCAACCAAAAAGATGGTAGCCAACATAACCACAACACTTAAGGACGAGTAAGGAAAGACGGATAGCATTAAAATGCACTTAACAAGTACAGAGTCAATTCATGTTCAGATTGTCCACCCCATAGCAAATTTATCATCAGCAAACAAAATAAACTCAACATCATATGGTTGGCTGTTTGACTAACATTATTAGCCAAAGATATCTAGAAGTTGAACCTTCTTCATGAGCACATCAAAAAATTCTTTCAGAAAGCCATGAAAAGTTTGGAATGGAGCTAAACGAGTCCAGCCTGTTTTGCAGTTCCACAGACAAACAGGATCATCACCTCTTCGGTTTACATAACTTTTCTCCAACAGCTGTCACACAAACCATTACAAAAATTTGTTTAAAACTGAAACAACTGTGAAATTGATGTTTTCTTTATTTTACATAAAGATGAAAGTCTGTTCAAATATGCACCTCAACATGTAGTCCATATATGGAATCCCAGCAGCATCTGCGAGAACTCGGGCCTGGTGCAGGTTCATTTCCTGCACCAGCAGGTATAGGATTATGGATTGCTATGCATTCAGCCCATCATCAGCTAGAATATCCAGCTGGTAACGAAGGATTCCCCCTATTCCACCAAAACCTATGCAAAACTGAGATCCCTCTTGTGACTTATCAGTAACCAACTCAAGTGTGCAACCAAAGTTTCTGTATTCATTAACAAACCACTCAAGCAAAGACATCTTTTCCTGAACTTCTAATTCGGCGTTTGTAGTTGGATCTCTAAAGTTTTCCGGATCACCTCCTTGCTCCTTGTTCATATGTTTTATAACCACTTCATCAGTCGTCACATTCTTAAGAGTATACCTGTTAATGTCAAGATTTTCCCATACTATGAGTGTATCAACTGCACCCATCTGCAGACCCTTTAATGTGTTACACACACCAAAAACATATTTCCCGGTACCTTGACTGATTTCCTCAAAGTACTTACGTAGCAGGCACTTTTTGTTAAAATCAGAGTTTCAGAGTGGATTACCGAACAAGGCTATTCATTCATAATTGTGTGTTATGGTTATCGATTACAAGTGCAGGGCACCTTAAATGGTTTACAAGAGAAGCATAAAAAAGGAAAACATTGCTGCGATTTGCTGTTGATTAGCTGGATGTCCGGCTGTTGATTAGCAGCCGCAGGATGTCCGGCTGTTGATTAGCTGCGATTTCCTCCAAGGTTTGACTTTCCTTTCTAACACTCCCCCTCAAGTTGAGTAGTGGGGTTTCCAATACACAACTTGTCTAAGCATTCGCCTAAGACTCTCCCATTGACAGCCTTTGTTAGTATGTCCGCTAACTGATCTTTTGATCGAACAAACGGTAGTTCAATTGTACCATCTTCCAATTTTTCTTTGATGAAGTTCCTATCAACTTCTAAGTGTTTAGTTCGATCATGTTGTACTGGATTTTCTGAAATCTGAATTGCAGCTTTATTATCACACATAATCTTACTTGTTTCTCTTGATGGAAAGCCAATCTCAGCTAAGAGTCTTCGCATCCACATGGCTTCTGTTAGACCTCGAGCTATACCTCTAAATTCAGCCTCTGCACTTGAAAGAGCAACCACCTTTGTTTTTTACTTCTCCAAGTGACAAGATTCCCAACAACTAGAGCGAAGTAGCCTGCAGTTGACCTCCGACTTCCCTTATCTCCTGCCCAGTCTGCATCAGTATAGATTTGAACATTTAGGTGTCCATGTGATTGAAACAGGACTCCATGACCCACTGTTCCTTTGAGATATCTAATAATTCTCCAAACTGCTTCCATATGGGACTCTTGAGGTTGGTGCATGAACTGACTTACCACCCCTACAGCATATGCAATATCTGGGCGAGTATGTGAGAGGTATATTAGTTTTCCCACCAGCCGTTGATATCTTTCTTTATTTGCTAACTTTGCTCCTTCCTCCATATAGAGCTTTTGGTTTACACTCATAGGAGTGTCTGCTGGTTTGCAATCTATCATTCCAATCTCTGCCAACAAGTCTAAGACATACTTCTTCTGACTAATGAAAATTCCTTGTTTTGACCTTAGCACTTCAATTCCGAGGAAATACTTCAGCCTGCCCAAATCTTTCATTTCAAATTCGGCAAACAAGTTTTCTTTTAGTTTTCCCATTTCTTCTTTATCGTTCCCTGTAATGATCATATCATCTACATAGATAATTAGGCAGGTTACGAATTTTCCTCTTTTTTTGAGAAACAAAGTATGATCGGCGTTACTTTGTTTATATCCAAATTTTTTCATAGCTACAGTAAATCTGCCAAACCAAGCCCGGGGAGATTGCTTCAAACCATACAGAGATTTCTTCAGACGGCAAACTTCTCCGGATTTGAAATCTTTTGTGAATCCTGGAGGAGCATCCATAAATACCTCTTCATCTAGATCCCCGTGTAGAAATGCATTTTTTACATCAAACTGTTGGAGTGGCCACCCTTCATTTGCGGCTATCGAAAAAAGAACCCTAATTGTGTTCATTTTTGCAACTGGGGAGAATGTTTCAGCGTAATCAATCCCATGTGTCTGGGTATACCCTTTTGCTACCAGTCGGGCTTTATATCTTTCAATTGTACCGTCTGGTTTATACTTAACCGTATAGACCCAACGACACCCCACGGATTTCTTTCCCAACGGAAGAGTACACTTTTCCCAAGTATTGTTCTTGATTAAAGCTTCCATTTCGGTTTTCATTGCTTCCTTCCAATGTTTAGACTTTAAAGCTTGATCCATGTTTGTAGGAGTTTCTTCAGAATAAACAGATGAGATAAACGCTTTGGCTTCCTTAGTGAGATTTCCATTAGCTACATTAGCTATAGGATAACTAGACCTTCTTGGCTCTTTTCCAGGAGAATACCGTTTCGGAGGAATCCCTCTGTTTGTTCTAGGGGGTAACACATATCTTGATGGTGATTCTTCTTGTATGGGTTCATCTGCCTGTAAATTCTCAGCTTGTTCTGTGGCAGTTGCATGGTTAGAAGTATTGGTATTTTCGGAGTCATTAGAAACTCCAAAAGTATCACTAGACTGAATAGGGTGAGTATTACTTACCTCGGATACCAGGTTAGGAGGAACATTAGGGCCTTCAGTGGCACTGAAATTGAACTCTGGTGACTCTGTAGTTGGTACATAGGGAACATATTTCAACCAACTTAGTGTGTCTAAACATTCCTTCTCCCCCTGACCACTGAGTTGGGAATTGTAGTAATACTCGGTTTCAAGAAAGTCACAGTTTATTGTAGTGAACATATGACGTGTCTTTGGGTTATAACATTTGTATCCTTTTTGATTCATTCCATACCCAACAAAGACACATTTTTCAGCACAAGGGTCAAGTTTGGTTCGATCTGATTTAGGTATGTGAACAAAAGCGGTACACCCAAAGATTCGTGGTTGAAGAGTAAGGACTGAGGGTAGTTTGAAGAATTTTGAAAGGGTGTGTAATGGGGTGTTAAGTTTAAGGATTTTTGTTGGGAGTCGGTTGAGAAGATAGGTAGCGGTAGCAAGGGCTTCAGGCCAAAATAGTTTCGGGACCTGGGATTCAATTAGGAGGGCTCGTGTCATATCCAGTAAAATGCGATTTTTCCTTTCGGCGACACCGTTTTGTTCTGGAGTGTTTGGACATGTAGTTTGGTGGATTATTCCCTTGTTTTGAAAAAACAATTTAAAGGAGGTATTAACAAATTCACCTCCATTATCTGATCGGACAATTTGGATGTTTGTTTGGAATTGGGTTTGGATCATGGCGTAAAACATAGTGAATTTTTCAAAGACTTCGGATTTGTTTTTTAAAAAATAAACCCAGGTCATTCGGGTACAATCATCAACGAACATCACAAAGTAGCGAAGGTTTTGCCCCCCAAGAACGGGGGCAGGACCCCATACATCAGAATGGATTAATGAAAATGGTAAAGCAACCTTAGTGTTATTGGGTTTAAAAGTTTTCCTATGGCTCTTTGCTAAAACACAAGTTTCGTGGGCAATTACACTTTATTGATACAATTTATGAGTCTCGAACTTGTGTCACACGCTACCCAAATTTGCTAATGTAGAGGTCAATTGCACTTTACTGATGTATATGTTGGGAATTCTTTATATTATTTTCTTTTTTTATTTCACTAATCGTTTCATGTTTCATAGCTGATGAATCAGATTAGCTATGAGATGAAATGTTAAAATTATTTTTTAAACTTTAATACATCTTTTTGTTTTTTTAAATGCGTAAGTTTGATTTCTAAAACTTGTCTCATTATGTGACAAAGAATTAACTGGAAATAGTTTTGGAAATAAAATATGTAAATAACTTGTAGAGGGATGACCTAATCTTCGGTGCCACAGCCATGCTTCTCGTTCAGATGTACCATGAGTTAACATCACAGCACCATTTTGAGTTACTTCATCCACATAATATAACCCTTGACTTTCAGTGCCACGCCCAATGATCGCTCCCGTCCTGATATCCTGTAAAATACAAAACGTAGGGTACATTAGGACAATACAGTTGAGTTCTTTAGTGACGTGGCTAATGGAAAGTAGTTTATGTGACAACGAGGGAACATAAAGACAATTAGAGATTTTTATTGTGGGTGAAATCTCAATCGTCCCTCCTGATTTTACATCCATTATCCCTCCATTTGCCGTTTGAATATGTTTTTTTTTTGGTTTAGTTGTTGAGATAATATCCGGTGACTCATAAGTCATTGTGTCGGTTGCGCCACAATCGAATATCCATCGTTTTTGTTTTTCATGATGTTTTTGGGCCATATTAGCATTCCCACTATTTCCAGGGACCAAATGTGACATATCCAATTCTGGGTTATAAACCCACGGACTTGTGTTATCCGCCCCAAACCCAAACCCGTTACCTTCTCCTTCACTCTCTCCGCCATTACCTAACCCTTCATCACCTTCGCCTGTTGCGTCGGCCACTCCGCCGAAACCGACCCTACTCCGGCTTCCATCTCCTGGAACCTCTCGGTTGCCGGTGCTGGGTGATTTTCCTTTCTCGTGAGCGGTAACCCTTGTGCCCTTCTTATGACTGTCAGACCACCAATCGGGATATCCGACGAGTCTGAAACATTGTTCCTTGGTATGCTTAGTCATGCCACAATGGTCACATTTGAGATGAGTTTTGTCATCTCTGCTTACAGATCCAGTTCTTCTTCCGTCAAACCGTCGGAGCCCTTTCGATGCAAGTCCTGTCCCTTCTATTTCTGCGGATATTAGACCTGCTGCGATGCCCTGTGCGTCATTGAGAGGTGTTCCGAGAATGTTTTGGTGAGCGGCCTCCTTGCAAACAGTGGCATATGCGGCTTCTGCAGTCGGAAGTGGTTCCGACCGGAGTATTTCCCTCTTTATAGGGTCATACTTCCGGTCAAGGGCATTTAAGAACGGAAGAGTTTTTGCTCAGTTCGGATTTTGGAGTATGTTTGAATATCCGTTGAACAAGTCATCGGATTCGGATCAATTCGGTCAATTTCTCCCCATACGCCTTGGAGAGTGATCCACAATTCTTCGAGAGAAGTATTGTTCTGTTTGATGTCATTCGCTTTGACATGAAGATTAAAGGTTTGGAGCTTGTCCCGTCCACTGCTATATGTAACTACCAAGGCATCCCACAGCGATTTCGCTGTGGGAAACTCGGTGAGGTTACCCGAAAGAACAGGTTCAATATTTTGAATTAACCATGAAAAAACGATTAGGTCATCTTGCTCCCACTGTTCGTAGGTTTCATGATTTTGGTCTGGGGGATTTGTGGTTAAATGTTGCAGCAGGGTTTTTGATTTACCGCCTATGGCGACTCGAATCATTCGGGTCCATAGGGGATAATTCTGGCCGTTTAGTTTCAGATTTATCTGTAAACTATCGGACATTTTGGGGTTTTTTGACTGGGAATTTTTGAGAAGGTTGGCTAGTTGTAAGGTGAGATCACTACTCGAGTTACCGTCTCCGGACATGGTGACTCGGTTGTGGCTCGGTTGTGTTTTAGGTAGATGATGAGCAAGCTAAATAACCCGCTCTGATACCATGTTAAAATCAGAGTTTCAGAGTGGATTACCGAACAAGGCTATTCATTCATAATTGTGTGTTATGGTTATCGATTACAAGTGCAGGGCACCTTAAATGGTTTACAAGAGAAGCATAAAAAAGGAAAACATTGCTGCGATTTGCTGTTGATTAGCTGGATGTCCGGCTGTTGATTAGCAGCCGCAGGATGTCCGGCTGTTGATTAGCTGCGATTTCCTCCAAGGTTTGACTTTCCTTTCTAACACTTTTCTTGTATAACCTCAACATTTGCAAGGAATCCAGATGATAGTTCTATTTGCTTGATTAAACCCGTTTTCACCTCCATAAGAAACATCAACCATATTCAAGATTCTTGCCTTGAGACGCGGAGTCAAACATCTTAGATTCTAAGCTCGGTCTTGAAGTCATCAGACCCCGCGAGTATCAGTCCTGAAACGATAGGCCGACGATTGATATAGAGTATTGTTGCCAGCTCAGCAGTCTTCCTCACATAGTTATGTCTCATCTCCACTTGTAAGAGATCAAATCTTAAAGCGGATTGCCCTCCTCTTCTATGTATCCTTGGGAGATCCGCACTGAATTGGTGAAGTCCTTCTCGAGTATTACTGCTCAGAGTTCCAAACAGAGCCCCATTTCCATCCATAATTATAAATCGAAATTTATCATCAGACTCTAGCAGTTTAGTCAACGCTTCTGTGTGGAATTTATTGTCAAAACGATACAAGTATGCTTTGATGCGTCGAAAAGGCTCAAAATCAATGGCGACCTTCTTTTCCGTTCCTTCATCAGTCACAATGGTTCCAGTATAAAGGACAAGCCCATTTGGAGGAACCTTATTGTTGAGCCGGAGTCTTTGTTGGGCCGATTCGATTGCATCCAAAACAGATTGTTGATTCACTCCTTTAACTCTTTGTATGTCAAAAGCATTCCTGAATTCAACTCCAAGCATTTCTCTGACCCTAGATATTTCATCAAATGGATGCAAAATAAGAGAAATCATGCTATTACCATTACCGCTAGCAGCTTCAAAATCCTTTATAAGTTTCTTAGTTTTCCATATTTTAATGTTCTCAATAGCACTGGCCATTGTGAAGTGACTTGAGACTATTCTGCAAGAAGTGCAAGTAACAAAACAACCTAAATTCATTAATTTAACCATCAACATGGAAAGATGGTAAAACATGGCCTAATAAACATGTCAATAATATCAAAGCAGGAATAGTGCTTGAAACATAGTTATGACAAATTTAAAATACAACAGAAGTTGAGTGAAACTTCAAACATCCAATCAAAAGTTAAGGTAATCAGATTTCTCATATGGTGAGAAACCAAATTTTAACATTTAAAGTTTAAAATTAATCAGGTTTAATTTCTCATGTAGTGAAAAAACAAATTTTAACACCTAAAACGGAACGGATACACGATTGTCTTACACTCTTCCTTGTTCACAATTATTGGTTATGTCTATCAGAATTAAGAGATACAATGGCAAAACATACATGCATGTAGAGTTGATCAGCAAAATAGAGGACTAACATATTCTACACATGCAGAGCAATATAATCTTGGACAAATCAATAACACAAATTGCATACTATTGAAAGAAACAAATGATGAACGTAAAAAAAATATACAGATTTGATGGTGTGAATTACCTGAACCAGAATTTGCAACGATGGCGAATTAGGGGTTGCAAAATAACTATTTAGTTTGCTGCGTTTGTTTATATAATCCTTTTGGAAAACCCTAACAACAAACTTAGCCCCCACGTATTTTCAAACGCAAAACCCATTTAGATAAGTTATTAACCGCCATTCAAAAACAAATGTATTAGCCTTTAAGTTATTTACTTATTTACGCTAAAGAGGAATGCTGATGTAAGTGTTTTGTTTTGCGGTTATCTCCATCTTGGAGATAATCCGTGTTTGTGGTGTTTAATGAAACGTGTCTTTCAAAAAAAAAGTTATTTACGCTACATGTATAATTTGTGATTGGGTTAAATGGTTTACAATTCATATTTTAGTTTGATTTAGATTTATCTTTGTTATTTTGATTTAGATTTATCTTTGTTATTTTCAATAATTTAAATACATACCTATACTATGCTACATAAAACTGGAAACACAGACAATTTTACGTTAATTATAACTTTGGAACTAGAAACAAAGACAATTATAACTTTGGAAAACATATGATAAATTTTTTAACGATATTATTGACTTGTAAATCAACTTTTTCATGACAATTTTTAAATGACTATAATTTTCTCGTACATTAATGCTTTTTTGGGAAAAAAACATTTTATTTTCTTTAGTTTGGTATTGTATTTTGTAATTTAAAAAATATAACATCTTATGTAATTAACAGGTGTCTGTTTCACATGTTTTCCAGAGAATTGTTGTAATGTTCACCACTGCATTGTCATATGTTTTTTTAATTTAAAAAAGTAATTAACATCTTATGTAATTTTTTTATTTTAGAAATTAACATTATAGTATTGTTGTAATGTTCACTGCTGCATTACAATATACTGCATTACAATATAATGCATGATAAAAACATTTTAAAACATCTAAAAGTTAAGAATTTTTGTTAGTTTAATGCATAAGTTACAAATCAAAACTGAGGGTAAATTATTATTTGAAACACTAATTGAACATTAATAATCCTTTCATTTTAGTTACACTTTCATTCCCTCATTTTTAACTAAATTATGAAAAAATAGCTAGTATTTACATTTTATCGTCTTATATAATACTAACAACGCTCATGACTTTTAAACAGCAATAACTTCTTCGTTCATTAATAATATTTTAATAATATTACAACAAAAAAGTACTTTATTCTGTGGTATAACTATTGTTTTTTTAACTAAAAAATTGGTATGTTACGTAATTAACAATGTCTAAAAGTGAGCAATAACTTAATCGTTAACCGAAAATAGATGAAACCGAACCAAAATGAACCAAAAACAAAACTACTAAAATCAATTAGCCGAAAACCGATTAGTGGTTTGAATTAACCAAAAACTGGTTATCAGTTTTTTGTAGCATCGTTTAACCAAAATTAGCCGAACCAAACCGATTATTAATATTTTTATATATTTCTAGCTCTTATACCTCTAGTTTATGTATTTCATATTTTATATCTTCATTTATGTATTTATATTATTACTTTATGATCCATTTCATATATTTACAACTCAAATTCATGTATTTCTAAGGAAAAATTTTAGCAAAAGTTTGCTTATGGCTATTAACTAAAATTAAAGAAACCAAATAAAAACCATCAGTCTAATCGAATAAACCGAACTGATTAACTGAAAATTGATTGGTTAATAAAATAGACTAACCGATGACTCCGTTTCAGGATATTATAATGAAACCGACCAAACCATGCACACCACAATGAAATGGACTAAACCATGACTTCGCATATGGCGTATATCTAGCACAATAATGCTACAATAAATACTATACAAATAAGAAAACTACCAGAAATGAGTACCGCAATGCAAAGTGAGACCCGCGGCATATCGCGTGGGCATCCTGCTAGTTAAGAACCACCACAAGTTTTGAGAACCATGTGAACTCCTGCTTCACGTGCGAATAGTTCATCATTTTTTGCACAAACGTAGATGGAAATGCTATAAACATGTCTGTAAAAAAACAAAAAAGTTGTCTAGTCAGTAGTTAAGTTGTTAAGCCTGATGTAAAATTTGTTTACGGCGATGTAAATTTTTTTACATCACCAATAAATTAATTTACCACTCATATAAATTTTTGCATGCGAATTTTTCGCTAGAACAAGTGATTGTTTTAAAGATTTTGAGATTTATTTTTTGAAAAAACCTTTTGGAAGGCCTAACGAATTACCTCTCTAAGTCAATTTATTCGTTTGAATTTGATTCTTTCGTGTAACATAATGAGTTACCTCTCGAAGTCAATTTATAGACCAATCTTCTTTCAAATCGCACTAGGGATAAATAAGGTTGAAATTTTGAGAAAAAAAATATGCATCCAGGTTCGCAAAGTTGTTGATTTATTTACAAAAGGTACAACACGCAATTCAGTGTTTTAAACATATGGATGGACGCTATTACGATTCAAGTATTGGAGTTTTAAACATAGGAAGGACTGTATTATGATTCAGGTCATAGTGTTTTAATATTTTGAAGTTTCAATTCAAGCTAGTCATGGTGTTTAACATCTGCAAGGATTGTATTACCGCAACAAAAAAGTGTCATTTAGTAACATAAAAAAAGTGTCATTAAAGACCCTATAGGAATGGGCGATACTCACAAAAGTTCCACTTGAAGCGCTCACGCTAAAGTCTTTTATTGTCACTTTTTCGACCTGCCACACAAATGTTTACATGAGGAGTCTAAACATTCTTTTGAGTGAGAATTTCATTGTCATAAAACTTAGCTTTAAAGCTTTTAATGAAATTTACCCTGTCATCAGCCATATAAACCAGCATTTGTATTGATTAAAGAAATTTAATAAGCTCAAGTCAACTCTTGAACCTAAATGAGCCCATTATATATAATTTTAATTAATATAATATATTTAAATAAGTATTTTCATCGCCATGTTCACGTATGTAGAAACAATGAAAAAGAGAAAAAGCAATATAACAGCGAAAGGAAACCCTTTACATGTTACGAATATGTCAAAGGGGTAGCAATAGCTTATGCAAAAAGGTATGACCACAACCAAGAGAAGCAATGTTTGAATAACCTTCTACGTCTATTTTCAGTTGAATACTATAAATGTGTGACTGAGACGGATAGAATACAAATCACTAAAAAAATTCTACAAATTAAGTTTGCTAGAAATATCAAATGAAAAATTTACAAATGTCTTTGAAGGTTTATCTTTTCAACCATCATACTCAGTAAAAAGAATTCAAAGGTTGCATCAGGCGTCATAGAAAGATAACTTTTAAAGAGAGGAATAAAACCTTAAAGACCCACGCAAGCAAGAATATAAAATGTTAATGAGTGATTTAAAAGTGTGCCTAGATAAGTTTAAAACTCATGTAATAAGTTGTTCTCTTTTAAACCCTTTGTTATTTCGCTTGCCTCTCATCCTTAAGCTACTCTAACGTCTCTGATCCCTTAGATCACCTACAGGAGAACATGTTATACGTTACTAATTTTTGCTACTAAGGAGTAATAAGAATCATATCAGGAGATTAAAAGGTATATGCAAAGAAATAGAAAGATCATGGTTATAGGCATTTAAAAGAACAATGTAAACCTCATAAGGGTTAATAGGGATTATAAGTAGGTAGGTTGATAAACAAAATTTAATTCAGACCAAATGATTAAGAAGGTGAAATCTATGGACATCTGGAAGGATTGAATACAATTCAATCTCGATGCTACGATTCAAGTTATGGTGTTTTAACATCTTCTGTATTCCGATTGAGGTCATAGTGTTTTAACATTTGGAAAGAGTGTATTAAAATTCAAGTCTTGGTGTTTTAAGTTCAAGTGTTTTAGTTAAAAAAAGGTGTTTTTTTGGAATTTGAATATAAATAACAAAAATGGTACATCATGTTGTGTTTCTTTTTTGGAAATTGTATGGTGTTTTATACCCGCAATAACACATGGTGTGCAATTGATCAACACGTGGTGTTTTATACCTCCATTAACACATGGTGTTCGAATACAAAAGTTTATTCGCTTCGCTCTTTCTGATGAATAAACAGTTGATGATAGAAATAATGGCGATTGAATGATTAAATTCTTGTGAGGGTAGAACTTGCACGAAAATCTCAAAATTTGGTAATGCATGATCATTCCCACATTCGGATTAGCTAGTTTGGAAATTACTCTTGTACCCTTATTGCTAAAACTTGATAAATGTCACCTGTCATAATTCTATGGTTTCTCACACTTGTTAGAAGTTTTGGACTTTGTAACTAAGCCTTTCTGGTAATTAATTTTGCTATTTGTGAGACTAGTGAGTATAATTGTTGTTTTTGTTATAAATATATATTATATATAATAATTCTAAATTATAGTAAGTAATTTAAATTATAATATATAGTAAGAAAATAAAACTTTCTATTCCATATAACCTTCTATTTAACATTTAAGATTATCCTTTTTTCAAAGGTTAAATAATTATTGATCAAATGCGTGACAATGTTGCAAACAACTACAGACAATATCCGTAATTTTTATGAAATATACGTATAAAATGTGAAATTTTGACAAACCATATGGACGATCAAAGTAATTTACTCCAAAAAACTCTTAACAAATTAGGGTTTCATTGTTTGTGTTCACACTAGTTCTCAAGTTCTTTCCTTAAACGTAGTTCCCGCATCAACCCTACCCCATATATATATGGTGTGGTTCTAGAATAAACACTAGTGTATTTGTGAACTAAGTGAATAAATCCTGACAAACGATTTACATCATCAAATCGTAAAATACATTATCTTTATCATCAAATCAACGCCATTGAATTACACTTGTGTTGAAACATGTGCATTATATGTTTTTTATTCTATTAAGGAGTTTTTTTTATAAATTAACTAGAATTTATATTTTATAATATATATAGGTCCAACTCGCCCTGAATCAAAATTCTCGCTTCTCGAACCGTGGTGGTCGCATTTGACCCACCAAAAAATATTATATAACCTAATGAATATATTAATATAGATATAGAATCAAAAAACAATATAATAGAAAACAAAAACTAACAAAAAAAACAAAAAAAGCATAAAAAAAATTTTTTTACAATTTTTTATAAAAAATCGCTGCATTTTATGTATAAAAAACTTTTTGTCTTAAATTGACTGCACTTCACTATGATAGTTACTAACAGGTTCATATATTATGTTGGAATGTGCATTATATCTTTTATTTTTATTTCTAAAAAAAAATTATATATAATATATATATAAGAGAGAGAGAGAGAGAGGATCATGAGAAAACTAGAAAACTAACTCAAAAACCAAAAAAAAACATAAAAACATACAATTTTTTTTACAATTTTTTTATAAAAAATCGTTGCATTTTATGTATAAAAAACTTTTTTTTTTCAAAAAAAATAATAATAACTTGTAGTGCACATGTGCACTATATGTGTACACACATGTGCATTTACTTTATGTTGCACATGTGCATTATATGTTTTTTTTATTTTTATTTTCTAAAAAATATTTACATAATATATATATGCGAATTTTAATTAAAAAATAAAAAAAAGATTTTGATATGTTTTTTGGCTTTTTTAGTTAGTTTTTTGGTTTTCTCATTTAAACTAGTTTTCTAATGATCCATCCCCATATATATATATATAATATATATATATATATATTATAAGAATAGGTTCAAGTGTGAACACTAATATAGGATAGGATTGCCTACAAAGTCCAAAACTCCTACAAAGTTCCAAACACACTGATTAACTTTCATGGCATTGTGTTTTAATTTTCATCTGATTATGTTTTAAATTGCTACGTTTTGTTTGTCTATGTACTATCATGCCAAGGAAAAATCTAAAATACCATGCCTAAAATTTAAAAGACAATGTCGAACCTTACCCTATATAGACTTCTCACACTTTTTAGGAGATTTGAACTTTGTAGCCGAATCCTACCCTAGATATATACATATTAGAGTTCATTACGTTTTTCGTCCATGTCGTTTGTTAAAAGCCACTATTTTTAGTCCATTAGTTTAAAAATTCCCAAAACACTCCCTACACTATCATTTTCATAACTATTACAGTTCACCTCCATTACCCCATTCAATTCACCGTTTAGTTTTTGGTTAAAATACTAAAATACCTCTATATTAAAAAACTACATATTTTTTTAAATAAAAAAACAAAATATATATCTCTCTCATTCCTTCTCCCTGTATCTTTTATTCTCTGTTATGCATATCCACATCATGTTCCGAAAAAAGGATCCATCAATCCAAACGCATTTAACATTGTCTTTTGCAAACAAAACCTTAGTAAGCTCAAGATAAAACTCAAAACTGAAGATGAAGTGGAGGACATACGAAAGAAATAAGCGAATGAATTAAAACTGCGGACGAATCGAAATTAGACGAAACGACTCGGATTGAGAAGGAACATAAAAAATAGAATCAACAAAAGATCCTTGAAGAGACAACAATGTTTGAAACTTCCATTGAGAAACAACCACAAGATTATAAGAAGAAATAACAAACCGAGTCTGGATATGTACATCTAGTGGTTGACAGTTTCTGGCTTACATGGGACAATGTCACCTCCTTGTAGGATTTAATCGGAACTTCATCAGAGTTACATGAGGTTCGCATCGATGGAACCCAACTCTTCACTCCCAACGCACCATTCAACACCAACATCAACAACAACCTTCATTATCAAACTCAACCTTCGACCCACCAACTTCAATCCCTGTAACACCACCTCAGATCTGCAACTCACCACATTTCGTAACCACCACTCGGACCGTTATCACCACAATTACACACAAAACCTACATCTTTATTGTTGTGTATTCGTAGGGGGTGACACATAAGAAGGTAATGTTGTTGAATCACAGAGAGGAGAGGAAGTGGGTGTGCAGTTGTTGGTTTTAAAAGTGTTATTAGGGTTTGGATAGTAAGAAGAAGTGGAGTCACATGAAGTGTTCTTCAATTTTTAGGGTTTCTAGTTATTTTTAAGATGTGTGAAAGTAACGACTACAATGAGTTTGATATATTAGGGTTTGGATGCGTGAGGACGAAGAGGGAGATGGAGACGATGGAGATGATCTGATGATAATCTGAGATGCATTTGGGGAATATTTATATTACATAAACAGTCCCTAAAGTATAGCAATTATATAAATAATTCTTGAAGTAATAGGGGTATTTTAGTCTTTTCACCAAAATTTAACTTAACTATGAATTGGATCGGGTTAACGAAGGTGGATTCTAATAGTTACAAAATGATAGCATAGGGAATGTTTTGTCAATTATTAAACTAATGGATTGAAATAGTGATTTTCAATAAAGCACAAGGTCGAAAAACGTAATTAACTCTATATATTAAATGGTTCATATTTCTGTAAAAAGGTGTGTCATGTGAGAAGTGTGAGAAGAAACATGGAGACGACCCGTGGCAATTATTAAATTTAGAGATTAAGGGTATTAATGTAATTTCCAATATAATTCAATTTAGGGATAAAATCTTTAGTAACTGTTTTTTTTATAATTTAGGATATAAAATCTTACGTATTGTAACTCTAGTCGAATCGCAAGAATCATTCTCCCCATAATAATTTCTTTGTTCCTCTACATGGTGATAATATTTTTACTCTGTGTTTGTGGCGATGGAGTTTACAATCGAACAAGACAATATATTTACAATGTTTTAACATTTGGAAGATTGTATTTTGCTATTCAAGTCATGCAACAGTCGGGAATGATTGTATTGCTATTCTAAATGTTACAGCACCATTAGTTGAATTAAAATATAATGTTTCAACCATTTGTTATTTTGCAGGTATAAAACAACATACAGATTCCAAAAACACCACGACTTGAAACATATTAAAGTTATGGTGTTTTAACACCTACAATGATTGTATTTGCTATTCAAGTCATAGTATTTTAACACCATCTAGGAATAACTATATTACTGTTCTAGATGTTAAAACACCATAACTTAAATCATAAAATACATTCCTTTTAAATGTTAAATTTGAATCACCATACAACGTTTCCAGATGTCTTAAAACACCATGACTTGAATCAGACCAACTTTCAAGAATCTCCGTTAAAACACAATGAAGAAGAGGGTTGATCGATTATTTTATAAAACAATCCTAATTTTAAATCTTGATTCGTTATCTCAAATGAAAAAGGAAACTTGTGATATTTTTTTGGAGTTTTTATGAAAGTAGTTTTTGTTTTATGAAGTAGTTTCTTTATTTAAATCATGGAAAAAGACACCACTACCCTAATGAAGTCAAATTTGTCAAAAAAAATTATAAATTCTTCATTTATTTTTATCTAAATCATTAAAATCTAAATCTAGTGGTTAAAAACTTCTTATGATTCTTACCTAAAACCCTCTTTTTACAATAACCCTAACCTATTTTACATAAGACATATTATATCACATAGATGTTATAACCTCCTTCAATCTCACAAGCCTATTCAAACTTTTAATCTAAAGTTTAGGCTCATTTATTAAAATAGCTTATTTTTACACTTAGCTTAAACTCAAACTCGTTTTATCTAAATGATTTGAGTTTATAAATCGCAACCAAACTCAAACTCGTTTATTCTTAATGGTTTGAGTTTAATAAACCGCAACCAGGTAGCTCATCCACTCAGTTAACCTCAAAAAAAATGCCCAACTTGAATGAGATAGGCGTTAGTACCATAGCAAGTTTTAAGTTTGTGACAGAAGCGTTATTACTTTAAAGTACGTTAACAGTATAGCGACCAAAGAACATTGTGGGGTCCTCCCACTCACATAACTACAAAAACTAGAGAACAAAGTCTTCAATTCCTTACACACCCTTCCATTATTGGAGAGAGAATCAACCCCAACCCACCAAACTCCCTTCACTTTCCCATAAAATCCATCAACCAATGAATATATGATTTTCTAAGATCTTACTGATATTCTGACCTCACTGCAATGTCGTAATATATACCATCTGTGAACTTCACAGATGTTAGTTTTGTTTCTTGTGTTGAAAAGGGTTTGTGGAATACAGTTTTGCTGAGAACATAATGGCAAGAATTTAATTTACCATAATTAAATATTCGTAATTGTGGCTTCTAGTAGCGGTACTAGGTTATCTTCTGATCATTCTGGTGCATTTGTAGACTGGGTGGCTAACCCTTCGTCTGGTGGTAGAGCTGCTGACCAGGACCTCTCTTTGGGCTATCATGCTGGCCCCGCCCCCGTGGTTGGTCATGGGGGTGGGACACTGGGGTTCTGGTCAGCAGCATCGGGTCGCCAGATAAGTTATGGCGCTCCACATGAGATGGGGATGTTTTACCATCTGCAGGCTCACTCGCTCAGCACCACAGTTTCCACCGCCCCCGTTGTGACTGCTCATGGTTTTAGCGGGGGCGGTGGTAGCTCAGTGTTACCGTTAGGGTCTACTCTGAATTGTCAAGACTGTGGGAACCAAGCTAAGAAAGATTGTACCCATCGGAGGTGTAGAACTTGCTGTAAAAGTAAAGGTTATGATTGTGAAACTCACGTGAAAAGCACGTGGTACCTGCCGCTCGTCGTTGCGAACGTCGCCCCATCACGTCCACAGGCGTTCCAGGAGCGGGTTCATCCGTTTCTACCTCCGGCATGAAGAAACCACGGCTCACTTCTCATACCACCACCCCATCACACACTTCAACTTCAAATACCACACCTCCAAGAAGCTTCGGCACTAGTTCTAGTCATCACCAAGGTAAGTAGTATTTTTTTTTCCGGGGGTCGTTTCTTCAGTGCATGGATGTTTGTTCACTCAATTTCAGATTTTTCTCTTAGGCTTGAGTCAGATGATTAATATAGCTTTTTCTATCGACCAGTCTATAATAAGGTTTCTTAGGTAATATTCACCAATGTTTTAAATAACAGTATAACTGGATACCGGACACAGTAAAGGCCGGTAAAACACGAATACGGGGTATGTTTTATGTACCGGCGTTAAATCCGGATCAAACCATTGAATTGAACCCGTTTACATTGTCTTAGAATTTGAATTTTATTTTAATAAATTATGATACCTAGGTAATATTAACCATCCATACTTTTGGTAATTAACATAAAGCCTTCCATTCTAATATTTCATCACTCTTGAATCAGTTATCCACCTAGTCCAAAGTAGTATTATTTATAAATAATAAAAATGCTCTTAAAATTCTTAATGTTTTACAAGAAAATAGTTGTTTTATAGATAAAACCATGATCAATAAATTCTATTTGAGATTGATTTATTTTTTGAGATGAGTTTGTATATTATAGAATTATAGGCTTAACTAGTAACCCGGTTGAGCGTCCGGTATAACCCAGTTAAATCATATCAGAGTCCAGCCTGGTATGATTTAAAAAACTGTTTTTTAAAAGATTGATATCCCCTAAGAAAAGGTAATATTTCGTTCAAAGACTGTTTTGAATCCCTTAGGCTTGGGTAACATATTAACTTTTTTTTATCGGAAGATTTTTGAGGTAATATATCGTTCAATGACTGTTTTGAAAGAATAACTGATATAGTTAATCAAATTCCATACTCATTTTTTATTTCACTTTTTGTTTTTCAAATGCAACATTTATCTTTTTAATTTTTCTAAGTAACTTCAAACGACTATGGGGTGGGAGGCAAAGTTGGGAATCGATAAAGAAACCGTAATACATGTTACATATAAAAGTAAAAAAAGCTGCGATCCCGTACCCTAGATTAGCCATAAAAGTAACAAAAAAACATGGGTTGTTATACATCCAAAATGTTATATCTAATGGTGCAATGACAATTTATTTTTAATGCTTGTAGATGCAAGCTTTATGAAATCATTGCCGGGTCAGTGCGTGCTCCGGCGGTGTTCAAGTGTGTGAGGGTAACAACCGTAGAAGACGAAGCCGATGAATATGCTTACCAAGCATGTGTAGTAATTAGTGGTCATGTGTTTAAGGGCTTTCTCTATGATCAAGGAGTTGAGCCAAGAGACCAAACCCATGTCCAAATTTGTCTGAATTGCATCTAGGCGGTGGTGGCGGTGGCGGTGGCGAAGGGCAGCATGTGGGTGGCTCTTTAACTTCACAGCCACCCGAGCCACCGGCGGATTGCTTGATTGATTGACGCCATTATTAAATGTCGGTATCTTTAGTTTTGTTGGGTTCTATTAAGCCCAAAATGTTATGGAATTAATTTTGAAATGGGTTCGATCAGTTTGTACTATTTAAGTGATACTATTTGTTGTCCAATCAAATTGCTATTTGCTCCGGGTTTCCTGTGTGCATGTTTTATGCAAACGCCCCGCAATTTTTGCGGTCGGGCCGATGCCCAAAACAAGTTTGGTTTTGGTATACTATGTTGATATGTGTTGGCACAATCTATTTTGATTTGGGTGAGTGGTATCGATCAATGATGTGTGAAGACTATTGAGAACCTTCCTACTATATACTTGTACTAGGTTAGTTACATGTATGATACATGGAGTCAGGGTCGTTTTTCGGCCGGCCAACCTGTGCCGATGCCCGAGGCCTAAATTTTCAAAGGACCCGAAAAGTATTTAAAATTTTTTATATATTTATTAAATTATGTATTTAGTATATTCATCTGTTTATTATCCAAAAAAGTGTTGGTTGTAGTGGAAAAAACCATCTCAAGATAATGTAAATGGCTCAAGTTCAAGTCTTGGCTCTACCACTAATGTTTTATTTTTTTTAATTCATTTCCCTCCCTAACCACAAATTTGGGCCGAATTCTCTTTGTCGCCCGAGACCTAAATTTTTTCAAGATTTTTCAGGACGGCTCTGCATGGAGTAAACAACCAGTTTTTCTTTTCTTCTCTTTCTTTCTTTTCTTTCTTTTTTTTTACATAGATGTTAGGTATTAAAATTATAAATACAATATTAAAATTTATGAAAGTTTGTACAATATGAGTATGTTTAGAAGTGTACGTAGTTGGGTTTTATATTTTACTTAATAACAAATTACATGGTTCAAAATGATGTGTCAAGAGCTTGAGCAACTTTTTAAAAAAAGATTGTTACAATAATAAGAAAACTACAATTAAAGGTGAACACAAGCATATCAAAATCATTCAAAGCATTAACAATAATATAGCAATGAAACATAAATTTACATTACAATTTCCGAATAATAATCATATGTGATCTAAAAATTTTGAGTAGAACTCAAAACACAAAATCCAAATACATAGCTTTCAATAAACGATTGGGCTTAAAGAAAAAAAATATAGAACCTAAACTTAGAAAAATAAAACATAAAATTCTAAGAAAGATGAAAAGTCCAATTTATAATTGCAGAAAAACTAAGTCTGCCATATATTTAGTTTCCTAGTACTGTTAAATTGAAAATAATAGCACATAGATACATGTATACGTATATTATCAGAGTTTCATATTATAGTTATAACTATAAAACATTTGAATTCATGTAGACAATAGCGCATTGTTTAAATTCTATAAAACTGAATCTCTATTTTGAATTTTAAATTGATTTTTCAATAGAAAAAAAAAGTTGTATCAAAATATTGAATTTTAGAGTTGGTAATTATATAATAATTAAGTACAAATTTTGAATCTTAATGTAATTTAAGGATTCCAAAAATAGTAATTATATGGTTACCTGTTTATTTAAGAATAAATTATGCATAATATTTATTTAAAGTTTTTTGATAGGCTAAAATTACTTACTCCAAAATATCAACAAAGGGGTCAATGTGGCATAGAATCGAGGAGGATGCGCAAAGTGTACATTTATTTTTATTTATTAGTATAGAGATTATTGTTATGATAAAGTAAGTAAAAGCATCCAAATGGAAAGTCCGTTGGTGGTCCACTCAAACAAACCATATGCATATTGTTGGAGATGATGAGTTGGAGTGCTCCGGAGGAGGGGTGGTCCGCTCCAGCAAATCTATCCAGTTGGATGGTTATCAACCCCATAGTGGGGTTTTATTAAAAAAAACTTTTCTTTATGTTTAAGAAAATGTAATGTATATATATTTTTTAAAATAAAACAATTGTAATGTTCAAAAATACTAATATAAAAAAAATACAAAAAAAATTATTAAAATCTAAAAATTACACAAAACCAAATAATTAAACCTAAACAAAACACATATTAAACCTTAACACACCAGATAATTAAACCTAAACAACACGAGATAATTAAACCAAAACACACCAGAAAATTAAACCTAAACAAGACGAGGAAATTAAACCTAATTGTCAACCCTGAACCGTCGGAGTCGACATTTGGAGGGGAGCGGGTTGCATGCGAGGACAGTTTCTTATTACTTGCCCGGCTACCATGTACATAAATCTTCTATTCTCTGTAGTTTCATATTCCCGACGGGCCCCAACAATCGCTTCTGCATCCATTATGCCGTCAACATGAGTCGTCATGTGGTTGAAGCAAGCATGAAATATGCGAACCTCCCTAAACAGAACTTGAAACCTTGACAAAGTGGCGTTCCAATTGCGATTGGTTTTCCAACACGTTGGCAGAATCCTTCAAATAAAGGTTCTTTAATTGAACCAACAACTTGATTGTCATCACATACGCCCATCCAATAGCTTACTAGAGCCATCTTTTCCTCTTCTTAGTTCCAAGGGTTTTTTGTATTTTTTTATGAATCCTTGTAGTGAGTTATCAAATAGGAGTGCACATGTTGTTTGAAATATGAATTAAATTTATATCCAATAAAAACTAATTGTTGCAAAACTAGTAGTTTGAAAAAAAAATGTCGTTTGAAAACTAGCCGTTGGAAAAGAGCCGGTTTTTTAAAGTAAAAAACAAAACAAAAAAGGAGCTGTTGTTAATAATTAAAAATTCTACTTTACTATTTTATTTGAATTTATAGTAAATAAAAATAAAATATCAAAAAAATAAAAAAATATTACGATTTTTATTATTTCAATTTATTTAATAATAAAAATAATTATACATATTAATTAAATAAAATAAAAATATATTATGTAAATTAGATATAGTTTAAATAGAATGAAAAGTAAGTCATGAGATGAATAATGAGATGAAGGTTTGGAATGATATATTGTTGGAGGATAAAGTAGGGTTTGGAGTGCTGGTGGTTTAGAATGATGTGACATGCTAACTAGGTAGTCTGTTGGGATGGAGATGGTTCATTGTAGTGGGTGCTCTAATAGCATCCGCGCCACACCACACGACTGACGACCAACATTCTTCTTCACGTAACTTGAAGCTTCATAGATGACCACTCTATCCTCCCATCTGACACATTCCCCTCCTTTTCAGGCTTGTGTGGAGATGAAATTTTCTTAATCTCACTCCACACCACGTGCTCACTGTTCGCCTCTCTCTCCCATATCTGCCCTAGTATGTCTACAGACGTCGTGGTTGGAGATAGTCTAGTATAGGGATGCATACCCGTTTAGGGCGGGAATTCTTGACATGACTCGTCAACCACCTAAACCCAACACGAAAGAAATAGGATTAGGTCGACTAACACGACTCGTTTAAAAAAACAGGTTGGGTTCGTGTTGAGACGGTTTTAATTCTTCTGGCCTTATCTAAAAACCAAACCGCCCTGAACTAGACCGGTCTAACTGAACAAAATTTAGCCGATTAAACTAAATTAGTTGGTTCGGTTATTCGATTAAACCTATTGGATTCAATTCGGTTCGATTATCCAAATAAGCAAAGTTTGTGGACTTGATAACCGAAGCGTAAACTGAATTTCGAAAATCTAATACGGTTAGCAAATGAACCAAAAAATGAATTCACAATTCGGATCAATTTTTCTGGTTACGGATACGATTTAGTTTTCGGGTTTATGTTTGCACACTTGTAATCTAATATCAATAGATTTTTCACGTACAAGAGAAATTCAATATATCTTTTTAAGTATAACTAGGTTTATCAATTTCACCGCGTTGCGGCGAACTTTTTTTGTTATCTAGTCTGTGTTTACAAGTGTTTTGAAATCACTTCGAGCGCGTTGCGCACGGAACTGCCGACAAGAACAAAAAGAAAACATAAAAAAACACTAAAAGATAACCGAAAGAAAATCAACCAAGAAAGTTGTATGGTAATTGTTAGGGCATAGGTTTTATTAATCATGGATCATATCCTGAAGTGTTGCCTGGATCAGTTATCCTTAGCGGATGATGAATGGACTCAGAAGATCAAGGATCGTTAACATTACTTTGATTTCTAACAATTGCTCTTTATGTTTTCTAATGTTCGTATGTATGTTATGGACGACGTGGACTAAGTCTTAGCTGGAATCTCGGGCATAATTCGTTCAAGATGTTACATGGGGTTGAATTCCACTAAATGTCATTGAGCTTGAACTGTGGTCCTTCTTGAATGTCGGAATTAGTTGTTAGGTTGATTAAAAAGGGGTTGATCAAGTGTTAGTCATAGAAGTTGACGGTTACAACACACATACTCGCATACATTTCAAACCAGAGCTCTCAACACACTTAGCATTCAGTTGTGCCACACTTGATCAACATCCAAAGTTGTAATCTCTTTTGTGCAATATAGTTGATAGTGATGGTTTTCAATATCCGAGATTTTTAGGCCGGCGATCTACTAGTGATCAAGGGCTTTTCCTCGTATAAATCATTATGTTCATCTTTTCATTCATCAAGCAATTTGTTTTATCATTTTTCATCACCTAAGGACTCTACCTTAGTTTACAAATTTGGTTACATTATCCTTAATCAGATTTTTGATCAATACAATTTGGCACCCACTGTGGGGCAAGTGGTGCTTCAATTCTATAAATTTTCATTCATTTCTACCTACTCTCCTCAATTCCATAATATCATGGCCTCCCAAGGCAAAGCCACCTCAACTGCTATGCCAATGGTCACCTCATCTCAGAGCTCTATGTCGTTGCCTCCTATTCCCCCACCATTCCAGAAGAATGTTGAAACTGCTCAAAAAAAGACATCCTCAGTCTTCCAAGGATCCAAAACTTCTTCTATTTCATCCTCTACTAATACTGACAATGAACTTTCTGTTTTGTATTCGCAGATGAAAAGTTACCTGGAGCAGCAAAACAAGACTAATCATAAGATCTTGCGCGAGACTGAAGACATCAAGAAACAGAAGAGGCCAACAACGGATCAGTCTCCATTGACGCCAAAGGTGTTGGATTTTGTTACACCGGCACCAACAGCTTAACACTATAGAGGATCTACTGTCCAGTCTCACGGATCCTTGATTCATTCTCAAGATCACTAGCGATGACCCAGTCTCAAGGATCCTTCTATCAACCTGGAGGATCACAAGAAATGTTCCAGCCTCAAGGATCATACTTCCATCAACAAGGATCCTCAGCTCGAGTTCAAGGATCTTTGGATTACTCATCAGGACCTTCGACACAAACCTATTCTTGTCCCATTGTCTTTCCGGATCAAGGATCTTTGGAGAGACAGCCACTAAAAAGCTCAGAAATCCATGATGGGGATTTCATCCCATGCAGACTATTGCTTCCCGAGGCCCTACTATAACAGCAGACACTCCTATCCCAGATTCACTTCTGGAATACCACCTTCAAGTCAAACTGGAGGTAACAATTTTAATAATATGTCTTTAAACACGAAATATGGTTTTTGAAGGATGCAGGGATCAGTCAAGCCATGGCCAGGGAGTTGCATAAGCTCTAGGATATGATATCTAGCGTCCTAGGAATAGTCAAGCCTATTCCTGAAATTCCAGATGTAAGTCACAATATATCTCGTTTTGCACCACCAATATGCAATGCAGAGATACCCAAGCGCTTTCAAACCCCCAACATGAAGTTGTATCAAGACGAATGTTAGTTTGTTATGATACTTTGATGGTTGGTTTGTATTAGAACTAATTAAATTATGTAATTTGAATTTTTTTATTTATAATCAGTTCTAATTTGTTGGTTCTCAATTTACGTTGTCAGTTTAAATGTTGGTAATTAATCAGAAAATATGGTGAAAATCATAAAACTTAACAGATAATAATTACTTTTAAGGACGATATCGTCGCTAAAAAGTTTTTTTTTCAATTTTTTATTTAATTAAAAAAATACCTTTTTAGCAACAACTTCTCGTCAGAAAATTTTATAATTTTAATATTTTTGAATTTAATTTTTATTTCCAACGACCTTGTCATCGCTAAAGGTCTTCCATCCCGACGACTCTTACCATTTGAGCTATAAAGTCGCAACTGTGATCACCAGACTTTTCCCGACTTTGATGGTTGGTTTGTATTAGAACTAATTAAATTATGTAATTTGAAATATTTTTATTTATAGTTAGTTGTAATTCGTTGGTTCTCAATTTACGTTGTCAGTTTAAATGTTTGTAATTAATTAGAAAATATGGGGAAAATCATAAAACTTAACAATAATAACTACTTTTAACGACGATGTCGTTGCTAAAAAGTTTATTTTTTCAATTTTTTATTTAATTAAAAAATACCCTTTTAGCAACAACTTCTCGTCGAAAAATATATAATTTTAATATTTTTGAATATTTTCAATTTAATTTTTATTTCCTACGACCCTATCATCGCTAAGGGGTCTTCTGCCCCGACGACTCTTACCATTTGAGCTATAAATTGCAACTGTGATCACTAGACTTTTCCCGACGACTTGCCCTTAGGATAGGCTGTCCCTACAACAAGTTGTCAGGAAAAGTCGACTTGCCCAAAGGTGAAACTAGTTATGTTAGAAAGTGTTTACTTGCTTTAGTCTATAGAAATCATATCACTCGATCTTGAAAATGAAATAATTTAAAGTAGACTGATTTTCAATCATAAGGTGTGAATACATAATAATACCAGGATTATTTGTCACTATGATACCGTTCAACTTGTCAATATAAGAAAATCCGTACACCATTTCCAACCCTATAATCCCTCCCCATCATTCCACCTAAACTCGTCTTCTTTCCACACACTTCCATCCCATTTTGCAATCTTTCTTCACTTTTCACTCACTCTCTCTCTTTCTCCTTTCCATCACTAGGTGTCTCTCTCTCTAAACCTTTCTTTTTTCAATATCCCAAAACCCTAATTTTCTTTCCCATTTTCTTTTGTTCTTATAACACTCATCGGACACCATTCATCCAATGGGATGCTGTTGTTCCCGAAACGAACCAACAATCAAAAACGGTCTGACAAACCCTAATGATAATAATGCAGAAAGACCCGAAAATGATCCATCGAGAGCCACCCCTCAAACCGCATCCCCATCTCCCAAAGCAAACTCCAGCAAGCCAAATCCGATTGGCCCCATGTTGGGACGCCCAATGGAGGATGTCCACACGGTTTACACAATCGGGAAAGAGCTTGGCCGGGGCCAGTTTGGTGTCACACATTTGTGTACGAGCAAACAAACGGGTGAACAATTTGCATGCAAAACAATTGCTAAACGAAAACTTGCAAATAAAGAAGATATGGATGATGTACGTAGAGAAGTACAGATCATGCATCATTTGAGCGATCATGGACCTTAAGGGTGCATTTGAAGACAAACATTCGGTGCATTTGGTGATGGAGTTGTGCGCTGGTGGCGAGTTATTTGATCGGATTATTGCGAAAGGTTATTATACCGAATGGGGTGTGCATCATTGCTTAGAACAATTGTTCAAATTGTTCACACTTGCCATTCAATGGGAGTTATTCATAGAGATCTAAAGCCTGAACACTTTCTTTTGTTGGATAAAGATGAAAATCCCCCCCCCCCCCCTAAAGGCTACAGATTTCGGTCTCTTAGTGTTCTACAAGCAAGGTTATACATATCACTCCATTATATTCTAAATGTTTTCCATTTATAATGCATGGAATTGGATTCAACACGATAGGAATCCTAGTAACATACATGAATCTGATACCATGAAAGAATTCAATGTTTACCATATATTATTCACCTTTTTAATGAATTCAGGTTTGCCCCATCCCACTCATACCTTACTAATAGCTTTGCTACGTGTGTAATTTTACTCAATACGGTTGTCTGTTTAAATACAGATGTGTTCAATGTTTTAAAAACCGGTTTAAACCGGCCGGTTGAACCGGTTAAACCGGATGCCGGATGTTTGGCCGGCACGAATCATACCGGTAAACTAAGGAAACGATAAAGAGTTGTACCGCTAGTAAATTGGGTTATACCGGTTTAAATCGGTATACCGGTTCATACCGGGCCAAAGGTGAACTTTTAATTTTTAGGTGCCTAAAAAGGCGATTATTTACCTTCTTAGTTAAAGTGTAAAACTTAGCGCCCACAATTGACAATCCACATCGATCAAACTTCTTCCTTACTCAAAGATGGAAAATCATTGCCTTTTTCAAATTAAGTTCTTCAACCGATCATCCAAGTTTACCTTCTTTTGACTTTTGTTCAGTCATTCATATTATTAATTGTTATAGTGTTTGCTATTGCTATATAATGGGTGCTTAATTGTTATGGATTAACTTTTAATTTTTTTTTTTTTGATTATATAAGAAATGATGTAGTTTTGGATTATATTTTGAGTTGAAATTATATTTTATGGATTTATAGAGTTAATTAGTTAACACGGTTGAACCGTCTGGTACAACCCGGTTCAACCGGTTAAACTATTTCTGAGTCTAACCCGGTACGATTAAATTACCGGTTTTTTAAACATTGGATGTGTTACCAAATTTAAAGATAATGAGAAAATGATAAAAAGTCAACAAATATCCAATATTCAAATACGAATATAATCTTTTGACAAACAAATAAACTTAAAGATAAATGACAACTGAAATAATAGTAACTAATCAACCGTTTTCGTTATAAATGTTTCCATTTGTGATGCATGGAATTGGATTCGACACGAGGAATCTGAGTAATATGCATGATCCAATACCATGAAAGAATTCATTGTCTTTTTTCATAGGAAATAGTCGTTTCTAACGCATTTCCCATAGAAGGAAATGGTAGGTAAAATGCTCGTGGGAAATACTTTTACAACACAATCCTGACAAACCTTCCTACGCAACCATGGTTTGGTACTTTTAAACATAGATATGTAGCTGAATTACAAGATAACGTATAAAGATAAAACGTCAATAATTATCCTAATATTCAAACTAGGGAAAAAATAGTGACTAACAAACAAACTTAACAATAAATAATTAATAAAATAGTAACCAATTGAACTATAACAGATAATAAACTCGACTAACAGAAGTAGTTGTTATGTATTGATGCAGGCGAGGTATTCGGTGATATTGTTGGAAGCGCATATTATATAGCACCTGAAGTTTTAAAAAGAAAATATGGGCCAGAAATTGATATTTGGAGCATTGGCGTCATGTTGTATATTCTTCTTTGTGGAGTTCCTCCATTTTGGGCAGGTCATAATGTCAAAAATTGAATCACTTTGCATTGAAGAAACCTTCTCATTGTTTCAGCAATACAAAAGTAAATAATACTAAAAACATTGGATTAAAACATTGATGTGTTATTGCAGAATCGGAGCATGGGATATTTAATGCAATCCTGCGTGGGCATGTAGATTTTACAAGTGACCCTTGGCCACCATATCTCCCCAGGCTAAAGATCTAGTTAGAAAGATGTTGAATTCAGATCCCAACCAACGACTGACGGCACAAGAAGTGCTTTGTACGTACACTAGTGTATATTTCTGTGTTTGTCATTCCTGTAATTTCAGAGACCCTATGCGACTAGTAAAAATGAGCCTTTAAAATAAATATCAGAATGATAAGCTTTTTTTTTCACAAAATTTAAGTAATTAGTATTTTTAAACACATGGTATATTTTTTAAACATAATGTTAATTTGAAATCAGCTTCCCACACAATTTTTAAATGGATATTACTTTATCGTACATTAAGACCTTTCAAAAAAATACACCATAAAAGGAGATGAATAAAGATCATCTACACAACTAGATGAATGTAGTAAACAAACAAGAGTTAATTTAAAATACACCATAAAAGGAGATGAATAATGATTATCTATACAACTAGATGAATGTAGTAAGCAAACAAGAGTCGATCTATCCGTATTTCATGATTTGAAGTAAATGTAAGAATTTTATGTCATAATGACTTTGTATATTGTGGTGTGAGCGATGAAATGTTGTTTGTTTTTTCTTTAGGTCACCCATGGATTAAAGAAGATGGTGAAGCACCTGATACGCCACTTGACAATGCTGTTATGGGCAGGCTAAAACAATTTAGAGCCATGAACAAATTCAAGAAAATTGCTCTTCGGGTACTTACTTCATCTAATACAAATAATATGTTTTCATCATAATTTTGGTTACAGACAAAATCGTTTGGTAAAATTTTGCGACCAAAGTCAGGTCAGAAGTAGTAGTTTTATGGAGGATTGTCATGTTGTCCATCAATAAGTTTAGTACTGTGACGGAAAATTTCATGGTTACAAAGCTATTTGCAGCTAACTTTTTTCATCGCAATCCCGTTGTAATGGCTGTTTGTGATCAATTTTGCATTCACAAATTTCCATTCTAGGCCTATAAATGTGGTTAAGTAGTTGAAAAAACAGGATTAACTTAAATGTAAGAACAACTTAACTACATGTTCACACTTTCAAATTTACCCAAAATTCTATATATTTATACATGGGAACTTAACTTTTTTAAATATTCATAACATTGGATATTTTTAATCATTTTTACAAACTTATAAACTATATTTACATTACTTATAAGTCTGCTATACTTCGATCCATTATTATTTTGTAATCAACTAAACCGCAAAGTAATTGCGTATAATTAGTGAATCTGAGTTTGCAATCTTTCCTGGATGAGCAGGTTATAGCAGGATGCCTATCGGAGGAAGAAATCATGGGCTTAAAACAAATGTTCAAGGGAATGGATACCGATAATAGTGGAACGATAACGCTTGAGGAGCTAAAACAAGGGCTTTCCAAGCAAGGGCCGAAATTATCTGAAAACGAAGTTAAACAACTACTAGAAGCTGTAAGATATCCAAAGCTGAAGATTCAATTGATTATTTGAGTTCTTAATTATTGAAACATTTGAAACCAAACATATAAAACATCGTTTGATCATCTGGAATACTGAACTGAAAATAAAACAGGCGGATGCAGACGGGAATGGAACTATAGACTACGACGAGTTCATAACAGCAACAATGCATTTGAACAGAATGGATAGAGAAGAGCATCTCTACACTGCATTCCAGTATTTTGATAAAGATAATAGTGGGTAAGTTAACTTAAACACTCTTCTCCATCGAAAACTGAAGTACATTTGACTAGACAAAGTTTTTGGAAAATCACTTTTATAGACTGGACTACTTTTATTACCAAAATAGTCATCGGAAGTGGGTTAAATAAATATTCGAGTTGGACCTTTACAAAATCCTCTAGTGAGAGGATATATCCAAAAGTGATTTCAAACTATGAAATTCAGAATTAGAAGTCAAACTTTTATTATTAAGGAATATTGAATCTTAATACTCTAAATTATAACTCATTGGTCGATAATAACTCATACTTATAGTCAAGGTTGGAGAACTCGCTAGTCGCTAGTCGACCGGTGAAGTGGGGACTAGTGACTACTCGGGATTACTCGGGATTAATCAGGATTAATCGGATCGGGTTTTTTATATGTAATTATCAGTTTTATGTATAAATATATACATTTTTATAGGTAAATATTTTAAGTAGCTAGGTTTTAAATCTTACTCAATTCATGTATTTAAGTATACATGATTAGTTGTTGGAATTCATATGATTCGGTTGGAAACTGACCGGAATTTAGAGGTTTTGGCCGGAATATACATGTTTTTTGCTGGAATCGTCGACTTTTGGCTGGCCTAGTCGGACCTATTCGGTTAATGGACCAATTTAAGAAAAATTACTCAGTAACTGGACGACTAGTGATTAATCGGCGACGAATCGTCGCCTAGTCGCTATTTTTACAACACTGCTTGTAGTATGACAATCAACATACTTTCGTTGTTAAGGGTAGTCCTATTTTAACGGAAAAGTAACTCCATCAGCCCCTAGATGAATGGCTTAATGATTTTGATACTAACCCGAATGCTGTAAATTGTTTTGGAATAACAAAACCAAAGTTAGAGGCAAATGGAATTACTTTTGTCTGTTATAGTGGGATTGCTTTTGGCTACGTGACATAAAATTGCAATTGGTCACATTATCCGTTATTAGAATCAAATTTACCTATTAAAGATACTTATCTAAAAAGTCCTATAATAAATAACCAAAAAAGTTAAATTTAGAGCCGCAAATAAGGTAATTTGGGCCGATGGTTACGTTTAACGTCTAGCCATTTAAAACCTTGTGACAACTCACGGACTACCAAACTGGCTCCTAGCTAGAAAAATCCACATTCGCCAACGCAAATTTTGGACAAAATTTCGTAGGAAACAATTGTTTCCGACTACAACCTTTTTTAAGTTAGGCTCTTATGGGTTTGTCCGATTGTCATGCTCTCACAATCTAATGGAGTCTACAAAATACTGAACCTTTCCTCATCATTGAACAATAGAGAATGGTTTGTAATATATTGTGATCTCTCATGACGACAGATACATATCTATAGAAGAAATGGAGCAAGCTATACATGACTACGGTATGAATGATGGAAGGGATATAAAAGAGATCGTATCTGAGATTGATACGGATAATGTAAGTAGTCGAATTAAGGCACGATTCAAACACACCTTATAACGACATATTTGGGTAATTGAATGACTGTTAATTTTGCAGGATGGTCGCATCAACTACGATGAGTTTGTGGCAATGATGAGAAAAGGGAACAAACAAAACAGTGTAAATCCCAAGAGAAGAAGAGATTTGTTTGTTCCCAATATATGAGTTCGACTTATTTATTACATGCATGCATGTACATATTTTCCAGAGACGTGAAGAGCAGAAGGTTATTCATACTATCACCCAGAATTTGTTGCAAAATTCAAGTTACTTCAGTTACAGTGAAGATAATTGATGAATTTTGAATGATCTCCGGATAATTGACATTGGTTCGGATGTGGGTTTTTGTCAACAAATTCAGCAGTAAAATTTGTCATGTGAATACTTGTAACACTAGGCGAAAAAGCAAAAAAATGAAGGGTTCTATCTGTGTGTTTAGAAATATATGCCATGGATCCCTTTTATGTTTATAGACTAATATGTAAATTTACTTGTTTTGAGGTATGCTCGGATTATGTGTCCCACACACATAGAACGGCTATTATTAACGATGTATTTAATTTTTTTACACATACAAATAGAGGAGAGAGCAAGAGGTTCCTGAAGGAAACTGATTTTCTATACTTGGTAATCAAGACGTGGCACATGTATTAGGGAGAACGGGGCACTACCCGGGTAGAAGAATCGGGTTCTATGAGAATTCAGTGGGAAATATAAAGGAATAAAAGGTGTACGGTGGGTCTTTGTCCTGATCCTAAACTAATATGGGATAAATCCGCCGTTTTCTCATGTTTGTGGACTAACATGTAAATTAATCCTGATCCTAAACTAATTTTTTTTAACGGCATAATTCTAATTATTATAGAACGGGCGAGCATATGCTATAAAAGCTCAATAAAGATTACAAAACCGAAGAAGATTTACATTACATTAAAGAGTTAAACGCCTGGATAGTCCATGTGGTTTGACCTTTTTTTCACATTTAGTCTTTAACTTTCTAAAATTACCTCTATAGTCCCAAACTTTTCAATTTTCGTTTCCCGGATAGTCCCTTGCATGGATGAGAGTTAGTTTTCTCAGTTAAGTTGGTGTAAAATGACTATAATGCCCTTAAGTAAAACAAAATGAATTAAAAAAGTATTTTTTCTTAAAATATAAAAACCAAACTCATCCACCCACCCCCACCCTATCCCCACCTACAGTCTGTCTTCACCAACACCTTCAGACCCCCCCTCTCTAAACCACCACCACCTTCATCTCCACCACCACCATAAAACCTGCTGCCTGTCAACACCTTATCAACAACCCATCGCCTTCGCCGCCTTTCATTGCCCTACCACTCAGCCACCATTGCCACAACCACCACCGCTGCCATCATCATCACTGCCACAACTACCACGCGCCACACCCACTTCATCTTCCCCACTGCCTCAACCACCCTCCGCCACAACCACCATCGCCGCACCCACTTTGCTGTTGACACCGGTTCTTCCCGACGGTTCAAACGCCGTAGTCGACGGTTGTTTGAGGAGGTGGCAGGTAAGGCGGTGTTGGGATTGAACCATATGAAAGGAACAGATGATACAAAGCCAAATAACACTATCCAATCTTTGGGTAAACTATCAGAGGTTACAACCTCTGATGTACATACATTGCTTTCCCTAAAGACTGTTCATCCTATCATCTGTCTTCACAAAGCTTCAAAGGTCTGCCAGAGTTCCAAGGGTCAGAGGTTAGAGATCAGAGTTTAGTCATAAGTTTTGTAAATCAATGTAACAGTGCTACGCACTGATAGTTAGTATTAGCAGTGTTTTCAGTTAGTTACAATTGGTTTCCAGGTCACTATCAACCCTAACGTCATCAAAGATGCTCAGAGGTTAGATAGTTAGTATAAATAGGTAACTTCTGTAACAGTTTAATCTTGTCTATTAAAAGATCAACTTTCTCATATCATCTTCTCTGCATTTTCTTATTACCAAACTGTATTTCCAAATGCTGAAGGGGAGTTTGTGAATCACATGCAAGTTAATCAACTTGAAAGCATGATGATGATGAAAACAAACGACCATTGCTTGTAGTAAAAGTTTTCCATCTTATTCCGCTGCAAATCTCTTTTAATTCAATCATTTTCCATTTATGAAACAAAAACTACAAGTAATTCAAACTCAGATCCTAACAATTAGTACCAGAGCTTGATTCATCAAATTCGATCTTACAATCGATTTGGTTCGAACAGATCAGCTCTCTTGCTAATCAGTTTGGTTGTTTTAGCTTGATATTTAGAGTTTTATTACGTTCAAAGTTTTTAAAACAAAATCTGTAAAAATCAACTGAAAATGTCTCAAAACACACAGGATGCCAATTCTGGATCCTTGTTCAAACCGCCAATGCTCAAAAGAAATGAATATTTCATTTGGCAACGACGGATGGGTCACATCCTTGCTCAGCAAAACACCGATTGCTGGAGATCTGTTGCTTATGGACCTCACGTCCAATGGTTCCAAGCACAGAGGATCCAACTAAATAAGTGCCAAAAAATCCTGAAAACTTTTCGGAGCAGGATTTCCAGAAAATTGAATTGGATGCTAAGGCATTTAGCATAGTTGCTTCGGCCTTACCCAATGAAATTTATGCCGGTCTACTCCATTGCAATAGTGCAAAGGAGTTATGGGATACACTTAAAGAGCAATTTGGTGGGATTGAGGAAGTGATAAAAAGTAATAGAAAAGTTCTAAATCAGCAGTATGAAACGTTTTGTCACTTGAAAGGAGAGTCTCTAACATAACAGTTCAAACGTTACAGCTGTCTTATCAGTTAACTTAGACTGGTTATCTAATTCGACTGTCAATAGTCGTTTCCTTATATCGTTACCAGATAAGTGGGAGACTGTAGCTTATGTAACGAGAAAGTCTGTTGGGTTTTAAAGAAATGTCGTTGACACAACTTCATGGGATACTCCTCACCTATGAGAGAGAGTTAAACCAGAAAAAGAAGTTGCAAGATTCTGGCAAAATGACTGATGATTACTCATTGGGTAATAGAGCTCTTTTTAGCCAAGAAGAAGGATCTGGCAGCAGTAAAGACCAAAGTTATGATCACTATATAGATATTACATCTGGTGGGAATTTTGGATCTGAAACATATGTACCCAACTATGCTTTTACTGCTAGTGGGGAAAGCCAAACCTCTGATAATCTATCCTTTGAGCTGAATGATTTACAACACATTGAACCTTCTTATCTTGAGGAAATGGATATTTTGCACCAACTGGCCCTATTGAGTGTTAGGGCTAGTAAATTCTATAAGAGAACTGGTAGAAAATTCCCAGGTTTGCATGGGGGGTTGAAGGTTGGGCTGGATAAATCAAAAGTCAAGTGTTATAAGTGTAATAGGCTAGGACACTTTGCCAGAGAATGCAGGTCTCAAAATTCTGGACCAATAGTGACTCATCCTGGCCCTAGACCTCAGCACACACAAAACACTACTCATTATTCCCAATATGCCCCTGCTCAACATGTTCAAAACACTGCCCACTTTGCACATCCTGCTACCACTATTCCAGTGCATTATGTTCAATCCACTGCTCCACAAATTCAATATGTTTAGGCACCATCACATCCTCAAGTGCTTGTACAACAAGCACCCATTGTTACACAACCTACTCAAACCACTGCTAGTCCAGCAGAGGTTGGTCAACAAAGCTTTTTCACACAAAGTTATGTTGACTGTAGTAGCTTGCCTGAGGATTTAACTGATGAAAACTTTGCTTTAATGGCCAAAAATGATGTTGAACAAGAATTTTGTTTAATGGCCTTAGAGACAATTGCTGAAGGTCTTGAATCTGTGGAGATAGTGTCAAAAACTGATGAAGTTCAAGTTTGTGATGACACAGTGGTTTCAAGTGAAGAAAAAGAAAATGCTGCTGATAAGGAAAAGAACTCTCCTACTGACCCACGGAATGTTGATGTGTGTGAAGATGAGTGTGATTGTGCTTTCATGGCTGCTACAAAGGTATCACCTCAGATCCTTAAAGATCTATGTTCTGACAAATGCATCATTGCTTTTGCAAACATCAAGAAGGTGAATGAAAACCTGAGAAACAAAATTTTAGAAGATGAACTTAATTTTGAAAAACTGATTAAAGAGTTAAAAATCAAAGTTAAGTGAAAAAGATTCTGAAATGAGTAGCCTGAGACATGAATCAAGCATAACCCAGGACCAACTCCAAACCATGGTAGAAAAATACAAAGTTTGTAAAAAGGAGTTAGAAGAAACCCAAATCACTTGTGAAAAATGGGTTGAGTCCTGTAAAGGTTATGAGATTATGCTTGATGCTCAGATCAAGAGCAACATTAAGTTTGGTGTAGGTTTTAGAACCTATGACCAAATTGAGAAAAATGCTGCTGAAATTGATTCTGGGTTGGTTGAAGTAGTCCCCAAAAATTTGGCTGGTGAAGAGATAAAAATCACAGATAAAGCAGGAAACAAAATTGTTTTGGAAAAACCAAAGGTTTCAACAAAAGATAAAGAAATTAAAAAATATCAGTTTAAACCAACCTGGTCAGATGAATGTGATATCTTAGAAAACTTTAAACCAATGGACTTCACAATCACTGATGGTATTAAAGCCCCAAAAGCACTGGTGATCCCTATCAAAGACGTACCAGTAGAGGTCACAACCACTGCTGATAAAAAGTCTGATAGGAAAAGAAGAGTAAAGATTAAAAACCTGTTTTGTGAATTTTGTGAAAAAAGAAATCATGTGGCTGCAGATTGTTTTCTTTTAAAAGCCTATGACATTAACAAAACTTGTGTTATAAAAAACTCTTCAAAATGCACCATCTGCAACAAAAAAATCACTCAACTCAACAGTGTGCCTATCTCAAAAAACTATGAACAAAAGGTAAAAGAGATCAAGGCAAAAGCACTAGAAAGAGAAAGAGAAAGTTCAAGTTCTGCTGAAAATAAATCTAAGCAGAGATTTTAACAAATTGAAACATCTGTTACAAAAGCCTTAAACAAAACCTCTGTTCAAAGAGAGGTGCAATGACAGATGCCCCACCATCAAACTCATTTCCAAGAGGGTATGGCCAACCTTCTTATAAAAAGGTTCCTCATGCTTATGAAGGTTACAAAAAAACCTTCAAAGCAAAGAGTAAACAGACACCCTTTTGGATACAATCATCTGATAGGAAATGGTCAAGAGCAGATGTTACAAGAAATTTCAAACCACTGACCATTGTCCTAGACTTGAGGCTGGACCATCTGTGACCCCATCCAAAGCTATTTTGGCTTTGGAGACCAATCTTAACTTATCTATTTACTTGATGTGCAGGGACCCTCTACTTGCCTTGATAGCTTATGGTATGTAGATAGTGGAGGTTCCAGGCACATGACAGGATATAGAGCCCTTCTCAAGGACTTCATGGCTCATGGGGGGGTGATATATCTTTTGGTAATAACTCAAAGGGAAAGGTTTTAGGGTATGGGTCGGTTCTGGCTGGTAAACTCAAGTTTGAAAATGTGAATTTAATTGACAATCTGAAATTTAACCTGCTGAGTGTCTCACAAATGAGTGGCAGAGGATATGGATCCTTCTTCACTAAGAAAACTTGTCAAATTATGGGACCAGAGGTTGTTAAAAAGATTGATCAAATAATTGCTGAGAGCAAAGCACAACTCACTGCACACAGAAGTGGGAATGTGTATGTGGTAGATATGCTAAAAGATAATCCTATGTCTGGAACATGCTTATTCTCAGTTGCTTCTAGCAAAGAGACTGAGTTATGGCATAGAAGACTTAGACACACAAATCTTAAAACTATCACCACACTCTCAAAACAAACTTGTAAGAGGTTTGCCTCACAAGCAATTTTCTTGTGATGAACATTGTGTTTCCTGTTTAAAAGGCAAACAACATAAAAGTTCTTTCAAATCAATTGAAGAGTCTAAAACAAGCCAGTGTTTGCAACTGCTACACATGGACTTGTTTGGCCCAGTGCAAATCATGAGCTTAAAACACAAAAGGTATTGCCTAGTGATAGTTGATGATTTCTCTAGGTTTACATGGACCTTCTTTCTCCACTCTAAGTATGAAACTGCAGGCATTTTGCAAAACTTTGTCAAACAAGTAGAAAAACAATTTGATCTTCCAGTAAAAATCTTTAGGAGTGACAATGGAACAAAGTTTAAAAATAGGGAGTTAAATGCTTTTTGTGAGTCAAAAGGAATTGTTAGACAATATAGCATTCCAATAACTCCAGAGTAAAATGGGGTGGTTGAAAGGAAAAATAGAACTTTACTTGAATCAGCAAGAACTATGCTAGTAGACTCAGGCTTACCCCTGTCTTTCTGGGCAGAGGCTGTAAACACGCTTGCTATGTTCAAAACAGAGTTTTGATTAACCCCAGGCATCAAAAGACTGCCTATGAGATTTTGTATAAAATCAAACCTCTGATTTCCTATTTTAAAATTTTTGGCTGTCAATGCTTCATTTTGAACTTAAAAGATTCTATATCTAAGTTTGCAGCCAAAATTGATTGTGGTTATTTTCTGGGATACTCAACCACTGCTAAAGCCTACGGAGTTTTTAACTCTAAGACCAAGTGTGTTGAAGAAACTTTGAATGTAAAGTTCAATGAACTTTCATCATTCAAAATTCCAGCAAATCTTGTAGAGCTTTTTGATTTAGATAAATCCACATTTGCTGATGTTTCTATCAAGCTAGACAATGCAGGTACACCACAACCATCTGAAGAAGATCAAGATCAAGGATATGACTGTGTGCTTCCACAAACAAAAGTCTATTATTCCAGCAGAGGATCAGGTGCTACAAGCTCTTGTGTAAACTCTGCCACTTCTGGGTCAATAGTGGTTGATCCTTAAACCTCTGTCAGTTCACAAAATCAAACATCTGTTGATAAAAGTCCTACATTTGGGCAGCAAAATCATCATAATGTTACCTCTATACCCCCAATACCTCCACCTCCATTCTCATCAGTGGCTGATACTTCAAATTCACCAGCGGAGGTTAGCTCAGATGATACACATTTGCAGCCATCACCTCAAAATGCTATTGTTCCATACCAAGGTGATCTGATTTATCTCAAAAGCCATCCAGCAGATCAAGTTATTGGCAACATCAAATCTGCGGTGCTCACACGGAGCCAACCCAAAATATTTGTCTTTTTGCTGGTTTTCTATCACTCATACAGCTAGTCAAGTACCAAGAGGCACTGAAAGACAACAGCTGGGTAGAAGCAATGCAAGAAGAACTCCTTCAGTTCAAAATACAACAAGTTTGGAAGCTTGTGCCACTGCCAAAGATGTAAGTCCAATTGGCACAAAATGGGTCTTCAAAAACAAAACTGATGAAAGGGGTATTTTTTTCAAAAACAAAGTAAGGCTCGTGGTTCAAGGCTACAGACAGGAAGAAGGTATAGACTATGATGAGACCTTTGCTCCTGTAGCAAGGTTGGAAGCTATTCGCCTGTTCTTAGCTTTTGCTGCTAACCACAACATAAAGGTGTTTCAAATGGATATAAAGAGTGCATTTTTGTATGGAAAAATCAAAGAAGAGGTGTATGTCTATCAACCTCCAGGTTTTGAAGATGCATTCCATCCTGATCATGTCTAAAAGCTCAACAAAGCATTGTATGGCTTGAAACAAGCACCAAGAGCCTGGTATGAAACTCTATCCACTTTTCTCTTATCCATAGGTTTTATTAGAGGTAAAATAGATAAAACCCTATTTTTAAAATGGAAAGGAAAAGATTTGATGCTTGTCCAAATTTATGTGGATGACATCATTTTTTGGATCCACAAGCACTGCTATGTGTGAAGAGTTTTCGAAAACTCATGGCAGCAGAGTTTGAGATGAGTGCAATGGGTGAGCTCCAATGTTTTCTTGGTCTCCAAGTTAAACAATTGCACAACAGTACATTTATCCATCAAAACAAGTATGTGAAAGAACTGCTTAAAAAGTTTGATATGGATGATTGTAAACCATGTATCACACCCATGGCAACCTCCAAGCTAGTCACCATTGATGGTAAAGATGACCTTGTTGATCAAACTCTTTATAGAAGCATGATTTTATTGTACCTAACTGCATCAAGGCCAGACATCATGTTTGCAACATGTGTTTGTGCCAGATCACAGGCATTACCTAGAAAGTCTGATCTTATTGCTGTAAAAAGGATATTCAGATACATAAAAGGTGCTCCCACACTTGGTATCTGGTATCCAGCTAATGGGAATATTAGCTTTCAGGTTTTTCAGATAGTGACTTTGCTGGGTGCAAAACTACAAGGAAGTCCACATCAGGAGGATGTCAATTCCTAGGTGATTGTCTAGTGTCTTGGCAAAGCAAAAAGCAGGTTGCAGTTTCAACATCCACTGCTGAGGCAGAGTATATTGCTGCTGCTAGCTGCACTGCTCAACTCTTGTGGCTTCAAAACCAGTTGCTGGATTTTAGTGTAACTGCACTAAAGACTCCACTCAAATTGGACAGTCAAGTTGCTGAAAACATCATTAAAAATCCAGTTTCTCATTCAACTACAAAGCACATTGACATCAGAGATCACTTTGTGAGATATTGCTATGAAAAATGTTTGATTTCTTTGAATCATGTCCATACTTCAGATCAATGGGTAGATGTTTTAACCAAGGAATTGGATACATCTATCTTTGAAAAATTGATCTCAAGAATTGGAATGCTAAACATGGATTAAAAACAAGGTTTCTTGTAAATTCATGCGTACATAGCATTAAAATGTTTTCAGAAAATCAAAAACTCATCCTTGAAAATAGTTTAAATTGAATTTTTCAATAAATCTTTAAAAGCCTAATCATAACATCTGATTGCTGAAAACCTCTGGTAGGCTTCAAAATCTTATCCACTGTTAAAGTGTATCCTTTGATTTCCATTTTTATCGCCTTTTCAAAACACTGATAGCTATCCACTGATAGTGTTAAAAATCAGTATGGTTCAATCCCCTGTCCTAAAACAGTGGTTTACCACCTCAATGGTTATTTTTCTCATCAGAGGTTACACGTGGACAGATGCTAGCCATCAGATCTTGCAATAGATGCCACGTCATGTTCACTTTTTCAAAACCCTATAAAACCCCTGTTCTATCCTTTGTTAGTGTTTACCCTAAACTGTGTCGATTACAAAAATCTCAAAACAGTTTTCCTCTCTAACACCATGGCTCCCAAATCAAAATCTTCGAATAAATCCACACAAGAACTTCCACCCTTCACTCTCATAATCAAAACCCCACATAATTATATCGCCATACTTGAAGAAACCGACGCAAATACTCGTTATCATCCAATTATTCGAATTTTGCAGAAGTCGAAATTCAAGCGCATGTTAACAGTCAAAGCCCCAATTTACATTTATTCTCTTAGAGATTTTTGGAAAAATGCAAAGGTTCACTCGATCTGCTGCTGGTGTTACTTACACAATAATCTCAGGAGTAGGGGGAGTGTTGATGTAAATTAGCCCCAATCGATCTCTCAAGTCTTCAAGTTAAATGACATACAACACCCTGTGTCATTTCCTCAAAATGAGATCCAAGCAGAGTTTTTGGAAAGAGGTTATGAAGGCCAGATGAAAGGTATGACAATTTTTAAACCTAACTTTCCTGCTGAGATGAGATTTTTCTTTCACACAATTCTTACTTGTCTCTCAGCAAAAACCACTGGTTTCAATGAAATCCCATTGAACATGCAATATCTGGGTATGCAATTTTAACTAACACAAATTTAAACTACTCCCAGATATTGTTCAATGATCTTGTGCACAATTTTAAAAATATTGAAAAAAGAAAAGCTTTTTTGATGCATCCACGTTTCCTGAGTGTTTACTTACAGGATCAAATTAAAGGTCCTGAAAGTAAACAAGGTGCCGTGGTTAACCCAGACCGCCTTAATCATGAAACTTTCACCAGAATAACAAACCAAGATAAAGTTGTGAAAACACAAGTAGAGGGGGTTGAGCAAGTTTTACCTGAACAAAATGTAAAAAGATTGGAATTTGTGGAGCATGGGAACTATTTTAGAAAAATTCTCGAAAACAGCCCAGTTATGTGTGTAGAAGCTGAAACATGATAACTTGCGTTTGTGTGTATCTAAGTGTTGTATGAGTTATCCTGTGTTTATGACAAGTTGATTTGGTCTTTATTTTGTATGGTGATACTTTGCATGCATGATTATGGTTTCGAATTGGTTATTACGTGTGCCGTACTGTGTGTTAGTTATGCGTAGGGTTTTGTCTCAGTGTGTTCACACACTAACTTTGAATCGGTTGACATGTTAGGACGCGATTAACGGTTCCATCTTTGCTTCTTTTGCGTTTATCTAACCGAGCAATTTAAGGTGAGTTCACCGCCCCTATTTTATCCGGTTTTGAACAACAGGGGAGAAACATGTATACGCTCTACAACTCTATCTTTTACGTTATGCGAAATTAACGTCGTTAACTATTTGGTAACTAAGTTAATGTTAATGTATGTTATGGTCACTAAGTAGCTTTATCACGGAAGTCCTCAACCAACTCTCAGATCGTTAGTATTGGGTTAGATAGCGGGGAAATTATAGTAGTACTACTGGGCCCGACAAGCCCCACCCGAGCTAGTCGCGCTAGCCGACCGGGAATGGTCAACGGGTGATTAATTTGGCCTAACTTTCGCCATGGTCAGTGATAGACCTGGCAACACAGAGGCAACAACAGTCAGCTTCGATCGCGAACTCTTACGTGACGTAACTTTAGGCTCGCTACCTACATGTTAACATTGAACTTATTTACGAACCAACATTATTATTCCATGTTAGGAATAATGGAACTATGTCGTTATTCCGGGTTAGGGATAACGGGGAAAACCAATCTTTTAAACCGAACTTGTGAACTTATAAAACCTGTGAACCCACTCTTCTTTAATGTTGACACTTGTTTCTTTGCATGTTTCTCAGGACGCTAGGAGCGTTAGGTGCACTCACTTTGCATTTGATCAAGGCATTTTTATCGAGTCTTTATTAACGATTATTTTTGGGATTTTGGTTTCGGCGTTTATGTTGGCGCCCGTTACTTTATTCTAATGCTTCCGCTAAACTTTGAAACCTTGGAACTTTGAAAATGACTATGCATGTTTACAATAAATGTTTTTGAAAAACGTTTAAATAAATCATATAGAGTCGATCGACATTGCTAGTGTATGAGATTCTGGTTTGATCACACGCCTCGCGGTAATACTCCGCAAGTGGAAATTGAGGGTGTGACAGATTGGTATCAGAGCCTCTAGCTATAGAGAACCAGGTTTGCATTTAAAGTAGACCTAAACTATAGCTGTTACACGACACTAGTCTTAGTTGGCACCGAACTGTGATATCTTGTTATGTGTTATACTACAATTGTTCTATGTGATATATATATATATATATATATATATATATATATTGTGATATACGCAGCTCGTAACTAACTACACCAACCCGACAGGCTATGTCATCATCATCATCCGACAGATCTCGACAATCAAGGGCGCCGGGGAAGGCACCCATGGTCGAACCCTCACCACCTCGTGGCGTGGAGACACGCTCAGCTGCCAGGAAAAGACTCGCTCTAGGAGGGGAGTCATCCTCCCGTCCAACCACCGCTGTATCGGTCAAACTGGTCAACTCTTCAGGAGTGGGGGACGATCTACTTAGAGATGTGCTAAGGAAACAACATGAACAGCTGGAGAGAATGCAAGAGACTATTGAAACACAGGGTTGGCTGATACGTCAGCTGACTGGTAAAACTGAAGAGCTCGAGGAAGAGCAAGATGAGAATAAGATAGTTCGAAGCATTTTAGCTAAGGACCTTCGTGCTAAGCAGCTGAGGGCTGACTGGCTCGAAGACAGAGTTCTTGAGTCCAGTTGGAGGATTCACGAACTGGAGCAGAACCAAGCACCACCTATCCCAGTACCCGCACCAGCACCGGCAGCGCCGGTAGAAGACGAAGAGGAGGATCCAGAGGAAGACCCGGAGGAGGATCCAGAGGAAGACCCGGAGGAGGATCCGGAGGAAGAAGAGCCGGAACAGGATCCGGCTGTTGAAGCTGAAAACGTTGTAGAGGAAGACGGCAGTGATAGTGACTTGGGGGATGGAGACATAGATGACTAACTCGCCTTATGTTTGAACTTGGAAATTTTATAATTAAACTGATATGTTTGGTTGGTATTTTGTGACACATTACAATTTATTTAATCGAATGTTCCTTTTGATTGTTTAATTTGTTGGGTTGACATAAATTGTGTGATCATTGAAGTGTGGAATATGATAACTATATTGGATATATACTTATCGGTGTGTGTTTGTGTTGTCTTGCGAAGATCTGAAATGGCAACCGGTCGTCACGGGAATCTCAACATGTCAGCTAAAGAATTGGCCGTTTAATCCAACAACACGTGAATGCTGCTCTGGCAGGTGTTCCTAACCCACCAGCAGGTAACCATTATTAAATTTTCATGGGAAAATCTAATAGTTTGGCTAGTATACTTTCGCGCTGACTACCTATCCTCTATTCTCAGGAGGGGGTCTTAACCCCTACAAGATGTTCTTGGATGCGAAGCCGAGCAAGTTCACGGGAGCTGAAGGACCCATAGGACTGGTCTGTTGGGTCGAAAAGTCTGAATCGGTTTTCGTAACGTGCAATTGCCTCGAAGCTAATAAGGTTAAGTATGCTGCCTCGACGTTGGAAGATGGGGCATTAACCTGGTGGAACGCACAAGTCCAAACGCGTGGGCTTGTTGCGGCGAACGCAATGACCTGGACCGAGTTCAAAGCTCTAATCAAGGAGGAATACTGTCCGCGGGACAGAGTTCAGCAATTGGAACAAGCGTTATGGAACCACAAGATGGTCGGGTCAGAAATTGAAGTGTACACGGCAAGACATCATGATCTGTTGTTCCTTTGTCCTGATTTGGCTAACACCATCGCTAAACGACTTGAGTTTTATCTTGGGGGTCTGGTCCCTGAGATCCAGGGCATGGTAATGTCTAGCAACCCTACGACGGAGCAACAAGCGATTAGGCTGGCACACAAACTCACCGATAAGGCGGTGGAGCAAAGGAAGTTGCCACCTAGGGGTGCAACTGAAATTGTCCCTAACAACAAAAGGAAATTTGAAGACTCACCTGCTCGGCATCTTCATCAGCCCAGCCACAACAAGGAAACCAGAAGCGGTCCAACAATTTCAACAACAATCGGGGTCACAACAATCAGTCTGCCAACAACACCCAGAACTCGAGCGGCTATGAGGACGGAAGCCGCAATGTAATTGTTGTAACCTCCATCATCACGCCCTTGCGCTAGAAATCGCTACCAACGATGTGGCAAAGCAGGACACGCGACAAAGGATTGTCGTGGGGAGATTATGTCACGACAGAATCAGAACCAGCAGCAAGGTCAGCAGCAGAGTAATAACAGGGGATGCTACCAGTGCGGTAGCACTCTGCATTTCAAGCGAGACTGCCCGCAACTTCGCAACAAAACAATGGTGGGAATAATAATAACAACAACAATAACAACAATGGCAGCAATGGAAATGGTGGCACAGGGGGTGCCAGGGACGTGCATTCACCTTAGGCCGTGGGGAGGCTAGAAACGACTCGAATGTGGTCACCGGTAAGTTTCCACTTAACGATCATTTTACTACTGTACTTTTTGATACGGGTGCGGATAAGAGTTTTATATCAGAGTCTTTTAGGAAGAACCTAAATCTCACACCTAAACCCCTAAAGACCCCTTACGTCATAGAACTAGCCAATGGTAAATCTGTAGATGTGACTCATCTAGTGACCAGCTGTCAACTCAAACTCGTGGGTCACACCTTTACCATTGATCTGATGACAACTACTCTGGGTAGTTTTGATGTGGTAGCCGGAATGGACTGGCTATCCGACGTCCGAGCTGAAGTTCTCTGTTTCGAGAAAGCTATCCGTATTCCGCTCTCTAACGACGAAGTCTTAATGGTGCAAGGCGAGAAGGCAGGCGTCGTCACGAACATCATCTCTTACATGCAAGCCCAGGAGTATCTTCGGAAGAAGAATTCTTTTGCTTTGCTCGCACTGGTCACCGAGCAGTCTAAGGACGAGAAGCGGATTGATATCCCCATCGTCCGTGATTTTCCCGATGTGTTTCCATAGGAGTTACCCGGTCTTCCACCACATCGACAAGTAGAGTTTGAAATCGAATTGGCAAGCCATGCGACTCATATCGCCAAGGCCCCGTACCGCTTAGCTCCAGCAGAGCTGCAAGAGCTGTCTACCCAACTTCAGGAATTGTTGGAAAAAGGATTTATCCGACCCAGTACTTCGCCATGGGGAGCTCCGTTACTTTTTGTCAAGAAGAAGGACGGGACCTTCCGCATGTTCATTGACTACAGGGAACTCAATAAGGTTACCGTCAAGAACCGGTACCCCTTACCTCGCGTCGACGATCTTTTCGACCAGCTTCAAGGGTCAAGCTACTACTCCAAGATTGATCTACGGTCCGGTTATCACCAGCTACACGTCAGGGAGGAGGATATCTCCAAGACGACATTTCGCACTCGGTATGGCCATTACGAGTTCTTGGTCATGCCCTTCGGTCTCGCCAATGCACCCGCAGTGTTCATGGACCTCATGAACCGCGTGTGTAAGTCGTATCTCGACAAGTTTGTCATCGTGTTCATCGATGATATACTCATCTACTCTAAGGGTGAGGAAGAACATGCTGAGCATATATGGTTATTGCTGGAACTACTTCAACAGGAGAAACTATATGCCAAATTTTCGAAGTGTGATTTCTGGATTCGGGAAGTTCAGTTCCTCGGGCATATCGTGAATGAAAAGGGTATACACGTTGAACCCGCCAAGATCGATGCTATCAATAACTGGGAAGCACCCAGGACACCGACAGAGATCCGCCAATTCTTGGGTTTGGCTGGTTACTACAGACGTTTCATCGAGGGATTTTCCAAGATCACACAACCGCTTACCACTCTCACTCAGAAGGGCACCAAGTATGCTTGGGGTGACAAACAGGAAGCAGCATTTCAATTACTGAAGCAGAAGCTTTGCAGTGCGCCCATTTTGTCCTTGCCAGAGGGGACGGATGATTTTGTGGTATATTGTGACGCTTCCATTCAGGGATTGGGTTGTGTGCTCATGCAACGTGATAAGGCCATCGCGTATGCATCCCGACAGTAGAAGGTCCACGAGAAGAACTACACGACACATGACTTGGAATTGGGAGCAGTTGTGTTTGCACTTAAGATTTGGAGACACTACCTATATGGAACAAAGTGCACAATCTACACGGATCACAAGAGCCTCCAGCATATTTTCGACCAGAAGGAGTTGAACATGCGACAGCGTCGCTGGGTCGAACTCCTGAACGATTATGAATGTGCCATTCGGTATCACCCGGGTAAAGCTAACGTGGTAGCTGATGCCCTCAGTCGAAAGGAGCACTTGAAACCTCGTCGGGTACGAGCATTACAGTTCACAATTCATTCTGGGTTACCCGAACAGATACACGACGCACAACTAGAAGCAGTTAAGGAAGAGAACATCAAGGCCGAATCTGTGGGAAAGATGGAACGCGATTGGGAAGTGAAACCCAATGGTACCCGATATTTCATGAACCGTATATGGGTACCTCTCTACGGAAACCTCAGAAAGCTAGTTATGGACGAAGCTCACAAATCCCGATACTCTGTCCATCCTGGTTCGGATAAGATGTATCAAGACCTTAAAGCCGTGTACTGGTGGCCCAACATGAAAGCGGATATAGCCACCTACGTGAGCAAGTGTTTGACTTGTGCGAAAGTCAAGGTGGAATACCAGAAGCCATCAGGGCTACTTCAAAAACCTGAGATCCCAGTCTGGAAATGGGATCAGATCTCGATGGACTTTATCACTAAACTCCCACGAACTCCGGGTGGTTGCGATACCATCTGGGTGATCGTGGATCGTCTAACTAAGTCTGCACACTTCCTAGCGACCAAAGAAACAGATAAGATGGATAAGTTGACTCGCATCTACATTAAGAAAGTAGTTTCTCGGCACGGGGTGCCAACTCCATCATTTCAGATAGAGATGCTCATTTCACGTCTAACTTTTGGCGGTCACTTCAGAAAGCGTTGGGTACACGCTTAGATATGAGCACAGCTTACCACCCTCAGACGGATGGTCAAAGTGAAAGGACCATTCAGACCTTGGAGGACATGCTTCGGGCATGCGTGGTAGACTTCGGGAACAGTTGGGAAATCCATCTGCCTTTGGTAGAATTCTCGTATAACAACAGTTATCATACGAGTATTCAGGCAGCACCGTTCTAAGCATTGTACGGTCACAAATGTAGATCACCGGTCTGTTGGGCAGAAGTCGATGACAGTCAACTCACGGTCCTGAGTAGATACTTGAGGCTACTGAAAAGATTGTGCAAATCAGAAAACCGCATGGCAGCGGCACGGGATCGACAGAAAAGTTACGCTGATCAACGACGCAAACCGCTCGAATTTCAAGTAGGTGACCGTGTCCTACTGAAAGTGTCACCCTGGAAGGGTGTAATTCATTTTGGGGAACGAGGCAAACTAAATCCACGGTACGTAGGCCCATTTGTGATTTCGAAGAGTATCGGGCCCGTAGCTTATCAGTTAGACCTTCCTGCCGAACTCAGTGGAGTTCACAACGTTTTTCACGTGTCCAATCTGAAGAAGTGTCTATCAGATGAACCCTAGTCATTCCATTGGATGAGATTCAAGTGGATGAGCAACTGCATTTTGTGGAACAACCTATCGAGATCATGGACCGTGAGATCAAGACTCGAAGACACAGCAAGATACCGATCGTCAAGGTTCGTTGGAACTCTAAGCGTGGACCGGAGTTCACGTGGGAAAGAGAGGACCAAATGAAAAGCAAATATCCACACCTTTTTGCAGCCGAGCAACAATCTGATGTTACCGCCAACTGAATTTCGGGACGAAATTCTTTCAACATGGGGATGATGTGACAGCCTGGGATTTCCTTGTACCATTCTAACAAACTGAATTTTTGTGCGTTGCATTCTAAACCGCGTTTACTCAATTTTCGGGACGAAAAACATGGGGATAATGTGACATCCCGGTTTTTCAGGTACTTACTTTAAACGCGCTACTTTATTGTTATTCATCCCTACGTTAATTTAATTCGGAGAATTAAATTACGCGCTCGCAATAACTACGCTAACTTTAGTATTTAGGGAATACACGATGTTTGGGAGTTTTAACGGGTTGTATCTGAGTTACGTGCTACGTGTTATTAGACGTTTGTGAATAATTGTCGAGTCGTATTATGTGTAGTTATTTATCAGATTATAATGATCGGTTAGTAAATTCTATTTATAAGCCTAACCGAACCAAGCCTGTGAAACGTTTCGACTTCGCGACCAAGCAAACCCAACCGCCACCCACACCCTTGCGAACCAACCCAACCCGCCACCCCTCCCTTGCGGCCCAAGGACAAGCCCAAACCGCCCCCTTGCCCCTTATGTTTGTATACGTATGAATGCATGGGGTATTCAAAAAAAATAGCAAACCCTAAAACCTACTACCCTAGTGGTGTGCGACGGCAGCAGCCCCCCCCCCTCTCGGTTGCGCAATCAGCCTCACACCCCTCTGATCGATTCCAAGCTTGTCCCGGTTCGCTAGTTGTCATCGTTTAAGGTTAGGGTTTTCGATTTTGTTACGATTCATGCGATAATCTTCTGTAGAATTGATTATGATTATGTGCTCGTATGATTGTTGTTATGAAAAGTGTTGTCGTGTATGATTAGTTCGGATGAATATGCGAATCCTTCCGGTTGTGATGATGTGTTCGAGTATTAAAATCGTAGGCTGCGTTTTATCTATAAAGATCATGATATATGCTTAGGGTTTGCATGAATACTGATATATTAGATGATATCCGATACAATAACCTGCTATAAATCGATACAACTAAGCGTTGGGGCCGTTTAAACATGTTCTAATACAATAAAGTCGAAAACAGAAAGCTGATTGACATTTACAGCCAACTTCAGTTGGCTGTAACCTGATCATTATTTATCGAAAAGTGGATTTTCTGAAGCCTAAAACATGTATTTTTGAAAAACGCTTCAAATGATGCCGGATTCATATTTTTCGGAGGTCGTTTGCTATTTTTAAATGGTCATTTAGGGCAGCAGCTGAAGCTGTGTAAATTCTGCAGAATTTGCAGGTTGTTTATCAGTCGGATCTTATAGTCTGTATGGGGTTAAGTCACGAAATCTGTACAGTAACTGGAGATGGGAGTTTCAGAAAATCTCCCACTGGAATTTTGTTAAACGGATGAACGATGATTTTTAAATGATTTTTCTCGTGGACTGCAGTCAGAAAGCGACGAATCTGACTGCAGCCTAGTATATAAATTTTTATAAATAATTGGTAAAGATTTAGGATTTGAAAATATTACACTACTTTTTAAAGGATAATTAACACCCTATGTAAAAAGATTGGAATTTGTGGAGCATGGGAACTATTTTATAAAAATTCTCGAAAATAGCCCAGTTATGTGTGTACAAGCTGAAACATGATAACTTGCGTTTGTGTGTATCTAAGTGTTGTATGAGTTATCCTGTGTTTATGACAAGTTGATTTGGTCGTTATTTTGTATGGTGATACTTTGCATGCATGATTATGGTTTCGAATTGGTTATTACGTGTGCCGTACTGTGTGTTAGTTATGCGTAGGGTTTTGTGTCAGTGTGTTCACACACTAACTTTGAATCGGTTGACATGTTAGGACGCGATTAACGTTCCATCCTTTGCTTCTTTTGCGTTTATCTAACCGAGCAATTTAAGATGAGTTCACGGCCCTTATTTTATCCGATTCTGAACAACCGGGGGAGAAACATGTATACGCTCTACAACTCTATCTTTTACGTTATGTGAAATTAACGTCGTTAACTATTCGGTAACTAAGTTAATGTTAATGTATGTTATAGTCACTAAGTAGCTTTATCACGGAAGTCCTCAACCAACTCTCAGATCGTTAGTATTGGGTTAGATAGCGGGGAAATTATAGTAGTACTACTGGGCCCGACAAGCCCCACCCGAGCTAGTCGCGCTAGCCGACCGGGAATGGTCAACGGGTGATTAATTTGGCCTAACTTTCGCCATGGTCAATGATAGACCTGGCAACACAGAGGCAACAACAGTCAGCTTCGATCGCGAACTCTTACGTGACGTAACTTTAGGCTCGCTACCTACATGTTAACATTGAACTTATTTACGAACCAACATTATTATTCCATGTTAGGAATAATGGAACTATGTCGTTATTCCGGGTTAGGATAACGGGGAAAACCAATCTTTTAAACCGAACTTGTGAACTTATAAAACCTGTGAACCCACTCTTCTTTAATGTTGACACTTGTTTCTTTGCATGTTTCTCAGGACGCTAGGAGCGCTAGGTGCACTCACTTTGTATTTGATCAAGGCATTTTTATCGAGTCTTTATTAACGATTATTTTTGGATTTTGGTTTCGGCGTTTATGTTGGCGCCCGTTACTTTATTCTAATGCTTCCGCTAAGCTTTGAAACTTTGGAACTTTGAAAATGACTATGCATGTTTACAATAAATGTTTTTGGAAAACGTTTAAATAAATCATATAGAGTCGTTCGCCATTGCTAGTGTCTGAGATTCTGATTTGATCACACGCCTCGCGGTAATACTCTGCAAGTGGAAATTGAGGGTGTGACATTTGATACTTCACATCTATCCAAGGTCAGTGTGGAAGTTGAAAAAGAGCATATGGAACTTCTAAACACAATGGTGAGTGCATACTGTGGCCTAATCGAAGGTCAAATTGGAAACATCAATTTGACAAATGAAGATTATCAACAAATCGACAAGGATGAGATGGATCTTATGGATATTAAGTGGGCTTTGCAAGTGCGGTGAGACGGGCAAAGGATTACATGGCAAGGACTGGTAGAACGAGCTTGGAAAGCAAGTGTGATACGAAGTATGGATTTTATAAGGATGCTGTGACCTGTTTCAATTGTGGTGAAAAAGGTCATTTCAAGCGTGAATGCACTAGACCTGCAAAGCAAGGAAATCAGAATCCCTTCCGAAATCAAACCAATTCCTCCAACACAACCCAAGCTTACACAGAACGGGGTATAGTAGCAGTTAACAACACTAACCAAACTAAACCGTCAAACACAACCAGAGCTCTAGTAGTTCAAGGAGATGAAGGATCTGATTGGTCAGTTCAGTTGGGTGATGGAAACCAAGGAGGAACGGCATGCTATGCAAAGATAATTAATCATATCAAGGATGTTCACAGAGAAGAGTTTTCTGATGATGATAGTTCTGGGGATAGTGGTAGTTCTGATGAAGAAAGCGTGAGTGTGGGTGTCTGTGGATCAGATATCGATGCTGAGGTTGACAGCTTGTTGAAAGAAGCTGAAGAGATGACCACTCAAAGATCTGTGCTGATCAAGAAAGCAGATTCTGCATCCAAAGAGATGGAAAAGTTCTTCACTACTGATGGAGCTATTTCATGCAATACTGCCTTTATGGCAAATGTTGCCCCATCTCCCATCTTCCAATCAGGTACAAAATGATACTCCTGCAGTATGTAAGGATTGTGCTGAGTTAAAACAAAAATTTGAGGAAACACACCTTCACAATCAGAGTTTAATTGTTGAACTGTCAAAATGCAAAGAAGCAAACATGGCTTTAACTCGAAATGAAAAAGAATTAAAACTATGATCGATACTCTTAAGAAAAGCGTTTCTGAGCTAACGAAAACAATTTTAAATAAACAAACTGGTATTAATAACTACATTAATATCATTGAAGAAACAAAAAAGGAGTTAGCCATAGCAAAATGCGAGCATGATGCGATCAAGTTCAAATTGGAGAGTTATTCCAACTCCCGATATGTGCTTGATCACATTATTGAAGTTCAAAAAGTGAAGGTAGATGGAAAGTGCATTGGGTATAAGTCGTGTCCACCCCTAATTAGACACAACTATACCAAAATGCCTGATGAGGAAGAAATGCCAAGGTTTGAGCCATCTGTACCATTAAATCCTGATGAGTTTGCAGCAGGATTAGGGTTCAAGTTGGATGGGCCTTCAAATGAAACTGATAATGCTTCGTCAGTTGTAGATCACAGTCCTCCAACTGTTTAGGATGATTGTTCATTAGATGATGAATCAAATGTGACTGATCAAGATAAGTCCCCTTGATGGCAAAAAGGGAGTGGAAATTCTAGTTGAGAATCACATCTTATGTGATCCTCCCACTCCTGTTGTAAAAGCCATCAAACATCAAGAGATTAATCTTGGAAAGTCAATTGAGGCACTTGTTACAACGTTTGAGAGTGATAACTTGTTGTATACTTTGATTGGTGACTAAAAGATTTATTCAAACAAGGACTTTCCCATTAGAAATGTCAATCCAGCTTTAATTGATCAAGTTTTTGAAAATTCCACTAACAATTTTTTAGGAAAGAAAAGTCCAAATGTTATTGTCACACAATGTAAACCTGAACCATTGAAGTCACAACAACCTATCACTCCCAAAAATCTACAAGGAAAACGAGCTGCAACATCAAAGGCTCGTAACAAGAAAAAGGGAAAAGACGTTAAGTTTGTAGCCTCAAGTGGAACTGATAAAATTGAGACTTTTGAAAATACATCTAACATAACTTTTGTAAATCAAGTTAAGATTTTAAAACAAAATGATCAAAGCAACTATTCTCAACACACGAATGTTTGTGATGATTAGCCTAGTACCTCAAGGCCTACAAGTTCAACGTCAAGTCGACAAGATGGATCTCCAAAGTTTGTTGAAAGGAAATCATGTTTTAGATGTGGGGAGTTTGGACATATTATCAAAAATTGTTTAAACCCGCCCAAGCCAAAATTTGTTGATGATGCTCCACCTAAAAAACATGACCAACGCCGCTCGGTGTCTCCTAAACAAGACAAACGTAATGCTAAGGAACAAGAGGCGAAACAAAAACGGAAAAATATAAAGGTCATTGAAAAGGATTTAAAATCAGAAGTTGTTGAAAAGGAACCAAGCTCATCAAGTGTATCCAGACCAGAAAGTTGTAAAACTGTAAATAATAATAAAACTCAATCTGTAAACGATCACAAACTTGGAAACCTATTTCGGGTAAAGCTTCAGGGGGAGCTTCACAATTTCCAAATCATCAAGAAATAGAAATCACATTTCTTGATGATTAGGGTACACCCAAGACCACTAAGGCTTGGGTCCCCATCTCCAACTAATTTTTAATTGCATGTGCAGGGTGCTTCAAGAGGAATTGTTAATAGTCATTGGATTGTTGACAGTGGGGCATCCAGGCACATGACAGGCGACTTAAGGCTCCTTTTCGATGTGAAAAGCATTAGGAGAGGCTATGTTGCCTTTGCAGGAGATAAAGGCGGATATATCACTTGAGAAGGAATGATCTCCAATGGTGTTGTGAGTTTCGACAAGATCAATTTCGTGCAACAAATTGATCACAATCTTCTTAGTGTTTCTCAAATATGCGACAAGAAGTTCACCGTGCATTTCGATGATGCCGGTTGCTATGTGCTGAAGCCTGGATTCAAGATTCCCAAAGAATGGATTCTCTTATCGGCTCCAAGAATTAATGATCTGTATATTCTTGATATGAGCCAAGCGATTACAACCTCTGCACAAGTTACGTGTTTTGTCTCAAAAGAGACTGAGAAGGAATCTATCTTTTGGCACAGACGAATGGGACACATTCACTTGAGGAAGATGAACCATTTGGTGAAAAATAATATGGTGTGCCAGTCAAGAATTTTCATCTTCAAGACGTGTGTGTTTCGTGCCAAAAAGGAAAACAAGCAAAGAAATCACATCCTATCAAGAAAGTCAACACTGTAAACATGCCACTTGAACGTCTTCATATGGACCTCTTTGGACCTATGAAACACAAGACTACATTTGGTGACTCTTATTGTCTAGTTGTTACGGATGACTACTCAAGATTTTCTTGATTAGCAGTGATGGCACACAAGAGTGAAACTCCGGAAATTCTCAAGAATCTTTTTACTCTTCTTGAAAACTTGTATAAGTTGAAGATTAGAAGAATTCGAAGTGACAATGGAACAGAATTCAAGAATCGTATTATGGAAGAGTTCTGTACTTCTAAGGGTATTTTTCATGAGTATAGTTCTCGTTACACTCTGCAACAAAATGGTGTCGCTGAGAGAAAGAATCGGACGCTATAGAACTACAAGAACAATGTTGGTGGAATCACAACTACCCGTTCAATTTTGGGGGGAAGCTGTGGCAACTGCTTGTTACACCTTGAACAGAGTTTTGACAGTGAAGAGACATGGGAAAACGTGCTTTGGACTGCTACAACGAAGGAAACCTGACGTGTCCTATTTAGAACCTTTTGGAGCTCCATGCACTATGATTGACCCAAATGGAAAGTTTGGTGCAAAGGCTATCGAAGGCTTTTTCCTTGGGTATGTTACACCAAATTTCAGAGTCTGGAATCTCTCGACAAAGAAAATTGAGGAATGGGGTGAAGTTAGGGTTCAGAGGTATACTGAGTCTGTAAGGGATCCGGGTGATCCCTGGATGTTTGACTATGATGGTCTATTTAACTCCTTTAATATGCCGACTTTTGATGAGGTTTCTGCAGCAACACAAATGTTACTTGAAAGTGATACTGCAATTGATTCATCATTAGTGCGACCGATCGTTGTTACAACTCAAGCTTCTGCTTCGGTTAACAATGTTGGTCAAGATGAGGTGTTTGAAGATGCTGCTGACTACAATGTGTCGTCAGAAGATGATGAGTTCTTGGACGCAAATGAAGGTAATACGACCCCTGTACATGGAACTTCGGATGCAACGTCAAATGTGCAAGATCAAGGTACAACTGAAGGGAATGCATCTACATCATCATCTGTTCCAGCAATCGATTTGGTTGTTGATCTAAACTTCAACAATTTGGGTATTAATGCTCGAGTTCCTGATGTTGGTGAAACTCGAATCAATAATACTCACCCTCAGCAGAATGTTATTGGAGATGTTCAAAGTGGAGTGCAGACACGTAATCAGCTGAGAAACAATCAGAATGCTGCTTTGTATTCAACAATCAGGGAATCTAGGGAACAAAATGACTGGTCTTTCGTATGCTATGTCTGCCAAGTGGAACCAAAATCTTGGAAGGAAGCAATGAAAGAAGACTCCTGGGTGGAAGCAATGCAAGAGGAACTTCAGCAGTTTCAGAAATTGGGCGTGTGGAAATTGGTTGACAGGCCCGAAAACTATAAGAAGATTGGTATGCGCTGGGTTTATAAGTGCAAAAGGGATGACCGTGGTGTTGTTGTTCGAAACAAAGCAAGATTGGTTGTCCAGGGCTTTGCTCAGGTAGAAGGCATTGATTATAATGAAGTTTATGCACCCGTGGCACGTCTTGAGGCAATAAGGGTTTTCTTGGCTTATGCGTCTTTTAAGAAGTTCACGGTCTATCAAATGGATGTAAAAAGTGCATTTCTTTATGGTGTGGTTGAAGAGGAAGTATATGTTGAGCAACCGCCAGGTTTTGAAGATCAAATCCATCCTGATAAGGTTTGGCTTCTCAACAAGGCATTGTATGGTCTTCATCAAGCTCCGAGGGCATGGTATGAGACATTGTCAGCGTATCTTCTCAAGAATGTTTTGATCGACTACACTCTTTTCATCAAGGAAAAGGGGGAGGATTTGTTATCGGTGCAAGTATATGTGGATAACATCATCTTCGGGTCTACAAGTGATGGATTATGCAAAGAATTTGAGCGGGTGATGCAAGAGAAGTTCGAGATGAGCGCGATGGGAGAAATGACTTTCTTTTTAGGTTTGCAGGTACACCAATCTACGGAAGGGATTTTCATTCATCAGACCAAGTACGTTGGGATATTCTCAAGCGATATTAAATGGAAGATTCAAAGCCTGCTGGAACTCCATTGGCTCAAAATCATGGGATTACTCCTGATGGGTTGGTGAACACGTGGATCCGTCTCTGTATCGTGCTATGATCGGCTCTCTCATGTATCTTACTGCTTCAAGACCCGACATTATGTATCCAACATGTCTTCTTGCTCGTTATCAATCAAGTCTGAAAGTGTCTCATCTCATGGCTGTGAAGAGGATTTTTCATTATTTGAAGGGTTGCCCGGACACTTGGTCTCTGGTACCCTAAGGATGATAACTTTGGGTTGATTGCATTCAGTGACACTGATCACAGCGGCTGCAAGATTGATGCAATATCAACATCAGCGGGATGTCAGTTTTTGGGGAATCGCCTTGTCACGTGGCAATGCAAAAAGCAGACCTGTGTAGCGACTTCAACATGTGAAGCTGAATATATTGCCGCTTCTAGTTGTTGCTCCCAGGTTTTATGGATCCAACAGCAAATGCACGACTACGGATTTGAATTCCTAACTACTCCTATTTATGTTGATAATGAAGCTGCTTTACAGATTACCCGTAATCCTGTACAACATTCAAAAACAAAACACATCGAGATCAAGTATCATTTCATACGAGATTGTTATGAAAAGAGACTTATTGATGTTGTTAAGGTTCACACCGATCACCAACGTGCCGACTTGTTTACAAATGCTTTTGATAAATCACAATTTGACTACTTGCTTTTGATAAACGGCATCAAGGTGAAACCCGAGTAAATCATCATCAACTAATCGTTTTTGTACATATTTTCTTAAAACTCTAAAAATTCAAAAAGATTTTACTTTATTTATCTTTTCGCATTTTAGGGGAGAATATTTAAAGAAAAATACAAAAACATTAGAAAATCTTAAAAAAAATCCAAAAATATGTTTGTCTTTCGTTTATTTACTTTCTGCATTTAAGGGGGAGAAATTCAGAAAAGTACAAAAACAATAGAAAACCGAAAAACCAAAAATGAGTTTCTTGGAAAGATAGGAGAAGATGATGATACACCGGTGGTTAGTCAAGTGCGGTCAAAAATATAAAATGAAACGATAAGTAGCTTTACTAACGACGTACTGGTAAACTCACAATCTGACTAAAACGTGCAGGTGGATATAAACTTAACAAACTGAAAGTCAGGTAGGAACCATTCATTGGCATATGGTCTTGGTACCGAAATTTCGTTTGATAGTATGCCAAGGTTCTGAAATGCGTGGTGCTTATGCTGTTTATCATCTGGGTATCATGGTTGTATCTTTTACCGAAATATAACGGGGACGCAAGTCAAGAACTTCCATGATACCATACATACGTGTAAATACTGCATATGACCATCAATAAGTGATAATCATATCACATCCACCAAATCGAATAAGTGATAAACTATCACAGCTTATTGCGGGTGTCAAGTTCGTCTCTTTGTCGGTACGATGGTACTAACCTGTTCACGGACTTGCACCTGTGCCCTGCATGCATCTGAAAATCAAGTTCCTCATCAATAAGTGATTTTATCACATAGGGCTTGTTTTCATCCAAAAATAAGTGAGTATCTCACATCATATACGTTAAAACAGATGATAAGCGGTATACTCGCCGGTAAGACGAATTCTTGTGCATGTCTTGATACGGGAATGTGTCGTGAGGTGGATGAACACCGGTTAGTAAGTATAAATCATACATTAAATCAAATCTCTCAAATGTGATTACGTCTGATAAGTTGAGTTTACGTGGACAACAATATCGGTAATCAAGGTAAAATGCTTATCGAAAGTAAAATGAATTTAGAAAATCGTGCTTGACCAAACCGTAAGCTGGTATGATTCTCTTACCTTGAAACTCGCAAAAATTGTCTAGCTAAGTGTATAGTGTAGTTCGTAGTTATTTAACATAGGTTGTTTTATCTTAGATACTTTAGTCTTTTCGTTAATTTTCGTTTAGTCGATCTTGAAGCTCGAATGGTTTCTACCATTGAAGTCCTATAAATCAACCTTGCTTAAATCTCACAACTTCATAACGGTCAATGTGCATTTTGTTAAACCCAAGGATGTTTAAAATCTGTTCTGTTTAAAACTTCATAAGTTAGTATGTTGTTGCTGGTCTTCAACGAACAACCTGATTCAACGAAGAACCATTCAGTGAAGAACCACTTCCATGAAGAACCGTTCTACCATTGGAGTCGAAACGGGGACCTGAGTTTACTTGGGAACGTGAAGACTCAATGCGTGAAAAATACCCTCATCTTTTTCCTACTACATCAACTGTTTGAATTTCGGGACGAAATTCCTAAAAGTAGGGGATACTGTAACATTTGTATAAATCGGGTCTCCAAAACCCGCTTCGTTTTGTAATCAAATATCAAGTTACGAAATTTCATTAAGTATTTATGAGTATTTTGAGTTTAAACGTTACATAATTAATATATAAGCTAAACTATAAAAGTTATATTTGATAAAAAGTTAAAATAAAATAAATAAAAAATGTTTGGAGCTGACCGGACTCGAACCCGGGTCAACTGCCTACCATGACTTATCTTTCCGTCTCCAAACCACTCAGCCACAAAATGTTTTCTGTTAGTATTATGAAACAATTAAATTTTATACGCAAACTCGGATTAACGGTTACTGATATCTGTATAACGGAAATCGGTGAGCCAAATCGCCAAATCAGTTTTCGTTCGTTTAATTAACGTATAACCGACGCATATCGGTTTCTAATTAAAGTTCAGATTGAATGAACTTCAAGTTTTGGGTTTTGAAACCGAAAAACATTCAAGTTTCAAATAATTCTGATTCCAATCATTTATACGATTCATAACTGTTTCAAATACACTCCAAACCCTTTTCGTCGCGTTTTCAAGTCTTTTGAGCTCAAGAAAATTGTCGCCGGAATTCTCTGCAACTCTCGCCGAAAACCGTGTCCAACTCAAACCAGTAAGATTCTACTCTCTTGCTGTTTCAATCTATTGTTAGGACACCACTAACATTATTCCGTCACTCAAAGTCAGTCACAGAAGACTTTGCTGGATTTCTGGTTTCGCCGGAGAAATTCTGGAATTTGCCGGAACCACGCTAGTTGACGGTAAACACATTCAATCGTGTAAATAATCCATGTACTCTGGTTCAATTTCAAATCTAATTCTTTAATTCTGTTGATTAGCCCCTCTCAGCCGGAGTTTCAATAACAGAGTTGCCTGTTTTCGCCGGACTTCCTGAAGAAGATGACCTGTCCGGTATTTCTTTTACCCAAACTGTTCGGTTTGTTCATTCAAACTAGTAATCATGTTATTTAAGTAGTAGAACCCTGAATCAGTGATCTATGTAAAACCGGAAATTATAGTGAAGAAGACGAACATAACAACGGGTTAAGAATAATTAAAATTCGGATAGTTAACGGGTTAGACACACAGTCCAGCGGTGGACTGTGTGCAAAGTTTATATACGAGTCCCAAGTTCGATCCTTGCTTCACACACGCTGCGTAATAACATTCCTTTTTATTCATTAAACTAACCGGGTTGATTGAGTAGTTGTTAAGTATAATATAATTCAAGAATATAACCGGGTTAGACACACAGTCCAGCGGTGGACTGTGTGCAACACAAACTGCACGTCACGCGATCGAATCTCGACACAAACACCGGTTCAATGAGAATAAAACGTTTTGTAAAATAAATGAATTTTCGGTAAATTCGAATAAGTGTATTAATATAATTAAAACTAGTTTTCTAACGGGTTAGTCACGTAGCTCAGTTGGTAGAGCTACGTGCGCGTGAACGGAAGGTCACAGGTTCGAATCCCGCTCGGCGCAAGAATTACCGCTGACCGAACCGGTCAACGGTCAACGGTCAAACAGTAAAAAAAATATTATTTTTTTTAAATAATTATTTGTTTTATTTAAATTAAAAATCAATTAAAAATACTTAAAAATAACATTTTTAAGGATGGAAAATAGCCATAAACTCACAAAAATATATCCAAAAATTCCATTAAAAATCTTTAATAAAATCCATCCATTTAATATTTTTTCCTATTATTATTTAGGTCAGTGATTCCTCGTTAACTCGTTTCATCTAAATCGTGCGCATCTCACCAATTCAAATCCAACGCACCCAAGGTGAGTGAACCCTTCAAATTCCCCGTTTTAATCACATTTTTGGGGTGTATCATGTGTCTTATTCATTTTCTTATTATAACTAAGTTATTGTGCATATATATCATATCATGACATGTGTGTTAGTTGTTGCTGTTCAGTAGTTAGGATTGTTTGCAAGTTATTATTTCAGTACATGCAATTGCTGAGGCCGTAGCTCCCCATCCCTCGAGGTTGAGTTTGATCCCCATTTTATTATGCGGTTGATCAGGGCGTGCCCGCACGATCGGCTCCGTTTGATTGAGCCTTGAGTGCACAGTTCAATTTACATTTCAAGTTCATGCAATACGCTCGGCTCCGTTTGATTGAGCCTTGAGCACATAGTTCAATTTACATTTTCAGTTCATGCAATACGATCGGCTCCGTTTGATTGAGCCTTGATCTCACAGTTCATTTATGTTAATTATCATATGATGTTGGTATGTTCATGTATGTAATCGATTGTTAATGTATGTTATAATTGTAACCGATGTTGCCATTGCTTGATTTCATGCATATGCTCTTTTATGATTATGCACAATATTTTATTGATAAACTAACCAGAAAATCATTATTAAATGTTTATCTATAAGGTTCACTCGCCAACTTATGTTGACCCAAAAACCTCCCATTTTACACATGATACAGGTGAACCAGCAGCAGCTAGGAACACGTAGGATCTGGATTAGAAGAAATAAAATGATTTAGTGTTTGGATTATTATGTTTGGTTATTTTCTTTTGTAATGAATGAACATGTTTGATGGTTTGAGAAATGTAACTTTGACTTCATTTAATTATGAAACATAATAGTAAATGTCATGTGCTTTGGTGATAACCCAATTATGCCCCGACTCTTATTTCCGCTGCGGGTCGGGGTGTGACAGATTGGTATCAGAGCCATGACTATAGGGATATAGGATAGGTTATTAGACCCTTAGAGCCTATACTATAGTCGATTAGAAACTTATAAGAATTTTGTGTGTTATATGCCAAACTTCATGATGTTTATATGTTTATGTTAAAATGTTACATTTGATATTGTTCAAACATGTTCATAAGTATGTATTATCAAATAATGCTTATCATGAAATCGTATGATCATAACATATCACATCCATGCAAGCACACACCACATCATGATTGATTTTACAACGATTTTCGTGTTTTCAAATCTCATCAAAGTGAGTTCTCATGACGGGCATGTAGTAACTGGAAGGGTACTAGTACCGGTAGTCGGAACGTCCTGTCTAGGCTGGCATTCGTATAAATCCAAAATAAAGGACCAGTTTGCCTACCTGGGGACCAACGATGAGAGTACGAAATATCTATTAGGCCAAAGCATGCTATACCAAACGTCGTGAGAGCTAACCCCACTTTGAGTTGTCATTGTGTCTACACCTGGACACGTTCCGACCAAATATCTCATGAACATATTTTGTGGTTAGCATTCGGGGGATGCGAGTGTTAAATTGCCAATACTAATGTGAATCCAACCAAACCAATAGCCATGGGGGCCCACATGACTATATAGGTGAAGGTATGGGGGACATTTGAGGCCCAACATGAGCGAACCCAAGACATCCTTCGGATGTAGTTGCATTATTGATGTTTATGTTATTTTCATATTTTTTTTAAGACACATGACACCTAAAAGATACCATAAACTCACAATCTTCTCATTTTATGATCCTGTAGATGTCGTATAGATCGCATCGAAGGAGTAGGAAATCGGAAAAGTCTCAGGAACGATTGGCCACCCATATCGCCAACCAAATGGCCACGATTTTACCTGACATTGTAGTACAAGTACAACAAGCTCTTGCTGCAAATCCTACTAACCCTCCTCAACAACAGGACCAGATCATCAACGACCCTCCTACCAGCAAATGCACCTACAAACATTTTAAGTCTTGCGATCCCCCAAAATTCGAAGGGACTGAGGGAGTCACTGCTCTCCAGCGTTGGTTCGAGGAGATGGAAAACGTTTTCTTAAACTGCGATTGTCCTGAGGATCGCAAAGTTCGTTATGCCACCGGAGACTACTTGGGGTAGCTCTCACTTGGTGGAATACCGAGAAGGGAAAGAGGGGAACGGAAGATGCGATGTCCTTAACTTGGGAGGAGTTAAGGGAAATCATGACTAGGCGATTCTGTCCTAGGAGTGAGATTAAGAAGTTGGAAGATGAATTTCATGCCCTGAAACAAAAAGATGGTGATCACTCTACTTACAACAAACGGTTCTTGGAGTTGAACCAGATGGTACCAAACTTATTCACTCCAACCTACCGTCTGATCGAACATTATATTCGAGGACTTCCCTCGAAAATCCAGGATTCGGTCCTCAGCGTTTCACCGGTAACACTAGAAGCTGCCATGGAATTGGCGACAGAACTGACCGAAAACCGAATTCGTAATGGGAAGTTCAAGGAGGAAAAGAAGAAAACCCCTGCTGAGGGACAAACCTCAAACCACCACACTCCTTCCTCCAAATTTGCTAACAAGAGGAAGCGTAACAACAGGAACTTTGCAGTCACCCACACCAACACCCCTGTTCCTGCTGCACCCATCACTCAAGCCACTCCTCCACCCGCGCCATACAAAAGACCATACACAGGACCACTACCAAAATGTAACCGTTGTCAGTATCACCACTCCCCTGACTATCCTTGCCAGTACTGTACCAGCTGCGGTCGCGCTGGACACCTTGTACAACAATGCCGCGCACCTCAACGAACAAATCGCCACCAACCTATAACCCAAACCCACCAACAATTTATGGGTCAAGCCCAACAACAACAACCATTTCCACCCACTCAACATTTAGCCCAAACATACTATCAACCCAACTACCCTATGGGCCAACCTATGCGGGCATGTTTCAATTGTGGAGATCCAAGTCATTTCAGGAACTCATGTCCAAGGCTGGTCAATATTATTCATGCTCAGGCCCAAGCCAACCCTGTGAACCAAGCAAACCAAGCTCCTCCACCTGCTAGAGGAAGGGCTTTCAATATTAACGCAAACCAGGCCAGAGCTGACGGCAATGTGGTCAACGGTACGTTTCTTATAAATGGTAGATATGCCTCTATGTTATTTGATACTGGTGCGGATAGAAGTTTCGTGTCATTAGAGTTTGAACCTATCTTAAGTAAAAATCGAGATAAGCTCGCGGAATCCATAACAGTGGAAGTTGCAGATGGAAAACCAGTTTCGTTAGATTCTATTTTACGCAACTGTACGCTCACCCTAAACGATCACGATTTCTCAGTCGATCTTATTCCTATGAAGCTGGGAAGTTTCGACATCATAGTCGGAATGGATTGGCTTAGTCAGCATGATGCGGAAGTTGTATGTCGTGAGAAATTTATTCGTATTCCTCTTTCAAACGGTCAGACTCTTCGAATTATTGGAGAAACCTCGGCGAAAGGACTCAACTTAATGTCTTGCCTTCAAGCTCAGAAATACCTTCGCAAGAATTATGTCGCGTTTTTAGCCCATATCATCAAGAAGGGAACCGCAGAAAAGAAACTTGAAGATATTCCTGTTGTAAAAGATTTTCCACAAGTTTTTCCTGACGACATTTCAGGACTTCCTCCAATCAGAGATGTCGAGTTTCGTATCGATCTTATACCTGGTGCCACACCAGTGGCAAAATCTCCATATAGGTTAGCCCCCTCTGAAATGCAAGAGCTAGCCAGTCAATTGCAAGAGTTGACTGACAAGGGATTTATACGCCCCAGCTCATCGCCTTGGGGTGCACCTGTACTTTTCGTAAAGAAGAAGGATGGATCTTTCGCATGTGCATCGATTACAGAGAGCTCAACAAGTTAACTATCAAAAATCGATATCCTTTACCTCGTATAGATGATCTTCTTGACCAGCTTCAAGGTGCCAGTTTTTTTTCGAAAATCGACCTTCGATCGGGCTATCATCAGCTTAGGGTGCATGAAGAAGACGTCCCTAAAACTGCTTTTCGAACTCGTTATGGTCACTATGAATTCATGGTTATGCCGTTTGGATTAACCAACGCACCAGCTGTTTTCATGGACCTAATGAATAGAGTCTGCAAACCTTACCTTGATCGATTTGTTATTGTGTTCATCGACGATATTCTTATCTATTCAAAATCTAAAGCTGAGCATGAGCGTCATCTGCGACTTGTTCTTGCACTTCTAGAAAAGGAAAAGCTTTATGCCAAGTTCTCTAAATGTGAATTCTGGTTAAAAGAGGTGCAATTTCTTGGGCATGTAGTCAATGACAAAGGAATACATGTGGACCCATCAAAGATCAAAGCAGTTCAAGAATGGCAAGCTCCACGTACGCCAACTGAAGTAAGGTCTTTTCTTGGACTTGCGGGTTACTATCGTCGATTCATTTCAAACTTCTCTCGCATTGCGGTGCCACTCACGGCTTTAACCCATAAAGGGAAACCATTTGTATGGGGGCCCAAGCAAGAAGAAGCTTTTCAAACCCTCAAGCAAAGACTTTGTGATGCACCAATCCTCACTCTTCCTGAAGGTTGTGATGATTTTGTAGTCTATTGCGACGCGTCAGGGCAAGGATTGGGATGCGTTCTCATGCAAAGAGGAAAAGTCATAGCTTATGCCTCAAGGCAACTCAAGACTCACGAAAAGAACTACACCACTCATGACCTTGAACTTGGAGCCGTTGTATTCGCTCTTAAGATATGGAGACATTATCTTTATGGCACGAAGTGTGAAATATACACTGACCATAAGAGTCTTCAACACATCAGAAAGAGTTAAATATGAGGCAACGGAGATGGGTCGAACTTCTAAATGATTACGACTGTGAAATCAAATACCACCCTGGTAAAGCAAATGTGGTGGCCGATGCACTTAGTCGAAAGGGGTATGCGAACTCCATTCATATTCTATGTTCGCAAATTATAACCAATATTAAGGATCAAATTCGAGAAGCTCAACACGTTTCAATAACAGAGGAAGATGTACAAAAGGAGATGTCCTGTGGAGCCGAGCTAAAGCTGGAAACTAAATCTAATGGTATCTTGTATTACCTAGATCGTATATGGATTCCTAACCATATCAATCTTCGTGAAACGCTCATGCATGAAGCCCATAAGTCGCGATATTCCATACACCCAGGAGCCGATAAGATGTATCAAGACCTACGGTACACCTATTGGTGGCCTGGAATGAAGAAAGATATTGCCGTTTTTGTTTCCAAGTGTCTCACTTGTTCTAAAGTAAAGGCTGAACACCAAAGACCCTCATGACTTCTGGTCCAACCAGAAATACCTGTCTGGAAGTGGGAAAATATAACCATGGATTTCATTACCGGGTTACCTCGCACTTCTAGTGGGTATGACACTATATGGGTGATTATAGACCGACTCACAAAATCAGCTCACTTTATTCCTATTCGAGAAGATTTTAAGAACGAAAAGCTTGCTCGTATTTATATCAGCGAAATCGTCAGCCGTCATGGAGTTCCATTAAGTATTATTTCTGATCGTGATGGTCGTTTCACCTCACGGACATGGCAGGCAGTACAATCCGCAATGGGCACTCGACTAGATCTCAGTACCGCCTATCATCCCCAAACCGATGGACAGTCTGAGCGCACCATTCAAACCCTTGAGGATATGCTTAGAGCATGTGTCATAGACTTCAAGGGAAATTGGGACGCCCACCTACCGTTAGTCGAATTTTCGTACAACAACAGTTATCATTCTAGTATCGGCATGGCACCTTTTGAAGCTTTATATGGTCGAAAGTGTCGATCTCCTGTTTGTTGGCACGAAATTGGGGAAGCTCAAATTACTGGTCCGGAATTGATCCAAGAAACAACAGATAAAATTCATCAAATCAGAAACAATCTTCTAGCGGCTCAAAGTCGTCAAAAGAGTTACGCAGATAAACGACGGAAGCCCTTGGAGTTTAGCGTTGGTGATCATGTGCTTTTAAAAGTGTCACCATGGAAGGGAGTAGTTCGTTTTGGGCAAAAGGGAAAGCTAGCACCACGTTACGTAGGACCTTTCAAAATACTCGAAAGAGTAGGTCCTGTAGCTTACAAGCTTGACCTACCGGAAGAACTCGACAGAATTCATCCCACTTTCCACGTGTCGAACTTGAAGAAGTGCCTCGCTGATGAGAATCTTCATATTCCACTAGAGGATATTCAGATTGATGAATCCATGCATTTTATTGAAAGGCCAGTAGAGATTATGGACTATGGAGAAAAGCGTCTACGTCGAAGTCGCATTCCTATTGTTAGGGTACGCTGGGAGTCGAAACGGGGACCTGAGTTTACTTGGGAACGTGAAGACTCAATGCGTGAAAAATACCCTCATCTTTTTCCTACTACATCAACTGTTTGAATTTCGGGACGAAATTCCTAAAAGTAGGGGATACTGTAACATTTGTATAAATCGGGTCTCCAAAACCCGCTTCGTTTTGTAATCAAATATCAAGTTACGAAATTTCATTAAGTATTTATGAGTATTTTGAGTTTAAACGTTACATAATTAATATATAAGCTAAACTATAAAAGTTATATTTGATAAAAAGTTAAAATAAAATAAATAAAAAATGTTTGGAGCTGACCGGACTCGAACCCGGGTCAACTGCCTACCATGACTTATCTTTCCGTCTCCAAACCACTCAGCCACAAAATGTTTTCTGTTAGTATTATGAAACAATTAAATTTTATACGCAAACTCGGATTAACGGTTACTGATATCTGTATAACGGAAATCGGTGAGCCAAATCGCCAAATCAGTTTTCGTTCGTTTAATTAACGTATAACCGACGCATATCGGTTTCTAATTAAAGTTCAGATTGAATGAACTTCAAGTTTTGGGTTTTGAAACCGAAAAACATTCAAGTTTCAAATAATTCTGATTCCAATCATTTATACGATTCATAACTGTTTCAAATACACTCCAAACCCTTTTCGTCGCGTTTTCAAGTCTTTTGAGCTCAAGAAAATTGTCGCCGGAATTCTCTGCAACTCTCGCCGGAAAACCGTGTCCAACTCAAACCAGTAAGATTCTACTCTCTTGCTGTTTCAATCTATTGTTAGGACACCACTAACATTATTCCGTCACTCAAAGTCAGTCACAGAAGACTTTGCTGGATTTCTGGTTTCGCCGGAGAAATTCTGGAATTTGCCGGAACCACGCTAGTTGACGGTAAACACATTCAATCGTGTAAATAATCCATGTACTCTGGTTCAATTTCAAATCTAATTCTTTAATTCTGTTGATTAGCCCCTCTCAGCCGGAGTTTCAATAACAGAGTTGCCTGTTTTCGCCGGACTTCCTGAAGAAGACGACCTGTCCGGTATTTCTTTTACCCAAACTGTTCGGTTTGTTCATTCAAACTAGTAATCATGTTATTTAAGTAGTAGAACCCTGAATCAGTGATCTATGTAAAACCGGAAATTATAGTGAAGAAGACGAACATAACAACGGGTTAAGAATAATTAAAATTCGGATAGTTAACGGGTTAGACACACAGTCCAGCGGTGGACTGTGTGCAAAGTTTATATACGAGTCCCAAGTTCGATCCTTGCTTCACACACGCTGCGTAATAACATTCCTTTTTATTCATAAAACTAACCGGGTTAGATTGAGTAGTTGTTAAGTATAATATAATTCAAGAATATAACCGGGTTAGACACACAGTCCAGCGGTGGACTGTGTGCAACACAAACTGCACGTCACGCGATCGAATCTCGACACAAACACCGGTTCAATGAGAATAAAACGTTTTGTAAAATAAATGAATTTTCGGTAAATTCGAATAAGTGTATTAATATAATTAAAACTAGTTTTCTAACGGGTTAGTCACGTAGCTCAGTTGGTAGAGCTACGTGCGCGTGAACGGAAGGTCACAGGTTCGAATCCCGCTCGGCGCAAGAATTACCGCTGACCGAACCGGTCAACGGTCAACGGTCAAACAGTAAAAAAAATATTATTTTTTTTAAATAATTATTTGTTTTATTTAAATTAAAAATCAATTAAAAATACTTAAAAATAACATTTTTAAGGATGGAAAATAGCCATAAACTCACAAAAATATATCCAAAAATTCCATTAAAAATCTTTAATAAAATCCATCCATTTAATATATTTTTCCTATTATTATTTAGGTCAGTGATTCCTCGTTAACTCGTTTCATCTAAATCGTGCGCATCTCACCAATTCAAATCCAACGCACCCAAGGTGAGTGAACCCTTCAAATTCCCCGTTTTAATCATATTTTTGGGGTGTATCATGTGTCTTATTCATTTTCTTATTATAACTAAGTTATTGTGCATATATATCATATCATGACATGTGTGTTAGTTGTTGCTGTTCAGTAGTTAGGATTGTTTGCAAGTTATTATTTCAGTACATGCAATTGCTGAGGCCGTAGCTCCCCATCCCTCGAGGTTGAGTTTGATCCCCATTTTATTATGCGGTTGATCAGGGCGTGCCCGCACGATCGGCTCCGTTTGATTGAGCCTTGAGTGCACAGTTCAATTTACATTTCAAGTTCATGCAATACGCTCGGCTCCGTTTGATTGAGCCTTGAGCACATAGTTCAATTTACATTTTCAGTTCATGCAATACGATCGGCTCCGTTTGATTGAGCCTTGATCTCACAGTTCATTTATGTTAATTATCATATGATGTTGGTATGTTCATGTATGTAATCGATTGTTAATGTATGTTATAATTGTAACCGATGTTGCCATTGCTTGATTTCATGCATATGCTCTTTTATGATTATGCACAATATTTTATTGATAAACTAACCAGAAAATCATTATTAAATGTTTATCTATAAGGTTCACTCGCCAACTTATGTTGACCCAAAAACCTCCCATTTTACACATGATACAGGTGAACCAGCAGCAGCTAGGAACACGTAGGATCTGGATTAGAAGAAATAAAATGATTTAGTGTTTGGATTATTATGTTTGGTTATTTTCTTTTGTAATGAATGAACATGTTTGATGGTTTGAGAAATGTAACTTTGACTTCATTTAATTATGAAACATAATAGTAAATGTCATGTGCTTTGGTGATAACCCAATTATGCCCCGACTCTTATTTCCGCTGCGGGTCGGGGTGTGACATTTGTAAACCTAAGGTAGTCCACAACAAATGTTCGAATAGAATCTCGGAAACAAGATCTTGAAAACAGTTTACATAAATCATGATAAACACTTTTGTTAAACCCTTGTTCTTCGTGGATGATAAAATGTATACTAATGTATTTAATCTATGTGTTTTTGTTGAAGCAAATCTTGTGATGTTTCGAACATTGTGTAGATTAAAACATGTTTCGGATCAAAGTTATGTTTGAATCATCAAATGGGTTTTGGCATATTTGTTAAAACACGGGTTTTTAACAAGAATGTTGGAAAAGTTAATAAACTGGGTGTTTTTGATCTTGTTTTGTCAGAGATTTTTAACCATGTGTTGTTTGTCTGACATGTCTTAACTGTGAAGAAAGTAACTCCGGTGAAGAACCTTTAGCGAAGAACCAGATCCGGCGAAGAACCCAAGTCAACGAAGAACTCTTTCTTCATTGACCTTGGTTGTTCGTTGATCTCTGGGAAGACAAAGAATTCCAGTCAACGAAGAACCTTTCTTCGTTTGACCAAGGTTCTTCGTAAGTCCTGGCTATTGATCGCTATAAGTGGTTTGCAACGAAGAACCCAGGTCCACGAAGAACCATTCTTCGTTGACCAAGGGTTGTTCGTCCAGAAGAACCATTCTTTGTAGAGGTTGTTCGTGTCTGTAAAACACAAGGTGAATAATGGGTTGTTCGTTGGAATGACTTATGTTCATAGAGAGTTCACAGTTTCACTGTTAACATAGTTTGAATCTGATTTCTACTTTAATCTATCTGTCTTCACATTTTGGGTATGTGTGTGTGTAGAATGGCACCGAAAGCTCGTAAACCCGCATCAAAGAAGGAAAATAAAAGTGAAGTGGAGATTATGTCGGAATCTTGACATAATATGATAGCTTTTCTGGATCCGGAAAACAAGATACCTGAGTATGATGGTATTATGAAGTGGTTGCGGGACTCACGAATCAGCTATGCCATCACTCACAAGACGCCGGTATACCGAGCCCTGATCAAGGATTCTGAAATACGGCCGAAGCAGTTGATATTGATGGCAAAGAAGGAGTTCGTGGAAAGGTGAATAATGTAGACGTCGTTTTTACAGCTGAAATTCTTAGCAACGTGTTGCAGTTGAATGATGATCCTAACGCACCGTTCTCAGTAACAATTACATGTCAGCGAGGATGTTTGCTTCGTATGAAATTTCAAGGGGATATTCTTGGAAACCAAATCAATAAGTCCGGTCTACCACTTCGGTATAAGTTTCTTTTACATGTTCTAATTCAGTGCTTAAGCAATCGTAGAAGTTGATACGATATGGCTAATCCTGATTTAGTGGGAATGATGGTGGCTTTGGTGCTAAACAAACTGTTTAGTATTTCAAAGTATATTTTATCGAACATGAGAGAAAACTTGACTAGGACGGGTGATACAACAGTGGGAAGCAAGTTTTGGATGTATCCACGGTTTTTGCAAATGGTAATGAATGTGCAGCATCCAGATCTTCCTAAAGTTGCGAATGATACTCTGAAGATCGATGATATGAAACTACATTCATTAAAGGTTTTCAAGGGTTATGCTGGTAAATCATATAAAGAAAGTACGCCGCCTAGAAAGTTGTTTGGATTTCTAGGAAGTGAAACTTACGTAGCACCAGAGAATGACAAACGGCGTCATGAAAACAGTGATTCGGACAACGAGGAACCTACCTTGAGGAAGCTTATGGAAGATAAGTTTGGAAGAAAACGAAAAGATAGAGATGATGATGACAGTGGTGATGATGATGAAGGTGGTGATGGTGGAGATGACGGTGATACTGGTGCTGATTCAACCGGTGGTGTTTCTGGTAAACAACCGGAAGAAGTAGCTAGTGAAGAGGAGGAAGATAACCCTCCGGAACCTGGGTATGAACATTACCTTGATGAACGTGGTGTTCGTCAAGTAAGAAGAATTAGAACAGAAGCTGATCCGGAGTATGTTCCTTCAGACGCAGAGTCTGAGAAGGCTAGGAAGAGACAAACTGCTATACGACGAAAGAAAAGAGTCGAGAAACAGTGGGTACTTTGTCTTCTCATCCAATATCAGCTCCACAACCTAGTCCAACCTCCGAACCAATGCATGAAGATGTTCTAACAGTTGAAGAAACCGAAGCCTTGATAGCCTCTCCTGGAAGATCAACCGACACTGAGACAGCAACCGTTAGTCCTCAACAACCGCCTCCTCAGCATACAACACCGGTACCACCTCAAGTTGCCTGAGAAAGAGCTAGAAAGAGCTCCGAGTCTATAGAAACGAAGTTTGAGCGCATGAACGACAGTGAGAAAGTGAACTTTCTTTTCTCACAGCTTCTAGCTGCAACAGCTCAAATAAACAGGCAATCAGAGATAATGGCTACAACGAAGAATACTTCCATTCAACAACAGTTGTCGATCAATACTTGAACGAAACTGTTAGGAAGCAACAAGCTGAAATTCTAGAGTTGAGAGCTGAGAATGCTCAGCTAAAAGCTGCAGATGATGAGCGAGCTCGACAACTGTTGCAGATGAGAGGAGCTGATAATGCTCGTGGAATTGAATTGAACTGGGTAAAGGAGCGAAGTTCTGAAGTGCTTCAGATGGGTGATCGATTGAATAAGAGATACACTGAGATTACGAATTTCTACAACTCTCGGAACAAGACCATTGCGGATAACTTCAGGAACATGGCTAGCAGTTATGAAGTTACACGAAAACAGACAAATACAATGTGGGACGAGAGATGTTAAGCTCAAGAAGTTCTTCAGAAAAGGGATCATGATAGTGAAGATCAAGGGAATCTAGAAGCTCCTGTCTCAACAGCACAACAAGAGGGTTCGACCTCTACTTCAGCTGGTGTCTCTAGTTCAGCTCCCATTGTTGCAGGTTCTGGTGGTGCGGGTACATTTGAGGAAGCCTTACAGAATATGGATCTGCAAAGAATCCTAGTTCAAGGTTTGGATGATATGGTAGTGGGTGAAACTTCAGGATCGGGTGAAATGGTTCTGTCTTCTGAAGTGCAACCTTTGCACTCGTTACACCCTGTCACTAGCGAGGAATTAGAAGAAGAGGAGTTTGTTTCTGAACTCTCCCAAGAACAGATTTTAAGGTTAAAGGAAATGAAGGCAGTCGATGAGGCGTCTATTGATGAAATGCCCAGTGAACCCAAGGTAGTAGACCTAGAAGGTTTGGAAAAATTGGGTTTGAAGGCAATTCCGAAAAGTCTAAGTACGTTCGAGAAGATGGAACGGAGTTTGATCCGTTTGAATGTGATTGGCTTCGTTAGAACTTGGATGAAATCGATGAGAAACTCAAGAGTCGTGACTCATCTGATATTCCCACTGATACCTTTGAAGAATGGAGGAAGAAGTTCTTGGCTAAGACACAAAAGCCAACTCCTCTTGTCGATCAAGTTGATTATATGAAGTATGTAAAGGATCGACCACAAGGTCGAATTCTTAGTTGGATGTTCGTGAAGGATATTCACTACATGGCTATCAAGCGTGAACACGGAATCCAGAACTTCAAGTCTCTCCTTAGCATTTTAATGTTGCCCTTTTATGATGTTTCCGTGCTTGCCAGGTTAAAGCTGATTAACAGGTCAAATTATGAAGGTGCAACACTTTTCGCAAGAAAACTAAGGATCGAGCGACGCAAAGGTTGGAAAGATGAATTGTACAAACCTCAATTTCCGATGTATGAGCAGATCAAGTACACGTTAGACCCGGAAACTAACACTGCTCAGTACAAGCTTGTATACTCGCCGGCAAAGACTTTGGATAAATTTCCGCTCATGCCAATGAAGCAAGACTTCTTAGGAAACATGAAGTTGTGGTGTTATGATTCAGACACTCAGGAAGCGGTCATCGTGTTCAAGAATGACGAAGATAATTTTCGGATGCTGGATTCAATGTGGATTGTAAATATGTCCACTGGTGACATCAAGACATTGCTTCAACACGACATCTTTTACGAGGACAAGGACGTGCATCAAGCGTTACTCTTTCAATGCGTCGCTTGTTTTTGTTACTACCGAGGAATTCACCAGGAAGCGCGTGGTCCAAAGCAAGTCACTAGAAGGTGAAGACCAGAAACCAAGCAACAGACAAGGGGGAGTTTGTTGGTACAGTTTTGTGTCTGTCGCTTGTTCTTTACTTTTGATATCTGTACGGTCTTTGTTTTCCATGTCTGTATGTTTTTGGTCGAGTCGGCCAAGTCAAGATATCCTCCTATCTTGACTTAGCACGACGTTTATGTTATTTATTGTTGTAAAACAGCTGCATGTTGCAGTCTGTTAGTTGTTAGTGTTTGTGATCTTGCTGTAACTTGTTTCTGTTGGTTACTGTCTGTATTTTTGGTCCCCACGAAGAACCCCTATTCTTCGTGGGATAGCATGGTTCCCGAACAACCAGTTGTTCGTGATTTGGAAGCCACGAAGAACCATTCTTCGTGGTGACTTGGTTGTTCGTTGGTATGGTCCACGAAGAACCATTCTTCGTGGGTCCAATGGTTGTTCGTGGAGCCCAGTAACCTTCTTTGTAGGGTTACTGGGTACTTGGGCTATAAATACAGACATAACATGCACAGTTCAGTAAGAGAGCACCTTGAGTCTGTATGAGCATTGTGTGTATGTGTTTGTACCAGTTCTCTTCACTTTAATCTAAGATACTGAATCTTTGGTTACCTTGTGTTTGTGTTTGCTTACATTTTGCTACGGTTGCATACTCACGAGGATTCCGCACTCGTAAGTGTGTTCTAACAAACAAGGAAGTAGGTAACTTGATCCTCCAAGTGGACCTACATTGAATTAAACAATTGGTGTGATCCAAAAAATTTATGGGCTCCCCTTTGGCTATTCATTCGCCATGGCGTGTCTTCTTAGGCATATGGGTTTCGAAAATATTCTTATACAGAGATCTCATTACGACTTAAAAAGGAATTAGCTGTACATGAAAACTTTGAATACATATGGAAGCAAAGTTATGATACTTATGAAACCGAACTAAAAATTTGTGGTGAAAAAGGGAAAGAGTATACTTTAGAGGTTCAAAATGTTATTTATGTACTTTTGTTTATTCTAAATTAATTTTTCCTAACCCGGAAAGTCCCCGGGTAATAGCCTATAATGTATAATATAATAATAATAGAGGAGCCAGCATTGCATCAATAAATAGAGTTAATCTAATAACCACAAGTACACCAACCTACCAATTACAAACTTATTAAAATTAATCTAAAATCATTCTCACCAAAACAAAATGAGTATACGAACCCGACAAAACAATATCTAAGAATAAACACCAATATTTAAGAAACACAAACCCCGATCAACTAGCAAGTCGCTACTCTCCTGCGATTCTTTGGGACAGTATAGTAACTCCCATGTATCTGCATTAAATGAAAACCTCATCACCATAACACACATTAGTTAGTTACATAAAAAACTAGAGTTGCTTTCCCACCCACTAGTTAATTAATGAGTATACGATAAGTTCATTACAGTTTAAAGGTAGCAGATTAAATCAGTAATTGATAATTTCCCATGTTCCGCGACGAGTTGAAAAGGTAGATAAAAATAAGCAAGGCGTAAAAACTAGTATTAAAAAGGATTAAAATATAAAATTTTGTTGTTAAATTTCAAAAGGTGAGAATTTTAGGGTTAATTTAAAAAGAAAAAAAAATATTTTATTAAAGTTCAGGGGTTATATAGTAACTTTTTTAAAGTTTAGGGATAACAAAGTAAGTTAGTTAAAAACAAGAAAAATTAACTAATAAAAAAGTGTAAAGGGTAAACGTAAAATTCAAAGGTATAGGGGATTGCAAAATAAATTACATAAAAAAGGAAAAAAAATAAACTAAATAAAGTGTAGAGTAAACGCAAAATTTCAAACTATAAAATTTGTAGGAAAAACTTATGTGATCAAATTGTAATTTAGAAAAGTTTAGTGGTTCAATTAAGAAACCAAAAACTATACTATTACCAAAGATGGTTTTTAAATAATTGTATGCATTGTACAATTTATTTAAAACCGAGGCGTTGCAGCGGGACCGTCAAATTGCACAAAAAAGGACAGTAAAAATATTGAACTATATGTGCGCATTGCAGGGTCTTAACTTGCCAAATTTAGAACGAAACATAAAACATTATTTTGAAAAATAATAACTAAGTAAAATATTTAACAAAAATAAACAAAGAAAGTTTAATATGATCGTTTTTTCTACCACCCGTTCTTCACGCTGGACTTGAAACATGGAAAAAAAATCATGATAATACATAATACGTTGCTCTTGTGGCGGCCCACTTTCGAACATCGAAACACAAATAAAAACTCTATGCTGGCGGTATATCCGAAAGTGTAAATGACAAATAGCAAATTGTAGGTCGTATAGAGTTTACGGGGAAACTTTTGTGACTTAACTTTAAGTTATAAAACTTGTGGTTAAATTAAAAAAAAAAGTACAAAGTCGACTTTGTTAAAATAGTAAAAAATAACTTTATTAAAGTTTAAGGTCACAAACTAAATTAGTTAGAAATTTAAGTTAAATAAACAAATTATAGGCAGGGCGCAAAATGTAAATTAGGAAATTATTGTGAAAAGATAAAGTTACGTAAGTATATGAGGTCAAAATAGAATATAAAATAAAATAGAATATGTGGTCAAAGTTAAAAAATGTATACTATTACCAGATGTTTAAAAGTGACGGCCGACTTTTGAACATCGAAGCACAAATATAAACTCTATCCTAGCGATATATCCGAAAGTGTAAATGATAAATAGCAAATTGTAGGCTGTGGAGAGTTTATGGAGAAAACTATTGTGACTCAACTTTAAATTATAAAAGTTGTGATGAATTATAACGTTTTTAAAGTTTCAGGTAGCAAAGTAAATTAGTTAGAAATTAAGTTAAATAAACGAATTATAGGCCGGGTGCAAAATATAAAATAGGAAAATGTTGTGAAAAGATAAAGTTATGTAAGTGTATGGGGTCAAAGTATAATATAATATAAAATAAAATAACTTATGTGGTGAAAGTTAAAAAAAACAAAATGAATATGTATACTATTAGCAATGTTGTATTTTAAATATTATTAAATTTAAAAAAGTACAAAGTTGACTTTGTTAAAATAGCGAAAAAATAACTTTAAAAATTTAGGGGTAGTACTACAACGTTTTAAAAGTTTCAGGTACCAAAGTAAATTAGTTAGAAATTTAAGTTAAATAAACGAATTATAGGCCGGGTACAAAATGTAAAATAGGAAAATGTTGTGAAAAGATAAAGTTATGTAAGTGTATGGGGTCAAAATATAATATAATATAAAATAAAATAACTTATGTGGTGAAAGTTAAAAAAAAAAGAAAATGATTATGTATACTATTAGCAATGTTGTTTTTTAAATATTAGTAAATAAATAAATATTTTTTACCGTTAACTCCTTTGAAATGTTTTATCTTGCTACTGAATCATAACCCCAATTCTTACTTTTTAAATAATTAGATAATTGCATGACCGTTTTTTATCACTGCTAAATTACCAAATTTTCGTACTAAATTTCGACTAAAACAATTCATCAACATTTTCCGACGCAAAGCCAAAAACTGGAAAATTAATAGCCGTTAAAAATTATTTTTTTTTTTCTAATTAAAAGTGTATATGTTCGGAAATTGGTAGGAAAAAGGTGAACTTCTCGGTCGGAAATTATGTGTCGGAGTAGTTTTGTCAGAAATTGGTCGAAAAATGTTTTGTTGGGGAATTTATCCGAAAAATTTCCAAATTTTTCTGCGGAAATAAGTTTTATCGGAAATTTGCAGGAAATGACCATTTCTTTCCATAAGAAAATTTTTGTCCGAAACATAGGTAATATTTTGAATTTCAATATAAGGTACCTTCCGAGCATCAACAAGCCAGCTTGAGGATTAGTTCCTGGAGAGTTAAGTAAAGTTGACCCATCAATGACACGAAGAGAATCGACACCAAGAACCTTATATTCATCATCAACAACCTTTCCGATGTGACACCCGCCGTGATAATGCCATATAGTTCTTACAGTGTCCTTGCAATGTTGTTCTAATGAAGTACTTGTATTGCCATGTGGAATCATGTTATAGGGTAGTTTCATGTTGAGATCGAGAATATTTTGGTCTGTCATATTGGCGAGCTTATACTTTGAAAACGCTTTTGAATTAACTGTTTTTAGGATGGTTTCAATACCCTTCACGCATTTCTGCAAGTCTTCAGGATCCGTTAAGTAGTTGAATGTTACTAATGGGTTGTCAGCTGGATTACGATTTACAATCTTTAGGTCACCCTTAGATAAAGGGCCATTAGCCTTTTCATATGTGAATCCCCCCTTCTGAATGAACGAAAAATAAAAGAAAAAGAAAAACAAGTCAGATATTTAATCAAGGCCTAACAATTTTAAAATGCAAGAAACTTCCAGCCTTTACAAATATAAGCAACAAAGTGTTTGTTACCATTCATGTTTCAAGTTATAATGGATTTATATAAATTAATTACGTTGGACCCGGCCAGTCATTTTTTCATAAACTGGTTACAACTTAAAACACGAACAAGTACATAAATAGGAAAAAAGAATCACTTTGTTCACTACTATTGCCGGGTAGTAGTGACACGAGTGGAAGAAAAACAGTCTTCAATTTAGCAGTAGAATATTACCGAGCATATTACCGATCAACGATCACCCATTCTATATGAATACTAGTCGCAACACAGTCACAAAACTCGCGACTGTTTCAATTCCACTGGCAAAATGGTTGAAAAAATAAATAATGCTAAAATAATAAGCGAAAGTTAAAAGTCGGTCACAAACAGTCACAAAAAGAGGACTATAAAATAAAAGTTAATGCCAATCCCAAACGATGAAACAAATTTGTAAAAAAAATAGTAAATGTAAATTGTCGCAAAATTGGATATTAATCACAATATGTTACACGACAATGTCGGTCGTAATTCAGTCGCAAGCATAGGATTCGTCACCAAATTTGTGGTCAAAATAGCCAGTTTGTAAAAGTGAATTTTGAATACCGTTTTAAGTAGTGTTCTCTTTAATCTATATATTCAAATCGATAATAGATCATACCTCAGGTGTATAACCATGATAGACTGAAACATTCGCGAAGAGAATATCAAAGCCACCACTTGCTTCAATATAGCTACTGAATGAAGTAATGCCCACAACTTGGACTAGTAAAGATGGCTCGACAACGATCGGAGAAGGGATGAAGAGTACGTTTAGCGGATTATCTGCCATATCTTGACCAACAAAGGGTTGTTCAAGAACAACTTTGATGTTATGGGCATCAAGTTGGTCTTTTGGACCAATGCCACTCAACATCAAAAGTTGTAGGCTTCCAAGAGCTCCAGCAGACAATATGATTTCATCCTTCTTTCTACCTTTTAGATAGACCACGTGCGTTTTCCCCAACGTATCTTTAAACACTACTCCATAAGCCCTTGGCCGTGACTTCCTGTGAAAGATTAACAAGTAAAAAATGAGTAAATAATTATAATGTTACAATACAACAAATATGTATTTGTAAGCATTTTATATCTGTATCAAGTTGTTAACATTTATATATAGATAAAAGGCCACTATTAATATATTGATAACAGTCACTTAGGACAAACTAAAACATAAGTTGATAACCAGTCACTAAAAGTACTTAGTTAGTTTACCCACACGTAGAAAAGGTAGGCAAAGAACCTTATGCGTAGATCTACAGTGAACAACGACTATGGGGATTTGGAGATAACATTGGACCTTTTTTTATTTTAATTTTACAGCGGAAATTTAACATACTTTGCAGTGAAAAATTACGAAAATAAACATTTTTATGGGATTGTGATACCCCTATAGTAATGCTAGAACCATTTCATCCTGGTATGAGTGTGACTTATGTGACTACCTTGCATGTCGAGTAACATTTTTTCAACTAATCACCATAAGGCCGTTATACCCTACTACTCTATGTAACGCCATAAACAAGCTTCGGTGAAGTATAATCATTCATATGTGGGTACAAAAAAAGGTATGCAAACATCTTGTCTACACCAGACTTGTGTTATATACGTAGCTAAATTTCACATAGGTTTTCTTTTACCGCATGATAGTCGCGTAAGTCATGACTTGTAACACCTAACCTCTCGTACCTTCATTATTGTTCGCTTTGCCTCGATGTGGTTGCCCATTCAGGAACACACATATTTGTTTTCTTATTGCTCGGGTGGAGCCTTCCCAAACAATCAACCATCCAGCCATCCTGGTACTACTTCAACATGACATGCTTAAATGTGGAGTTTTCGTATGCTCCACAGGCAATACACTCAAAACGCGTTGGTGATTTAACAGGCATGATATTCTTTATAAACCTATAATCTTGCTTGATCATGGCCGATGTTGGATTTGTCTATGGTGTTACAATACACCCATGAGCTGATAATTCTAAAGGAAAAAAGGAAAGAAGAGTTCGAAAATCAAAAGAGTTAAAAAAATCTTAGTGATTGTTTGTGCAACTTCATAGGCAAATTCCAAATCGGTCATGGACACGAGAGATGTTGGGTTCATAAGACATGTCGCACCTCTTATATCACTGACACGTTTTTGGTATGCCTGATGTGGGTCTCATCAAAACTCCAGAATTAAGCATGGTCGTGTAAGAGTAGTACCCAGATGGGTGACGTCCTACAAAGTCACCACTTAGGCAACCAAAACAAATACGTGAATCCCAATTGACATAGCGTACAATATTGGTGGTACGAGAGAGCGGATGTTACTATTTATGTTTATCCAGTCTTTATATTTGAGAGAGGTAATGGTCAGGGACTTGTTTATTATTTGTTTCGAGACTAATGAAAACTGATTTAGCTTCATTTACAATGTATTATGTAGACTAAATAGGAGTTTGTGATTGAGTTTTAGGTGTTTTTTTTAACTTAAAATAAAGATAAAGAGTTGAGGTAGAAAGTTCACCCACATCCGGTTATTCGTATATGTTGATTGACCCAATTAATTCTGACAAGTGGTATCAGAGTGAGGAGAAGATCATGGTCTATATGGATGTTAAAAAGATGGATCTAACAAAGAAGCTAGCCAACCAAAGACTATGAGAAGCAAAGTAGAAGGTCAAATCCTAGTAGAAGAAGACTGGTTAAATCTATGTTATTGTGAACTAACCAAGAGCAAGAGACAAAACATGAAATGCGACTATATAAAAGACGTCATTCGTGTGAAGGCGAGTAGAGCAAGAAAACCGATTAGCTTGTGAGGTGCAAACAAAAAAAAATACATATGGGGACCAAAGCAAGTGACTAATTAACCTACAAGATGTACTTGGAGACTTTTGTGGTGGAAAAGAACCTGAGTAATTCATGTTGTGCGAATAGAATATGTGTGGTTCAAAGTGAAGTGATTAATCCTATTGAGATCGGACTAGCAGACAGAATACCTGTGTTAAGCATGATCGAAGACCTGTGTGACCAATTTTGTGTGAACACACTTTTTGAAGTTTTAAGTAATCCATCAGTCCCTCTCAGACAAGTAACAATGGTCGAAGTAGGAGATCCATCATGGATGTCACCAATAATGATGTATTTGTTACATGGTTCATTACCAGAAGATAAAGCGCAAGCACATAAGTTACGGTGCAAAGCCCTCAATTACGAGATCGTTGACAGTATTCTGTACTGACGCTCTTACATGGGTCCTTCGCTCCGCTGTGTTAACAAACATGATGCACAGTACCTGATCAGGGAGGTTCATGAGGGGCTATGTGGTATAATTCTGGGCCGCGCATGGTAGTAGCCAAAGTGAAAAGCGCAGGGTATTATTGGCCCGGAATGTACTTGACGCTGTGGAGATCTTGCGCAAATGTATGTCCTGCCAAAGGCATGCCCCTAAAACGTTGCGCCCAAAGAATCCTTTGGTACCCGTCACTACAGCTTGGCCTTTTCAACAATGGGCCATTGATTTGTTGGACCATTTCTAGATGTGCCCAGCGCAGTCAAGTTCATCATCGTTGCGGTCGATTACTTCACTAAATGGGTTGAAGCTAAACCCTTAGCTTCTACTACAGCGATGGTAATTCGAAAGTTCATCTAGGAATACATTATTTACCGGTTTGGTCTGCCCATGCGCATTATTACAGACAACGGTCCAAATTTAACGGCTGACGAGTTGCAAACGTGGATGACAGAAATGGGAATCCAGCATGTCTTTGCTTCTGTTGCGCATCCAAATGGTCAAGTTGAAAGCATAAACAAATAGTTGGTCGACGGTATCAAAGCCCGTCTTGGCACGGCCCGGCGAGGGTGGGTTGACGAATTGCCTAGCATCTTGTGGGCATACCGCACCATGCCCAAGACTAGCACTGGAGAAACTCCTTTTAGCCTTGTACGGCATGGAGGCTATGATTCCTGCCGAAATTGGGTTACCATCTCCAAGGATGCTAGCTTTGGAAAAACAAGATAACGAAGAACAAAGGCGCATCGATCTAGACTTATTGGAAGAACGACGAGAGAATGCAGCGATTCGCGAAGCTAAATACAAGTCTCAGCTTGAAAAGTATTACAACAAAAGGGTACGCATCTGCTCCTTTTTGCCTAGTGACCTTGTTCTTCGCGATAATGAGCATCGAATGCCGAAAAACCGGGGAAGTTAGCCCCGCGATGGGAAGATCCTTACGTGATAAATGAAGTATTGACAAAAGGCGCGTACACTCTGAAGCGTATGGACGAATCCAGTGTTCCTAGAACCTGGAACGCCCAACAACTACGCAGATGTTATCTTAATCTCAGTCCTCCAAGCAACTTCTGGGCGTTGCGTAACGAAACTGCTTACTTTATTTCTTATGTAATCTTAGTGGCAGCCATAGCTTTACGCTTTATCAGTATGAATAAAATACTTTGTCACTACTTACAGTCTTGTATATGTTTATTTACAAATGCATGCAATTCCTTTGGATAAACAAAAAAACAAATTTATGAGCCACAAGATAACTTAATACTTACGCTCACACATGAGAAAAGAAATTGTTCATTTATCTATCCTACACAAGTAATTGGTCACATGCAAACATTGTAAAGCTAAAATATATCATATTCACATTAAAAGTACTTGCGCAGCAGCGCAACGTTACAAGTAATTACAAAATAAAGAGTTACAAATTTCCTACCCTATGCATTTCTTGCCTGCCTGCTTCTCTGTTGTTGTGAAGATTTCCTTTAGTCTATCGACAAAGTCATCTTGCTGCAGCGCGGCGTCCACAAGGTCCATAATAGGAATCTGCAACGGATCATATTTTTCCTTCGCATCAAAATAAATGGCAGCAGTATTTAACCCATGCGTGGCAGCCCGGCTTGTATCCCATTTGTCTTCAGTGCATGTGCCACATGCAATGTACACTCTTTATAGCCCTCGGCATGCCCGTCGCTGCGCGCAGCCATCATCAATTCTGCCACTCTCTCATCCAACTCCGTTGAGTTAAGGATAGCATTTGCGATCTGAATACAAATTCAATCAATATATGTTATGATGATCGAACCAGACATGTACAAACAAAAGGGAATATTACCTCCACAATCCCATATTCCCACAACCAGGTAAGCTGGTTCATGATGGATAGCGTGAGCGACCTCCTGTCGTTAAGTTTTTGTTCACCTTTAGTTAATCGGCGAGTCAACTCGGCTTTCTCTGTTCGGTGAAGGTTGATATCTTTTTTTCAAAACGTCAACCTCATCTTGCAGCCGCGCCTGGTCAAATAGCATAGAAGTTAGATCATCAATCTCTTTATTCTTAAGAAGGAGAGTCATTTTGGTTGATACCTCATTCTGCTCGCTCCTTTCTTTATGAGAGCGCGCCTCTTCTGGTGCCGCAACTGCATCAGCCTTCTCTTTCTTGAGCTTCTCAATTTCGTTGCGGAGAGATATCTTTTCTTTGTTATCTCGATCGCAAGCCTCCACAAAGCGCTTACGCTCGTCAGCATGTTGCGCAGTAGAGGCCTCACATTTGCGCTTCCAAGACAGCGCAGACCACTCCTCGATCTTCTTTTCCTCCTCAAACTTGGCTTTTTCAGCCTCAAAATCCATGATCATCTTTAACGTTTTCTCTTTTTCAAGTTTGGCTTTCGCCTTGTCAACCTCAACCTCATCTCACTCCTTGTTCATACTGTGCCATTCGCGCACGATCCTATTTATTGTGGAAGAGGCAAGGGCAGACTCTTGCAAATATGACTCATATGTAGCCTCGTGGTCTTTCTCTTCTTGGCGCTTCACCTCCGCCGGAGGGAAGATGCCCTTATACCACTCCCTGCAGGAGTGCCAATCTGTAAAAACATCACCCTGTTTAACCTTCCACACAGGCTGATGGATCGTAGAGGCCAGCTTCTCAGAATAAGAACGATAATAGTAATCCCCAAGCGTCTCCTCTAGGCAAATGGGCGACTCCTCATCAGAATCATCAAAAGACATAAAGCCTTCGCTTTGTGTTGAAGGCCAGCTCCCTTAGATATCAACTTTGAAGGCTCCAGCATAGGGGAAGATATTTCTCTTGCTCCGCGGTAGCGGTATCTTTCACCCCAACATCTGAAACAGTATCTTTAACCTGCTCTTCAGCAGGATTCCTTGTAGCATTGTAGCAGTATCTTTAACCTGCTCGCCAGCAGGATTCTCAGCATCAAATTTTTTAGGCTCTTCTTCTGGAGCCACCTTCTCAATATTTTCTGGGATCATGGGGTCAGAGTAAAAAACGGGTGCCTCTCGCTCCGCATCTTCCTCCTCAACATTTTCAGGCCTGCGCGGTGATGGTATAGCAGATGAGGTGGCGGCGCAGCCTTCACCATTTTCTCTGCAAGCATATTAACAAATACCAAGTATAAGATTCTGCACAACTTTTCTGACAGAAATGCGCAACAAACTGAACATACCAGGTAAGAACTTCTTTGTAAAGGCATCCAGATTACCCTTCTTGCCAATGCGCGGGCGCGCAACCTTTGTTGGAACAGGAGGTTTAGTTTCAGACTCTTTCCTCTTCTTGGAAGTGCGCTTCAACGCCTCTTCCGGGCTTGAGGGAATTTCCAAAGGATCGTCTGGGTTCGAGGCAGGAAGAGAGGAGGTGTCAATGGGTTCGGGCTTTGGTTTCCTCAAACTTACAGGCGCAAGACCCTCTAGTGAGTCTGACACCACCATATAATCACACCAAGAGTCAGATACGAAACGCGTACCTTTCTTACCCTCAGCTTTCGCAGCAGCTGATGGCTTGGTTTTTTTATCAGGTTTGGAAAGAGGAGGTGCAGCAGCAGTTGGCTTCTTCTTCTTCTTTGAGTCAGGGCCTACGCCCAAGTTTAGCAAATCACCTACATAATCAATAATATTGAACAAGGGTTGCGCCATTAGTTATATTGAAATAATACTTACAAAATATGTTCAAGAGTAATATTGCAATATCAACTTAGGCCTTGTAAGAATTTAATTACCAGTCGCAGAAGACGGTTGTGCCTCCAGATCCTCCTTCTTGGGCAGCTCAAAGTTCCCCAAGATTTGTGAGAACCAGGTATCCTCACCCTCAGCAATGGGCACGACGGCCATTTTCCCTTTTTCTCTCTTGAAGGATATCAAGTAGAGCGGCGCAACTATATAACAAATATTTTTGCATCAGTGCATATCTAGTAAAAGATGTTACTAGGAAGTTAAACGATCACGTACCAGTTCCATCTTCAGTATACACCGGTTTTTCCCGGCGTTCTTTCATCCAGAAAATACTCATCCCAGCAGCGATGAGGGCCCTCTCCGGCAAAACAACGTTGGGCATATCTTTAATGTCCTGGTACACACCTCTTCGGCAGGTATGGGGAGGGTTTCCAACTCTATATCCTCACCGGCCCGGAAAGTCATCTTCATCGGGATTACTGCCGCCTTTATGAAGAAAAACTTATGTTTCAAGTCGTGGTAAGATTTGGGTGGCACTAACAACAACCGTTTTTCTTGCACACGTTGTTGGAACGAGTAGAATCCCAGCGAGCAATGCAACTGATAGAAGACCCAAAACTTCTCGACCGTCGGTATGATCTGCATTGACCGGCAAACAAATTCAAAGTGTCGGATCCTCACCATCCCTGTCGGATTCAGTTGGGAAATATGGAACTTATAGTAATTAAGGATCTCCAACATGAAGTGTGTAACATCCGTAAAAAAAAACCGGATTTACCAAACCCGCTCCGTTTATTAACCGAACAATCTGTTAAAAATTTCTTTGCGTATTTAATGCCCAAATTATTTTTAAACGATACATAATTAATAAGTATATTGGAATATATAATTTATATTTGAAAAAGTATTAAAAATAGTGGTTTAAAAATAAAAGGCTTCTGCCGGGTTTCGAACCCGGGTCAGCCAGCGAATCAACAAACGCCTTAACTTCCAACCATTCAACCACTGCGCCACTTGTGTTTCTTGTTCAATAATGGAAACAATTAATTCATAACATAAATATCGAATTCAAAACCGACGCGCCCAATCGCAGTCGTCGGAAATCCCTACGATTTCACCGAGATTGGACGGTTACTTCAGTTTTAACCGAAGCCTTAACTATTACATCGGTTATAACCGACGTCTGAACCCGCGACGCAAGTCATAACCGCCGGAAAACGTAATGACCGACGAATCAAGACGGAAAACGGACTAAATACGTCGATGTTCTGCCCTATAAATACCCCTCTAACCCTGTTAGCTTTTTCGCTCACAATCACACATTTTCCCGACGTAATTCCACTCGCCGGAAATTTCTACAACTCGCCGGAAAACCGAACCTTTCACCTCTGTGCCTTACTGAACCCCCAGAGCTCATACCGAAGCCACCCACATTCATCTCAAGCTCGTTGAAGACCCTCTGCCGCAAGACACACGTCGCCGGAATAATCTGCTGTCACCGGAGTTTCGCCGGCGAAACAGAGGAGCCACTGTTCGGTATATCTAACACTTAATCTCTCATTCTTTTTATTAATCTCACCTGTAATTAAGCGCAACACACTAAAAGAACTTGATTAAAATCGATGAACCAGTCAGACTCCGATTCTGGTTAAGTCTGACGAAGAAGACGAAGTTCAGTATTGTATATGTTTAATTAAAATCAAGATATATCTCGGGTTAGACACACAGTCAGCGGTGGACTGTGTGCAAATAAAACACGCTTACGTACCGAGTTCGATTCTTGTCCCACGCACACTCGCCTTAATAAAAATGTTCTTTTTTTTTAACCGAACCGGTTTCACTGCAATAGATGTTAAGTTTAATAAAAACCGGAATAATAACCAAGATAGACACACAGTCCAGTGGTGGACTGTGTGAACGTTTAATCACACGTCACGAGTTCGAGTCCGGACTACCGCACCGGTCCTGATAATTATCAAACTTTTTATATAAGACAGAAATGAAATTATTTAGTTTGTATATAAGTATAATAAAAATCAGATTACTTAACAAGTTAGACACACAGTCCAGCGGTGGACTATGTGTTAACCTAACCCACAGGTCCCGGGTTCGAGACCTGTGGAGAGCATCGAGCGAGTCATTTAAATTGTTTTTGAAATAATGATTTTCGGATTAATTCAATTAGTATATAAATATAATTAAAAACATAAATATTTCGGGTTAGACACGTAGCTCAGTTGGTAGAGCTGCGTGCACGCGAACGGGAGGTCTCGAGTTCGAGCCTCACCCGGCGCACACAATTACACAGTCAAACCGGTCAACAGGTCAACGATCAACAAGTCAATGGCCAAAAAGTCAACATTTTTTTATTATTTTTATTTATTTATTTTATTTAAAAATCAATTAAAAATACTTAAAAAATAACATTTTTAAGGTTAGAAAATAGCCTTAAACTCACAAAAATACACCCAACAATCCTACTAAAATTGATTAATAAAATCCGTTTACTTACCGAACCATTATGCCATTATCTAGGTTAGTTTCACTCGTGGTTAAAACCAACTTCGTGTGCATTCAACATCATCAACCGAACGCACCCAATGTGAGTGAATCTTACAACTCCCCTTTTTAATTACACGTTTTGGGGTGTGTCATGTGTCACTAAAATTAACTCGTTTATTTAAACTTGTGCCATACCATATTGTGATCTAAACTTAGATTGTATATATATTGTTTGTAGTTATGTATTTCATATTGTCAAGTTATATGCAATTCATTCATTAGGCCCATCAGTTCCTCGTGGGAGACGAGTTGAGCAACGCGTGCCTCAAAACAAATCCATTATTATTCGTGTGTGCATTATTTAGTATATATTGTTTGTAGTTATGTCAAGTATATGCAAATCATTCATTAGGCCCATCTGTTCCTCGTGGGAGACGAGTTGAGCAACGCGTGCCTCAAAACAAATCCATTATTGTTCATGTGTGCATTATTTAATATTAATGATTGGTGAATAAGTTTACATCTATTTTTACTCATGTGTAGTTGTGCACTTTATTTTATAAACAATTAAATAAACTTGTTCAAATGTTTTTCATATGATTCACTCGCCAACTTTTTGTTGATCCAAAAACCATTTTTACACATGATACAGGTGAACAGGATGAAGCAAGGAAAACATAGGAAATGCCTTAGAAGAAAACAATGAAGTATAGAATGATGTTTAGGACATGATGTAATTATGATTGTAAATTTCTCATTAAATTGTATTAATGAATATGAAACGTTATAATAAATGTCATTAGCTTTGATGATAACCCAATCATGCCCCGATCACCTTTTCCGCTACGGGTCGGGGTGTGACAGATTGGTATCAGAGCCATGACTATAGGGATATAGGTTATTAGACACTTAGAGCCTATACTATAGTTGCCTAAATTTTAATTGTTTAGGTGGTTACATACAAACTTATGATGTTTATTTGTTTCATATTTGTTTATACTTACAGTCAAACATACATACTTACATACACATTCATCATACATATTTCAATGTTCATATATTCAAATCATCTTCATACTTTTCTTATTCAAAGATTTTGTCGCAATTTTCAAATCCCATCAAAGTGAGTTCTGCGACGGGCATGTAGTAACTGGAAGGGTACAAGTACCGGTAGTCGGAACGTCCTGTCTAGGTTGGCATTCGTATAAATCCAATATAACGGACCAGTTTGCCTACCTGGGGACTAACGATGAGAGTACGAAGGACCTATTAGGCCAAAGCATGCCACACCAAACGTCGTTCGAACTAACCCCACTTTGAGGTGTCACCGTGTCCACACCTGGACACATTTAGAATATCATACGTTATATACATATTTCTTGATTTTCTCCGGGTTTTAGTGTACGTAACCAGGCTAACACATGCGAACCATATGAAAAACCCGGTATTCATGGGGGCCCACATGATTACGAAGGTGAAGTATGGCGGCATGCAAGGCCCAATTACGAGCAAAGCCCAAGACATCCTATGGATGTAGTAGATTTATTTTTCTATATTTATTTTATGAATGTTCATTCCTAAGTACGACCCATGATCCCAAAAACATCCAACTCATACTCTTGATATGTATTCCTTGTAGATATCTTCTAGCCTCGCCCGTAGAAGATGAGAGCAGGAAAAGCCCGCGAGCGTATGGCTGCCCTAATCGCTCAACAAATGGCTGCCGTAATACCCAACATTGTAATCCAAGTCCAACAAGCCCTTACCGCTAATCTTGTCAACCAAGAAGATCAAAATGTTATCAACCCTCCCCCAAATACCACTAAATGCACCTACAAGCATTTCAAATCATGCGACCCTCCAAAATACGAAGGGACTGAAGGTGTCACCGCTCTCCTCCATTGGTTTGAAGAAATGGAGAACACTTTTCTAAATTGCGATTGCCCCGATGATCGCAAAGTGCGATATGCTACCGGTCGTTTATATGGAATAGCACTTACTTGGTGGAATACAGAGAAGGCCAAACGAGGCGTTGACGATGCTATGACTTTGACTTGGGAAGAGTTAAAGGAAATCATGACAAGACGGTTTTGCCCAAGGAGCGAAATCAAGAAATTAGAAGATGAGTTCTATTCGTTGAAGCAAAAGGTAGGCGACCACACCACTTACAACAAAAGATTTCTCGAGTTAAATCAAATGGTTCCCAACTTGTTCACTCCACTTTACCGTCTGATCGAGCACTACATTCGAGGTCTTCCATCAAAAATTCAAGACTCTGTAATAAGTACCACGCCTGCAACTTTGGAAGCAGCAATGGAGTTAGCTACAGAGCTCACCGAAAACCGAATCCGGAACAAAGACTTCAAGGAAGAGAAGAAGAAGGATAAGGCATCGACTGAAACTTCAAACTCCACCCAAACTGAATCCCCTTCTCAACCCATTTCTAAGAGAAAACCAGACGGGAAACTTTTCGCTACTATCCAGCGTAATCAACCAATTTCACACGCCATACCCGTCCAAGCTATCCCAATCACTCAAGTAGCACCCAACTCAACTTACCCAAATAAGAAACCATATCTTGGACCTCACCCTCGATGTAACACCTGTTTTTATCACCATCCCCTTACCTTACCTTGTCGACGATGTGCAAATTGTGGACGCTATGGTCATTTGAGCAAGGTTTGCCGCACCCCTCAAAACCAAACCACACCCCCTACTCAAAATATGATCCAAACATATCAGCAACCTCAATACCCCATGTTACCTTATGTTCGAGCTTGTTTCAATTGTGGCGACCCTACCCACTTTAGAAACACGTGCCCTCGATTGGTTAACATCATAAACGCTCAAGCTCAATCAAACCCAGTTAACCAAGTAAATCAAGAAAACCCAATCACTAGGCCACCAGCAAGAGGAAGAGTTTTCAACATCAACGCCAATCCTGTTGAAGATAATGACGGCCCAAACGAAACCACCCAACTAGTCCTCTTCACCGAAAATCAAGATTCAACTCCAATCGTTTAGTTTTATGTTTTTCTTTATGTTTTAGAATCACATAGAACCAATCATAACTTAAGGATAAAGCCAATGAAATTTTGACAAGAATATGGTGGATACGCCGCTGGTACTTCCTATATATAAGTATTCTTGCCAAAGGATCAGAGGCATTATCTGGCGGTTATGAGAAGTTCCATGTGGAATTTAGCATTGTCTTGATTGAAGTTTGTTTTGTATTTACTGATTTAGCATTTATGGAATCTTATCATTTAAAGAAATTGGATTGTATTCCATTTCTACAATGACTAACCTCTCCATCACAACAAACGAGAGAGGTATTGTCATCATTCAAACATGGATACTATCAGAATTAAGACTCAAGTTGTGGTTGTTGTATTTGATGTAGAGTCACATAGAACTAATCATAACTTGTGGATAACGTCAATGAAAATTTGACAAGAATATGGTGGATACGCCGCTGGTACTTCCTATATATAAGTATTCTTGTCAAAGGATCGGAGGCATTATCAGGCGGTTATGAGAGGTTCCATGTAGGATTTAGTATGTTTTGGTCAAAGTTTGTTCATCATACATTTCAGTGTATTTCAATTTCATCATTTAAAGAAGTTGAGCTATGTCTCACTTCCACAATGACTAACCTCTCCATCACAACAAACGAGAGAGGTATTGCCATCATTCAAACATGGATACTATCAGAATTAAGACTCAAGTTGTGGTTGTTGTGTTTGTTTTAGAGTCACATAGAACTAATCATAACTTGCGGATAGAGTCAATGAAAATTTGACAAGAATATGGTGGATACGCCGCTGGTACTTCCTATATATAAGTATTCTTGTCAAAGGATCGGAGGCATTATCAGGCGGTTATGAGAGGTTCCATGTATAAACTGTTTGTGTGATTATTGTTTAGATTAAATTTATTATTTTCAAGTACATGCAATTTCATAGGCCGCTGCTCCCCATTACATTATGAGCGTTGAGCATGTTCCCCATTACATTATGAGCGTGAACATGGCGTGCCAACATACGATCGGCTCCGTTTGATTGAGCCTTGATCGCACAGACATTTTTCATTTTCAGTACATGCAATACGATCGGCTCCGTTTGATTGAGCCTTGATCGCACAGACATTTTTCATTTTCAGTGCATGCAATATGATCTTTTGGTTGTTGTGTTTGTTGTAGAGTCACATAGAACTAATCATAACTTGCGGATAAAGTCAATGAAAATTTGACGAGAATATGGTGGATACGCCGCTGGTACTTCCTATATATAAGTATTCTTGCCAAAGGATCCGAGGCATTATCAGGCGGTTATGAGAAGTTCCATGTAGGATATAGTATTGTCTTGGTTGAAATTTGTGTTACATTCATATCATCTCGCCATTTAAAGAAATTGGATTGTGTTCTATTTCTACATAAACTAACCTCTCCATCATAACAAACGAGAGAGGGTCTGTCACCATTCAAACATGTATGCTATCAGAATGTGGACTCAAATATTGGTTGTTGTGTTTATTTATGTTCTAGAGTTACATCATAGAACCAATCATAACTCACTGATAAAACCAATGAAAATTTGACAAGAATATGGTGGATACGCCGTTGGTACTATCTATATATAAGTATTCTTGTCAAAGGATCAGAGGCATTGTCAGGCGGTTATGAGAAGTTCTATGTAGGATTTAGTAATTTCTTGGTACATTGGTTGTGGCGTTTATTTATGTTCTAGAGTCACATCATAGAACCAATCATAACTTACTGATAAAACCAATGAAAATTTGACAAGAATATGGTGGATACGCCGCTGGTACTTCCTATATATAAGTATTCTTGTCAAAGGATCAGAGGCATTGTTAGACGGTTATGAGAAGTTCCATGTAGGTTGTAGTATTAGAAGTTTTGCTTTAGGATATAACCATATCTTCCCAAACATATCAAAACTCCTACGCATGAAATCATACTTAGTGAATCAACACTGCTTATCAATATTTTTACTGTAGGCAACAAAAAGCGATTCCTGTAGCAGGGTACTTAACCCTTACAAGGAACGTTACCGCCTCAAACAAAAATTTAAACTCTTACTCTTTTTCTAAGTATGTAACTGTCAAACTAAACACCATCATTTTTAGTCAAATATATCACTACTTAAATTTCGGGACGAAATTTCTAAAAAGCAGGGATACTGTAACATCCGTCAAAAAAACCGGATTTACCAAACCCGCTTCGTTTATTAACCGAACAATCAGTTAAAAATTTCTTTGCGTATTTAATGCCCAAATTATTTTTAAACGATACATAATTAATAAGTATATTGGAATATATAATTTATATTTGAAAAAGTATTAAAAATAGTGGTTTAAAAATAAAAGGCTTCTGCCGGGTTTCGAACCCGGGTCAGCCAGCGAATCAACAAACGCCTTAACTTCCAACCATTCAACCACTGCGCCACTTGTGTTTCTTGTTCAATAATGGAAACAATTAATTCATAACATAAATATCGAATTCAAAACCGACGCGCCCAATCGCAGTCGTCGGAAATCCCTACGATTTCGCCGAGATTGGACGGTTACTTCAGTTTTAACCGAAGCCTTAACTATTACATCGGTTATAACCGACGTCTGAACCCGCGACGCAAGTCATAACCGCCGGAAAACGTAATGACCGACGAATCAAGACGGAAAACGGACTAAATACGTTGATGTTCTGCCCTATAAATACCCCCTCTAACCTCTGTTAGCTTTTTCGCTTACAATCACACATTTTCCCGACGTAATTCCACTCGCCGGAAATTTCTACAACTCGCCGGAAAACCGAACCTTTCACCTCTGTGCCTTACTGAACCCCCAAAGCTCATACCGAAGCCACCCACATTCATCTCAAGCTCGTTGAAGACCCTCTGCCGCAAGACACACGTTGCCGGAATAATCTGCTGTCACCGGAGTTTCGCCGGCGAAACAGAGGAGCCACTGTTCGGTATATCTAACACTTAATCTCTCATTCTTTTTATTAATCTCACCTGTAATTAAGCGCAACACACTAAAAGAACTTGATTAAAATCGATGAACCAGTCAGACTCCGATTCTGGTTAAGTCTGACGAAGAAGACGAAGTTCAGTATTGTATATGTTTAATTAAAATCAAGATATATCTCGGGTTAGACACACAGTCCAACGGTGGACTGTGTGCAAATAAAACACGCTTACGTACCGAGTTCGATTCTTGTCCCACGCACACTCGCCTTAATAAAAATGTTCTTTTTTTAACCGAATCGGTTTCACTGCAATAGATGTTAAGTTTAATAAAAACCGGAATAATAACCAAGATAGACACACAGTCCAGTGGTGGACTGTGTGAACGTTTAATCACACGTCACGAGTTCGAGTCCGGACTACCGCACCGGTCCTGATAATTATCAAACTTTTTATATAAGACAGAAATGAAATTATTTAGTTTGTATATAAGTATAATAAAAATCAGATTACTTAACAAGTTAGACACACAGTCCAGCGGTGGACTGTGTGTTAACCTAACCCACAGGTCCCGGGTTCGAGACCTATGGAGAGCACCGAGCGAGTCATTTAAATTGTTTTTGAAATAATGATTTTCGGATTAATTCAATTAGTATATAAATATAATTAAAAACATAAATATTTCGGGTTAGACACGTAGCTCAGTTGGTAGAGCTGCGTGCACGGAACGGGAGGTCTCGAGTTCGAGCCTCACCCGGCGCACACAATTACATAGTCAAACCGGTCAACGGTCAACAAGTCAACGGTCAAAAAGTCAACATTTTTTTATTATTTTTATTTATTTATTTTATTTAAAAATCAATTAAAATACATAAAAAATAACATTTTTAAGGTTAGAAAATAGCCTTAAACTCACAAAAATACACCCAACAATCCTACTAAAATTGATTAATAAAATCCGTTTAGTTACCGAACCATTATGCCATTATCTAGGTTAGTTTCACTCGTGGTTAAAACCAACTTCGTGCGCATTCAACATCATCAACCGAACGCACCCAATGTGAGTGAATCTTACAACTCCCCTTTTTAATTACACGTTTTGGGGTGTGTCATGTGTCACTAAAATTAACTCGTTTATTTAAACTTGTGCCATACCATATTGTGATCTAAACTTAGATTGTATATATATTGTTTGTAGTTATGTATTTCATATTGTCAAGTTATATGCAATTCATTCATTAGGCCCATCAGTTCCTCGTGGGAGACGAGTTGAGCAACGCGTGCCTCAAAACAAATCCATTATTATTCGTGTGTGCATTATTTAGTATATATTGTTTGTAGTTATGTCAAGTATATGCAAATCATTCATTAGGCCCATCTGTTCCTCGTGGGAGACGAGTTGAGCAACGCGTGCCTCAAAACAAATCCATTATTGTTCATGTGTGCTATTATTTAATATTAAATGATTGGTGAATAAGTTTACATCTATTTTTACTCATGTGTGGTTGTGCACTTTATTTTATAATCAATTAAATAAACTTGTTCAAATGTTTTTCATAGGATTCACTCGCCAACTTTTTGTTGATCCAAAAACCATTTTTACACATGATACAGGTGAACAGGATGAAGCAAGGAAAACATAGGAAATGCCTTAGAAGAAAACAATGAAGTATAGAATGATGTTTAGGACATGATGTAATTATGATGGTAAATTTCTCATTAAATCGTATTAATGAATATGAAACGTTATAATAAATGTCATGAGCTTTGATGAGAACCCAATCATGCCCCGATCACCTTTCCGCTGCGGGTCGGGGTGTGACAAAGTGGGTCACCGGAAGCCGGAAATTGCCCTCAGCAAAGTAGTCATAGAAGAGAGAAATATAACCGGCCGGAGCATCAGCCGCCGTGGCATTTGCTGCCGGAAAAAACGCCTTCCAAGACGGAGTGAGCAAGAAGTTGGTAGCAAGATTGTCAAAATCCTCCTTCGACCACTTCAATGGTGGTAAACTTGATGTCATTGGCATATCAGCAGAGCTTGCACCGGTGGCCATAACTCAAACTTCGAATAACAATCAGAAAACTTTGAAGGTCGCCTGAATATATGAACACAAGATTTTCTTTCTCTAGATATGATCTGGTGAAGAGGCAAATAGATCGTTGATCCCTTTATATACTAATCGCAATTAATGCGAGATTTGACTGCAGCGACTTTTGCGACAGTCACGTATCCCCAGGTAACTGCAGGGGCGAGTGGGAAACAGTAACCGCCTCACGCGCACGAGTGTCGCTGAAATAACATTAAATGCTGTAAGATTTGTACTGTTGACAGCCTGTCAACAGTACCACAACGTCTCAAGAACGTGCATCCTCACCAACTACATCATCCGGATAAGTGACACGTGTCCAAGTATATTTGAAATTCAAATACTTTTTTCAAAATTCACTTACGACACGTCACCAAGATGCACAAAACACCAAAAAGCCAATACTTACCCAGCGCAGCACATTTATCTCAATTCCAGTGCTCCACCTACTTTGTATTCTTACATATGAGCAACACTGGACTGGGGGGACTTGAAGGGGTATGGTCTCAAAAACCTTGCGCCAATGAAGGAAACCATACCCATTATTAACTACTAAGGAGACTTCGCGCAGACTTCTCTGCCAAAATAGGATTTATTAGAACTCTGCGCCAAATATCTAAGGGAGGAAAGGATCATATAACTACCTTGCGCGGGCTCGCGCAAGGTTCAAAGTTAAAGCCTTAACAATCTCTCTGGATAAATGCTTCATTTAACTACCTTGCGCGGGCTCGCGCAAGGTTCAAAGTTAACCTTGAACAATCTCATTGGATAATTCTTCATGCACAAACCTTGCACGGATATTTATATCAGAGCAAGTATCCACCAAACGTTGCGCTAAGCAGCAGGGAAAAGAAAGAAGATCAGTTAACTGACTTGCGCTTCTCGCGCAAGGAAACAGTTAATCATGAGAAACTTTCCCTTAGCAAAATCCTTGACTTGGTGCAGAAGCAAAGGGAATCTTTTCTGATATAACAGAATGGACACGTGGCAAACAACAGATGGGTAACAGCTGTAAATCTTCTAGAAGCCACTAACACCCAATCGAGCAAGCATCTTTTCGGTTATAACCAATTGCCACATGGCAGCATCTGGACGGCTGAGGAAGATCACGGTGATGGCATGCTCACATTTACAAAATACAGTGATCTCATGTTGACACGTGGCACCTCCCTAACCGCTACTAAGCTCACGATCCGTGTGCACTAACGGATTGCCACAAACATTAACGGAATAGCAGAAGATTCCGTTAAAGTTAACATCTCTCTTTTTGGCGCCAAACACCAGCTATAAATAAGTGACTTGGAGTTCAAGGAAAGGTATTCACTCTCAACCACTCTCTCTCTTACAATACTTTATTTCCGACTATCTGTACTTATTCTCACACCGGAGGGTGGTCACGGAGAGAACCCCTCTTCTCCCCGTGGCGAGCTAACGGTGTTAATAGTTTTGCAGGATCAGCCGGAGTACTGTTTCATTCTTCATCATCGTGAAACCAAACAGAGGGTTAACCCTTTTATGCAGAGCCCATTCCATAGATCTACTTAGATGCCTATCTAGTTGATCTAGGGTTTCTTCAATTTCGTTATCGATGAGCCGATAATTTGGTTACAAGACGGGATTTCAGTTTTCATGAAATTTGAAAAATTCCGCTTTGTAGAGGGAATTGGTATAGTGAAGACAGATAATTTTGCTTCGTGAAGGGAAAATGTTAAGGTTTAGATAATTCACCAAGGAGATGAGGGGATAATTTTTTTCAATATTTTTGGAATTCTTTAGTAAATTCCTAAACGCAATCACCGGTGATAAAGTTTGTGATTTTCTGGTGATACCTAAGGGCATGCATGGAACGTTCTTCACATACTTATATTTGATGATTTTAATTAATTTTGCATCCAGCGTAAAGAGTTTTGTCCGGAAACATACAGGTATCTAAAGTCGACAGTAGTCCGCATAACACTGTTCACTAAAAACCTGGGAAATCTTTATGAGTGCTGATAGTTCGAGGATGACGGATATGGATTCCGACTCTTTCATATGTCGGTTAGGTTTTGGATCAAGAGGATCAGGGCAATGAAACCTTGCAGAGGTAGATTGTTGAAGCATAACGCGGACAAGGTTAAGTTAAGGGGGAATTTTTGTAGGACTCAGTATTGGGTTTGATGTTTTCATTGAGATTTTACAGGGTTCTGGATGTAACTCAACTAGTTAAAGTTTCAAATGATTTACATGGTCAAGCTGACATCCTAAGTACTGATGCTGAAGATCCATAGTGCATTATGTGGTCGACTTCACATAGGCGATAGCTAAGCGTGCTGGTTAAACTTACAAATGATATACTTGATATAGCTGACTTCCTGAGTATTGATGCTGAAGATCAAAGTGCATTACTTGGTTGCCTCAACAAAGATGGTTTACAGAAGATATTTCACCAAAAAACTTTACCAATGCAGTATACGTTGACATGCAATGGAGTTTTCCCGACAAGGCCAAGACTTGATGCAGGTTGTTGAAGACAAACCTTTATCAAATGACTGATTAGAGTATTGGAAGATGTAACATCCCCAAAATTTTTATTTAAAAAATGGGTAGATCACGGGTAAATTGACTGTTAGAAATATGAGGTATTTAGACGAACATAGGAACCGTTTAAAAATTATAATAATAAAAATACATTATATTTAACCTTACTCCGTTTTTAATGAAACTTATGTCAAAATATAGATAAAAATATGCTCGTTCTAATGGCATATCCATCGTTTAATGAAACATCATATTTTAAAAGTTATAAACGATAAATGAGTTGAGAAGCTCAATTAATTATAATATATAATAATAAAATAATATAAAACTGAACATTAATGAAATATGAAGAAATGTATGTGTTGTGTACGTGGAAAGATCAGCGTGGCCTCTAAGTTTTGCATTTTAGTATAAATAGACAACATCAACTTCTTTTCTTTCTCTGCTTCTCTCGTCCCATCTCTCTCTCTCGCTCTCTCCCTCACATATATAATATATACACTATTTTCTTTAGTAATCCACCCCATCATACTCTAAAGTCCTGTCTCGTTTTAAAAGTTTTAATCCCTGATCACTGAATTAATATCCTGTCCGATTGATCTTGAACCCAGTAACTGATGTCAAAGCGCTGCCTGATAAGGCTATGCTTTGTAAACTAAGTTGAGGTTCTGTCTCGGGTATATTGATAAAGTTGAATTGGGTTACTATATTTAACACGAGTGCATTATATATTTTATTAATAGCTCAGGAGCTATGCCCAAGATTGTACCAGGAGACCTGTAGTTAGACCCTAAAATTTGTAGGCGAGTACATTCTCTTTTTGTAAATCTTTTTGTGAGTCATTCTCTCTTTTTACCAAATTGTTTTACAAAACCCTAAATGTTTTCGACTTGTATTTATAGTGATTAAGTTTTTGCTAATCTGTAATTACTGCTGGTATATGGGGTTTTGTATACACTACTGAGTCCAACGTCACTATTGGACAAAGAGTTAGTCAATAGTGGTATGACACAGTCATTGTAACTGCCAACGTGACAAATATTGATTGAGTTTTTGTTAGATAAAAGCAATGTAATTACCCTTGATACTGTAAAATATAACCATGTGTCTTTTTATAAAAACGAATGAACTCGCCGGTATTTCTTGCTGATCAAATATTTTTAAAACGCGTTTTAGGTAACTCGTTGTAGAGATAATAGACGCCAGCTATGGAGCACTGAAGGCTTAGAAAAGTGGCTATAAAAGTTACCTAAATAAAAAAGAGTTTATTTATTCTATAAAATGGGGTTTATCCCTTAGATGTATTGTGCTTAAAACTTGGGTTTCATCCCATTTGTTTAATATAAAAGTTGGTGTTTTAAAACTCTCATAATTTATTTCCTAACTACGGTCCTAATGAAAGTTTTCCGCTGCCATATTAAATAAACACCGGTACCACTTAACTGGTTCACGGCTCCCGCTCTCAGGGTGGGGTCGGGGGTTGTGACAGAAGATCATCCGAAGATCGAGCAATGATGCCTTACAGCGACATTTTACAACACTCAACACAGATATGCCAACTTTGAGGGGGAAATCTGATATGAGAAGCTTTAGGGGTTTGGTTTTGCTGTGAAGACTCAAGTCAAGATTCTACATACCTGGATTATCAATTAAGGGGGAATCTATTAACATAGCATAGCTGACATCAACAAATGATTGAGTGAAGATCGATTGTAGTTATATATTCAGCATTCGACGGCAACAGACTAGGGGAAATTTGTTAGTGCAGTTTTGTGTGTGCTTCTGATAAAATATAATAGATTGTTTTTTTGGTTGAATATGTAATATTTAGTGAGTGATCAAATGAAAGGGTTTTCGTTTGACTTTGTGTGTTTACAAGTGAGACAAGTATGGTCAAACAACAAGGGGTTGTTGTTTGACTATTGTAAACAAGATGGTAGGTGTTGTTTGCAACCGAGGTTTTGAGTTTGGGGAGAGACTACCACTTGGTCTCTCCCGATTTCCATAATATATGTTCTTTCTGTATGTTGGATAGCTTATCATATGACTATTGTAATGTTATGTTGCCCAAATTTATACATGAAAGTGTTTATCTATCTCTAACCTTATATCTATGAACTAATCTTGCACTAATCGAGATTAAAACCCCGTCACGATTAAGAAAGGAGAACAATTTGCCACAAAAAGAACAATAAGAGGAAAGCAAGCCACTCTATCTAAACATAGCCGAGGAATAGGAGCTGACAGTGGCAAATGATCTATTAAAGGCTTTGGGATACCCATCAACTTTCTTGGTAGTGCATAAAGATTTTTTTTTCTGTGTTTTATGTATACACCTAAATTTTGGGTAAAAAGAAACCTTTATACATTTGATGAATGTGCGATAAAAAAATTTAGGATACTCGTGATTTTTTCTTCTAGATCCACGATTCCACATGCTTGTATTAGTCATCTTCTCTATTATATATTTATAATTCTAACTCATGTCTTAGGGGGTGTTTAGTGTTGCGTTTTCAAAATAGATTATGCGTTTTCAAAATAGATTTTGCGTAGGTACATGCTTCTCCAAAACTGCGTTTTGGAGGCAGATAATTACTTTTTCATCCAAACACTTTTTAAGATTATTTATGTTTTACAAACGCAATAATCACTTCAAAACGCAATCCCAAACACCCTCTTAGAAGTTTATACGTACCGTTTTGCTTGAATAAAATTTTGTAAACCGTTCCGTGTAGAAAAAGAGTCAACCCTTCTGGATTTGCATACTGTAACAAATCAACAGCTGTATGTCGAGTACCATTTTCATCAAATATAGTACCACTCAATTTAGTACCAACGAGGTGATCATAGGTAAACCCATTGTCTGGTGTGACCCCAGCTTCAACAAGACCAGCTCGAAGTGTCGATTGCCAATCCTTGACAACTTCTCAAAAACCATAACTTTTTCGGTCCACTAGTAAGAATCTTGGATCAAATCTTTATCCATTAATTTGGCCTCCATGTTGAATTTTCTTCACCACGAGAGTAAAAACCACCATTTATTGATGTCCCACCACCCAACACACGAGCTCGTGCATTTGGAACACCTTCAGCTGTAAACTGTTGAGCGGGTGAATCAGGTGATGTGTCAAAGAAGAAGAGACCGAAATTGTTTACATCGGTGATGTTGGGATCGTTGTAAGGTGAGCCACCACGTTCGAGTAATAAAACCGAGTAGTTGGAGGATAGGGTGGTGGCTATCGGGATACCGGTGGTACCTCCTCCGATAACAATGTAGTCAAATAGTGACACCCTTGGGGCTTCTGTTGCTTCATGCATGAAGGTATAGTTTGGAGCTATTCAAAAGAAACATGAAAATAATTGAACTTAATATGCCGCTTTATTGGTCACGTACTAAATGGATTTCAGAACTGGATAACATCATATATAATCTCAATAAAATTTATACATACATATTTACAACTAATTTTAAACAAAATATGCAAATGATTATCTTTTTGTGAAGATTTACTGTGTTAACAAAATATAAAGTTTGAAATGATAAATAAAATCAATAAATGAGATTATATAAAGTTTGAAATGATAAATAAAATCAATAAATGAGATTTTGAAGTCTAGTCCAACAACCCGGTTCAGTTTGTATGTTCAACTAGTGACCAACTGTCAAATGAAGGCAGTTGAAATACACACAACCGTACCAATTTTGTTGCGGGTACCCGGTCTAGACCGATATTGAGAACACCGGTTTTCTTATCATAAAGACAATTTATCAGAATGAAAAAAAATGTGCATACCTAATTCGGCGACACCAAAATCAAGTAAGAATAGAATGCTGACGAGTGCAACTATCATTCTCCATGAACCATAAACCATCATGTTACCTTGACGACAATACATTTATCAGAAACTTAAGATTGTTTCAGTTTCTTGATGTTTTGTGGTTGTGTATGAGTTGAAATAGAGATAATATTCAAGCTATATTTATGAACTTTGGGTGGAAGATATAACTAAGAGTAGGTATGCCATAACATCAAGGAAATATTATATATCGGAAAAGAAAATTGACATTACAAAAGGTTTACAATGTATTCAACAAATTATAAATAATCTGATAAATTAATGCCTTATCGTATCCTAGGTTGTTTTCTTCTTGAAGTTACCCATTTATGATAGTAGTTTTTTAATGCGTCTATATATAGTCTTTGTTAATATATAAAGCCACCTCCAATATTTAGACTAAATAAATACAAGTTGAATATTGTTAATATATTTACGAAACGAATTTTGCAAGTCATTTTCAATATAACGTTTGTTAATTAGGAGTATGTCATTAATTAAACCTCAACTTAATTTAAATTAAATTTACTATATATTTATCATTTGTCAAAACTTTATCGTCACAAACCGTACACATTTTTAATTTATCAGTATATTATTAAAGAGGTAAATTAATATTAATTAATAATCTACTGAATTATACTTAAGTCATAACTAAATATACTATATGAATTATTTATACCAAATTAACTTAAGTTTTATTTAAAAATAAAACAATATATTTTAATACCTTAAACGTAGTTTACTGACCGGCCTTACATTAAACAACTCATCATTAAGTCAAACCTTGCTAACCAAGTTGAAATTAGTATATTACCTACTCAAACAATTTGTGTATAATTTACTAGCGTGTTCGCGCAATGCGATGAGGACGGCACTTTGTATTGCAATACTCGTTTTTGGTAGTTTTCTTATTTTCGTATAATATTTTTACAAAAGTTTATTATGTTTTTTTGTCTGAAATGTTTTAGATTAGTAGTATCATTGTTGTGGATATATTCATAAGCGTTACACATGTCTACTCATAATAGCTTTAGAATTTAAATTATCATACATCAAGAAACCATTGATGCAATAAAGTAACAAACGAATAAGAAATCATAAGTCTTAAATATAAAGTTGAAAACTTAAAGGTTTGTGAACGACTTGGATCATGATGACATACGCCTTACGCGTCTCAATGATCTCATCAATATTGTCACACGATCATTCGTCAATAAAAGGGATCCTAGGAATTTCTTGTATCTCTAACTTTTTAAATGTTACATCTTTTGGATGAACGTTATGTTTAGATTATGCTTTCGTTGTTGAAGAAACACCAGATATAATCCGCGGGGGATAGAACTGTAGGTGGTCTCAACATAGGGGTTATCCTCTAAATCTCTTCTTCGACATGAGCAACCTAAATGATCTGAAAAATAAAACACCGTGAGCTCGTTACGAGAAGGAGAAGTAGGGAATTCTTTTCGTAACCACTATCTGGCATGAAAATAAGTAGTGTTCTGATGGGAGTAAAACGGTGTTTCAGTTAACAGTGAGAAATTCGATGCTTGAACATGGGGTTAAAGTTTTGTATTTATAACCGAAGGGGAAGGGTTTGGAGAAGGAGATGGGCTAATGGGACTTGAACCAGACGTTGCCAACAAGGAATATCATTCTTGTCCCGTCTAACACAACATGTAGTGTTCGCAGCGGTGGAGGAACGTTGGCGAATCGTGGTTGGTGTCACGCGCCTGCCAAGTGTACTGGTTGTCGAGTCTTTCATTAGTTATGAGTGGAGATCATGAAGCAGTGAATGGCGTATGCTGATTTACTACACGTCACTGTTCATTCATAATGTTTGTCCCCTGCATGATTGTTCATTGTGGGAATTGGTTGGGCAGAGCCTGGTGTATATTGTTTAGTTGGAGCCTGCTGTCACTTATACTGTATGTACTTTCATGAGCCGTTAAGCTTGAGCGTCTACGGATAGATCCCACGCAACCCCGGAACAAGCTGAGTGTTTTGGAACTTAACTGTGAATGGCTTACGCATCATTTGGGGCCTTACCCCTTCAAGTCCCCTTAGTCTAGTATTGCTCCCATGCGCGGGTGGTAAATAGGTAGAACTCTGGACTAGATGAGTGTTTTGCTATCTTTAGGATTTTTTGGGGGCACGACCCCGCTTTTGTGGTGCACATGAGGGGTGTGGACTGTTGAAAAAACTTGGGAGTGTGATTTGAGGGGATGTTTTCATGCGCGGATTTGACTCGATGAAGCGAACGCCGCACATGATGTTAGGGAGAAAATTCTGAAAATGTTTGTTTTTAACGAAGCTGGGTGGTGTGATTTCTGTGAGAAAACTATATTCTTGCGCATGCGGAAGACAATTTGAAATTTGAAAAGAGAATCTTTGGAGATACGGGTTAGTGGATAGCATGATTGATTTAACCGTTGACACTGTGCAGCAGCTTGACGGTTACAATGTCAGGGCTCCCTTTTCGCCTTGTGATGGGAGAATGGTTGTCCCACGTGTGAGTAAACCGACGTTCTCTCTTTTTCAATATGACACATCATGTTCTGTTTGGGCTTACAAGCCTACTGGGTTGCACGGTTACCCATCACATTAAATGTGATGGTATAAATAGGCGAAATTAGGATTCATTCCACCAATTCTCATATTTTCTTGTCCTCGTTCTCTCTTAACCATTGAAGATCTTCAAATCTTCAATTATTTTTTCAAAGTTTTCTAGATTTTCTTTAAATCATCAAATCTTCATAAATTGTTTTTTGATAGTGTCTACATCCTCTTTACACGAAGAAACGACGTAGGAGCCAAAAGTACGATTGTTAGAGATGGTGCCTCTCAAATTGAAATGGCCGATTTTGAACTAACCGCCAACTTTGAATTTCCGACGAGTTGGGTGCGATTTTTCTGGCTCAAGGTCAAACAGTCGTCGATGCGCCTGCCGGTATCACTGTTTGCCAACTTTTTTGACGAAGGGAACTTCCGACTTCCCTTTACTAAACTCCAGAAGATCTCATTGGGAAAATATTGGGCAGACCTTCTTCACTAAACTCATGACAAACTTTTGGCCGGAAATCCATCTATCCTGGAAATTCTAAAATAGAAGTCCGATAAGACAAACCATTAATTGACATTGCTAAGGGCTAATGGAGAAGTTCAAAAGATCTCTATGAACAGTGCTTTTAGGCTAAAAATGGAGATCAACAAGACCTATTGGGTCTTGAACTTGAAGGGGACCTAGAAGACAACTACTCTCTGCAGTTTGAACTCAATTTCCAAGGGAAAATCAGAGAGAAGTTGATGAGGAATAAAAGTTGATCAATAAAGCTAAGGTTTGATTATAATCATTAATACAAGTTTGATATTTTTTTCCAAATTTGTGTGTTCATATAATTCCGCTGTAATTTCACCTTATAGTAGCATTCATGCATAATTAATTTACCTAAAACACTCATTCTAAAACTTATATCCTAACATAATTCGTATGTCAGTTCGAATGGGCTTTCAGTTACCCCGACTAGTGACTTCTATGTTTTAAAAAAATATGTGATCAAATCTTCCAAATATATAAGATATTCGGTATAAATGGGAACAAGTGTTACACAGATAATGCTTTATGAATGCGTTGACCGCCGAAGAAGGTGTACCTGAGGATGAAGCGATTGTTGTGGCCAGTAGCGAGAACCAAATCATCCACAACACTCAGTTTGCTAACTTTACAACCTGGAGAATTTTGAGAACCCGGCCTGTATAATTTTGAGAACAAGTGTTTCGTTTTTGTTTAAATTTTGTACCTCTAGTTTTAATTTGAGGTGTTATGCTATTTATTTTAACTTGGTATTTATTTTTAATTAGTTTAAATATTATATAAAAAACAAAAAAATGGTTGAGTAATAAATTGAGGGATTATTCCTTTGCATTGGTGTTATTAGAAAAGTCAGTAGAGCCTCTTACTGACTTTGAATACCAGATAACCATAACGCCTTATAGTTAGTTAATTAACAAACAATACATGATGTTGTGATCAGTATACTACTAGAGATAACCAAATTTTCCGACAAAAATTTCCAATCCAAAAAAATTGGTTAAAAATTTCAACCATTTTCCTACGCCAAAATTCCGAGATGATAAACGTTGGAGATTCATCAGGTTTTTATCTTGTTTTTCATTAATAAAAATGGATTTGGTTGGAAATTGGTAGGAAAAATTTAACCAGTTTTTGGTCGGAAAGAGCCGTTTCTAACGAATTGTGAACACTGTTATGTTTTGATTATCAAAATAAAGATACCTTCCAAGCATCAACAAGCTAGCTTGAGGATTAGTTCCCGGAGAGTTAAGCAAAGTCGACCCATCAATAACTGTTGAAAACAATTTAATCAAACAGAAAATTAATTATTTTATTATTAATTACCGAGTTATTGGCCAAACCAGTTTATTCCAACTTGAACAAACTGATTGAAGAAAGGTAGAAGGAGATTGTCCCGTTATCGGACGAATTTAAATAACACGCAAAAAATAAAACCAACCTGACGATTTAAGAAACCGAGATTCTTGAACTGCACGGATGATTCCTGTCCTTAAAGGATTTTACGCGCTCATATTGCTGTGAGCTGCAGCGTAAACTCCCAGGATTTAATGCAGAACTGATCTGGTATTCCAACAGCAATGGAAACCAGAAAACGCAGAAGCTGGAGAAGAAACAGAAGCACAGAGATGACAGGCTGCGAAAATTAGAGTCTTGAATGGGTAGCAGGAGGCCTTTATTTATAGGTTGAGATCATAACTGAGAATGAGAAAAACGGGGAATGGGATAACCATTATCACAAACAGATTCGAATTCCTGGGTATATCCCATACGAATTCGAATTTCCTATAGATAACCCCCACTGGTTTCGAATTCATCTCTATCCCTCTATCCCAGTTTTATCGCATTCGATCTCGATCCACAGCACTGAACCGGACCCATCTAAGAATAAAAGCTCCTCACTCCTAGCGACGATGCGTACGTGCGAAGTGCAAAGTGCGCCTCAAACGCGCCTATTCGCGAGCTCGCGGCTCGGCCGGCGCGCGTGTGGGCTTGACCCACTTCTCAACCCATTAACACTTTGGAGGCCCATAAGGGGTAATCCCTTATAAGGCACTCAACTTTCACCTCCCCCACCAATGTGGGATGGAGGAAACATACCAACTTCTATGTTCCTCATTAATATTTCCAACAATCCCCCACCAAGTTGGAATGTTTCCTCTCACTTAGACAGATGATGTCACTAGGTGTCACGAAGATTAAACCCAGTTTATGTTGATAAACAAGAAGAGACAGATTCGATGGTGTCCTATGGAATTAAACCATTAACCTGATATCCCCCTTCGGTTTACCCCCACACATCACCAGCCGACTTTGCGTTCTCACTGAGAGCGAATATGGCCGTGCGCTATAAACCCTTTTCATGATCCTTTAGAAGACAAACCACTTATCTTCACTCGAGGCGGCACCACCCCTAAATCATATAGGCAAAGTTTTACATCATCCATGTTGCTTGGATGCCTCCAAAACTTTATTAAGAGCATTAGCTCACCCTTGTTCTCGGCAACGACGTACTATCATACCTCACATGGATCTATCAAAAAATTGATAGTACCTTCTATCATTAAGTGACTTCGTTTTTACCCATTAAACTTGAGAAATTGGAGCACTAAGTTCAAGTTGGGTTTCCATCACTAACGATTCTATTGTGGTTTTAGACCCATGTCTCTCGCGGTATTCACTACCAAATCTCTCGTCAGAGGTTTAGTAAACGGATCAGCCAAGTTCTTACTCGTCTTGACATAGACAACCTTGATGGTACCACTTTCAAGAAGTTGTCTCACATAGTTGCGTCGTAGACCTATGTGTCTTGACCTCCCATTATACACTGCGTTGTATACTTTAGATAGTGTGGCCTCACTATCACAATACATGGGAATATACGGCATTGGAACATCCCACAAACGGATGTCCGTAAGTAGATCTCTAATCCACTCTGCTTCCATACCAGCCGCACCTAGTGCTATGAACTCAGCTTCCATAGTTAAGTGGGCAATACATGTCTGTTTCTTGCTTGCCCAAGAAATTGCTCCTCCTGCTAGAGTGTAAATCCACCCACTTGTAGATTTTGAATCACTGGTGTGATCAATCCAGCTCGCATCAGAATAACCTTCGAGTATTCTGGAATTAGGGGTGTATGTCAGTTCTAAGTTACTGGTCCTTTTCAGGTATCCAAGTACACTACCCACTGCTTTCCAGTGTTCTTTCCCTGGATTGACAGTATACTGACTCGGTTTGCTTACAGTAAAAGCAATATCAGGACGAGTGAAATGTGTTGCATACATCATAATTCCAATAGCACTCGCATACTCCAGTTGAGCCACTGCTCTCCCTGAGTTCACATTAAGTTTCACACTTGGATCAAATGGGGTATTAAACTCTTTAATGTTCAAGTGTTGAAACTTAGTCAGAATTTTCTCTATGTAATGAGATTGACTTAGAGAAATCTGACTTTCAGTTCTTTTCACCTTGATCCAAGAATGGTATCAACTTCTCCTAGATCTTTCATCTTAAAGTTCGAGGACAGATATTTCTTAGTTTCAGAAATACCTTCAAGGTGAGTGCTAATGATCAACATATCATCAACATAGAGACAAATCACGACTGTATAACCGGGTTCGCATTTAGTATAGATACACCTATCAGCACTATTGTGTCGAAACCCGAAAGCAGTCACAGTGGTGTCAAACCTCTCATGCCACTGTTTAGGAGCTTGCTTCAAACCATAAAGAGATTTAATAAGTCTACACACTTTGTTCTCTTGTCCAGGCATCACAAACCCCTCTGGTTGCTCCAATTAAATTCCCTCATTTAGATACCCATTTAGAAACGCAGTCTTTACATCCATTTGATGGATGTATAGCCCTTTCAAAGCAGGCACCGCTATTAGAGTTCTAATAGAGCTAATTCTAGCCACAGGTGCATAGGTATCAAAATAGTCGATCCCTTCTCTCTACCTATACCCTTTAGCAACTAATCTCGCTTTATAAGCAGAGATGGATCCATCTGGATGATACTTCCTTTTGAAAATACATTTGGATCCAAATAGGTTTCTTTCCCTTGGGTAGATCAGCTAATTCCCAAGTTCCATTTCCCATAATGGAATCCATTTCATCATTGACTGCTTCCTTCCACAAAGGAGCATCTCTTGATGACATTGCTTCACTGAAAGTTTTAGGATCATCATCCAAATTAACAGCGAAAATGACATCTCTCGTCACTTTCTTTTGAGTTCCCTCAACCAGGTAAGAAAAGAAATCATCTCCATAACTTTTCTCTTTTCTAACTCTAGTACTTTTCCTCGGTTCTTCAACCATTGGTGAAGGTTCGACTCTTTTCACAGAAGTACTAGAAGATGTGGTGTAATTTGAGTTTTCAACATCTCTAGAAAACTTGTTCTCAAAGAATTCCACATCTCTGGATTCTACAGTTGTACCTGATTCGTCATCCAACAACCGGTAAGACTTACTTTGCGGAGCATATCTAATGAATACACTCTTGTAAGCTCGTTCTCCCAGTTTGAGTGTCTTTGGATCAGGTACGCGATAATAGGCAAGACACCCCAAACCCTCAAATACTCTAGGTTTGGTTTTCTTCCTTTCTACAACTCATATGGACTCGTAGGTATCACACGACTAGTGATCCTATTGTGAACATAACATGCGGTTAACACAGCTTCCCCCCACATATTACGAGGTAGACCCGATTGATTTAACATACAGTTAGCCATCTCTACCAAGGTTCGGTTCTTTCTCTCAGCCAAACCATTTTGTTGGGGAGTATATGGTGCAGTTCTCTCATGTGTGATGCCTTCTTCTTCGCAGAATGCATCAAATCTTTGATCTCCGCCTCTGTCCGAGCGAAGAATTTTAATACGTTTCTCCTTTTTCTTCAACCTCAGCCTTATATATTTTAAATGCCTCAAAAGCTTCGTATTTTGAATGCAATAAATAAACATATAAGTATCGGCTGAAGTCATCGCAGAAAGTGATAAAGTATCTCTTACCCCCACGAGTAAGGACTCCATTCAGTTCACAAATATCTGAATGAATTAGTTCTAGTAGTGATGTATTACGTTTATGGACACTTGGAAAAGGTTTCTTTGTGAATTTTGATTTCACACAAGTTTCGCATTTTTCAAAGTCTTTATCTTTTAATTTCAATAAACCTTTAGTTTGCATGTTCTCAATGTTTTTAATATTTGTATGAGCTAAACGTTTATGCCATAAAGAAATTGAACAAGCGATATAATCAGAAGACATAATTTCATTCAAATCAAAACCAATTGCATTACATTGATAAAAAAACTATCACTACCAGTATCATCACTATCACTATCACTTTCATTCCCAAACCCATCAATCACTGAAACGCCACCTTCATCCGAGTCTTCTTCTTCATCAATTCCATCTTCAGTTAGGTCAAGGCGATACATTCCACTCGTGTTCTTTGCTTGACCCACATAGATGTCATTTAGAGAAAACTTCAAACGGAGATTCTTGAGAACCAGCTTGTACCCATTTCGATCAAACTTATCAGCAGAAACAAGACCCTTGGTGATACCAGGAACATGCAACACGTCCTGAAGGGTAACTGTTTGACCATCTTTAAAGTTTAGTCGCACTGTGTCTTTACCACGAACTTCCACTCGATGTCCATCAGCACATACCACCACTGTTCCTTGAGGAACAAGACCATAAGTAAGAAATGAGCCACGATTCCCACAAACATGAACAGTTGCTCCAGAATCCAAAAACCATCCTCTACATGCCACAATGCGTGTATATTGAGAAAGCATGTTAACATCTCCAAGACCCACATTAGCCACTAGATTGGTGACTTTCTCAATATCAACAGCACTTGTAGAACCAACCGTAGACCCAGATTTCCTTTGAGAGCACTCTCGTGCATAATGCCCGGTTTCTCCACAAACATGACATTTACCCAATCTCTTTAGTTGATGGTTGGTCGTTTGATATGACCTTTTGAATTCCTTTTTCTTTGGTGCTGTAAACTTTCTATTCTTTGATGCCCCTTTTCCCTTTTGACCAGATCCTCCAACAATATGATTCACACTCGATCCGACTTTACCTCTTTTGTTCCTGTTGCGTGTTTCCTCCTCAATTCGAAGGTGCTTCAACAGTTCATCCAAAGAGTAGTCCTCAGACTTGTGCATCATTCTCTTTGAGAATTCTTTCCAAGTAGGAGGAAGTTTTGCTATAATGACCCCTACTTGAAAAATTTCTTGCAGCGGAATAGAAAGCGCGGTCAGTTTGTTAACAAGAACTTGGAGTTCATGCATTTGCTCAAGATTGACTTGTCATCAACCATTTGAAAGTCTAAGTACTTGGAAATAAGGTATTTGTTAGTACCTTCTTCATGAGCCTTGTACTTATCTTCCAAAGCTTTCCACAATTCTCTAGCACTTGTTACCGCTGCGTATAAGTCATAGAGACGATCCGAAAGAGAATTCTTGATGTGGCCAAGGCAAAGATCTTCAGCTTCCTTACGGACAAGTCTTTGCTGAGCCAAATCTTGATTCGGGACCTCTCCATCCTCAAGAGGAGGGTCATCAGGGATTGCGGGCAAGCTTGGATCAAAAATATAGTAGAGTTTCAGCACAACGAGCATGAACTTAACCTTGTCCGCCCAACGGGTATAGTTCTGGCCATCGAATCTGTCCAACTTGACAAACTCTTGGTTCATGAATCTCAGATTAACTGTTGGTAGTTCACCGTCCATTATTTCTGGCGATTAAACATAAAAAATAAAATCCTTTAAGATTGTTGAAAACAATTTAATCAAACAGTAAATTAATGATTTTATTATTAATTACCGAGTTATTGGTCAAACCAGTTTATTCCAACTTGAACAAACTGATTGAAGAAAGGTAGAAGGAGACTGTCCCGTTATCGGACGAATTTAAATAACACGCAAAAACTAAAACCAACCTGGCGATTTAAGAAACCGAGATTCTTGAACTGCACGGATGATTCCTGTCCTTAAAGGATTTTACGCGCTCATATTGCTGTGAGCTGCAGCGTAAACTCCCAGGATTTAATGCAGAACTGATCTGGTATTCCAACAGCAATGGAAACCAGAAAACGCAGAAGCTGGAGAAGAAACAGAAGCACAGAGATGACAGGCTGCGAAATTAGATTCTTGAATGGGTAGCAGGAGAGAATCCACACCAAGAACCTTGTACTCATCATCAAGAACCTTCCCGATATGACACCCGCCATGATAATGCCATATTGTACTTACAGTGTCCTTGCAATGTTGCTCTAGAGTACTTGTATTACAGTGCATTCATGTTATAGGGTATTTTCATGTTAAGATCAAGAATATCTTGGGTTGTCATGTTGGCGAGCTTGTAGTTTGAGAATGCTTCTGAATTAACTGTTTTTAGGATGGTTTTGATCCCCTTAACGCATTTCTGCAAGTCTTCAGGTTCGCTAAAGTAGTTGAATGTTACTGATGGGTTGTCAGATGCATTACGATTTACAATCGTTAGGTTACCCTTAGATAAAGGGCCATTACTTTTTTCAAATATGAAACCCCCCTCCTGCAAGAAATTAAAAACAAAAACAAAAAACAAAATAAAAGAGGTCAGATCTTTAATTAAGGCCAAAAGATATTAAAATGCAAGAAATTTCAGCTTTTACTATTTTATGCAACTATGTGGTTTTTATTAGCTTCAATGTATTCATCTTTAATGTTCTAATCGTTTTTATATCAATTTAGTGGATTGGTCCAGTCATTTTTGTATAAAGTGGGTACACATAAATTGAAAAAAAAAAATTCACTTTGTTCCCACATCCGGGTCTCACAACTAGAGACCGTTTTCTTGCAAAACAGGTGAAAATCAGAAAAAAAAATGAATTATAAAAATTAAATAAATGTCGACCATAAATCAGTCACAAAGAGGAAAAGACTATAAAACAAAATTAAATATCATTCCCAGACAAATCATAAATTTGTGAAACAAAATGATTTTAAACGGTCACAAAAATTGATTAACTACAAACATTTTGCACAATAATTTCGGTCCTAAATTTGTCGCAACCAACATATCTATGAGCGAATTACAGTTCAAAAGAGCGGTTGGTGTAAACGAAATTATATTTAAATTTTAAGTCTTGTGCTCTTTAATCTTATAAATCATACCTCAGGTGTATAACCTTGATAGTCTGAAAGGTTCACGAAGATAACGTTAAAGCCACCAATTGCTTCAATATAGCTACCGAATGGAGTAATACCCACAACTTGGACTAAAGATCGCTCAACGCCGATAGGTTAAGGAATGAAGAGTACATTTAGTGGGTTATCTGCGATATCTTGACCAACAAAGGGTTATTCAAGAACAATTTTGATGTTAAGGGCATCAAGTTGGTCTTTCGGACCTATGCCACTCAACATCAAAAGTTGTGGGTTTCCAAGAGCTCCAGCAGACAGTATGATTTCGTTATTCCTTTTATGTTTCAAATATGCAACATGATTTTTCCCTAGCGTATCTTCAAATACTACTCCATAAGCCCTTGGCTTTGAGCTTCCTATGCAAGATTAAATTGTAAGAAATGAGTAAATAATTACTATGTCGCAATATTACAATCATATATTTGTAGACATTTGTGTACATCTGTATCAGGTTGTTGACATTTATATACAAACAAAGGGATATGTATTAGTATTAGCATTATATTTATTCATAACTTAACAGGAGAATGCCAATTAGGACAAACCAAAGTTGACTTGTTTCTAGTAGTGAACAACTACGGGGAATTGGTGATTGAGATAGAGATGGATTTTCTTTTCTTTTTTTTTCTAACGGCAAAGAGATGGACTTTTTCTAAATTTCAAAAACGGAAATTATAAAAGTCATGAATATAAAAGCGTTCACATCTTATCCACCGTCTTTATCTCTATAATTACACTAATAATCATATTATTATGCTTTCCCTTTTAATTAAATAATATCTTTTTTTTTACTTTTATCTTTAGAATGAAGGGTGTGGCTTAACACCACCCCGCCACCTTAGCCTCTATAGCGCCCCGGGGATGCCACAGCCACACCGTTGTCGCCAAAGGGGGGGAGCCATCCACCCTCCGCCAGCACAGTAACGAGCAAAAATGAAATAATCGAGGTGATTTGGTCAAATCTATCCGTTGGCAACGGATAGTTTTAAAAAATAAAATTAATTTAAACCTTATATTTTACTTTATAAATACCCTACCCCTTTTCTATATTTTTCACCTCTTCTTTATCTACGCTTTATCGAAAAACTTTACAATTTTTTCACATACACACAATGTATCCCAACGACCAAAACGCGTGGGATCCCAACCATCCGTTTTGGCAAAGTTTAGCAAACAATCCCAACAACGAGCAAGAAGACCGTTACCAAAGAGAGCCGCGAACGGATGAGATTGGGTATCATCCGATGACACCTAGCACCCTAACTTCCTCTCATCCAACCACACCACCGATTCCCAGTTTTTTCGGATAATATTCCCAACCATTATTCCCCAAAACATACCCCAAACCACAAAGCCACTGCAAACCCAAAACACACCCGAAACCGAATCCGTACCCGAAACCCAACTCACTTCCTCAAAAGGTGGACGCTCGAGAAGGCAGCGTAAGAAGGAAGAGGGCGAAACACGTGCTCCTAAGACTATCGAAAAATGGACGCATAGGGAAGAACTTGCGTTGTCAGAAGCATGGCTCGATGTGTCGGAAGACGAGATAGTTGGTAAATATTTTTTAATTATATATTTATAAATATTTTTTTACAAATATAAATTTATAATTGTTTTGTATTTTAAAGGAGACGACCAAGATCCTAAAATATTTTGGGAGCGTACACGTGAGAAGTTTTTCGCCGCAATGGGTCGTGGCGAATATCGTACGCCCGACTCATTTTCGGGCAAGTGGTCCGCATTGCGAGCCAATGTTAGCAATTTCAACAACATATATAATAATCTCGTCAACAATCGTAGAAGAAGAAGCGGTTCGAACAACATTTATTAATGAAATTATGTTTTTTTTTATTTTGTAGTTATTAAAAAATAAAATATATAAATAAAAAAATAATAATTATGTATTAATGATGGTGTCTTTAAACCATTGCATGAAAGTTAAAAGAAGTGATTTTAAAACCCTCTATGTGACGTGGCGCCAAAGTGGCTTGATAAAGGCCAGGGGCTCCAAACCACACCATATAGCCTTATATTGACCTTTACCTTTTCTCACTCATCTACTAACAATCACTTTCTAAAAATATTAAAAATTAATAAGGTTAAACAGCGTTTTTTGTTATTACGAACAAAAATTATTTTTTCTCTTTTTCACTCAAAACCCCTCGTAGAGAAGCCTAAAAAAGAATACGGTGGAGAGGATGGGAATTGCTCTAAACATTTATGTGGGATTGTAATACCCTCTAGTAATGTACTTGGTAGTCGCGTTAAATATCAACTTGACCACAATGATTTAACATTCTTAAAATATGCTTATTTTCGTCATATTATCTATTATATATTTATCATTGTAACTCATGTCCATAAAATATTTACACATTTTCCCAATTGTGCAAATTAATTAAATTGCACATATGTTGTAGTGTTATCATGACATCTAATTAACGTACCTTTATGCTTAAACAAGATTTTGTGAACTGTTGCGTGTAGAAAAAGAGACAACCCGATTTGCATATTGTAGCAAATCGGCAGCCGTATGTCGGGTACCATTTGAATCAAAAATAGCAACACCCACTTTAGTCCCTACAAGGTGATCATAACTAAACCCATTGTCCGGTTTGACCCCAGCATCCACAAGACCAGCTCGAACTGCCGATTGCCAATTTTGCACATCCTGGTCAAAAACCATAACCTTTTCGGTCCACTCGTAGGAATCTTGGATCAAATCTTCATCCGTTAATCTAGCCTCTTTGTTGAACTGTTTTACACCGTGAGAGTAAAAACCAGCGTTGATTGATGTTCCACCACCCAACACACGAGCTCGTCCATTCGCAACACCTTCAACTACAAACTGTTGAACGGTGAGTCTGGTGATGTGTCAAGGAAGTAGAGACCAAAATTGTTTGCGTTGGTAATGTTGGCATCGTTGTAAGGTGAGCCATCGCGCTCGAGTAATAAAACCGAGTAGTTGGCGGATAGGGTGGTGGCTATTGGGATACCGGTGGTACCTCCTCCGATAACGATGTAGTCAAAGAAAGAAACCCTAGGGGCTTTTGTTGCTTCATGCATGAAGGTATAGCTCGGAGCTATAAAAAAGTAATAGGCATAAACTAAGTTATTAACCACGGTTGTAATCTTTTTTATTCTTGGTTAGTTGGTTATAAAATTGGTACATGATGAAAATGAATGGAAATTTATAAGAAAATATGAACATAGTTGAAGGGTAATTAGCAAACATTATTGTTCCACTTATGTGTTTCAGAAACCAGATAACGTCATATATATTATGAAAATAACATATACGTATACATACATGTATAAAGAAATAATTTTAAACAAAATATGTAGTTGTTTTATCTTTTTGTGGAGAATTACAATAAAAATTAAATTTGGAATCTAAAATGGTAAATAAATCTTATAAATTAGAATTTGAAATATAAAAGGATAAAAAAATTGAATTATGGTCCAACAACCCAGTCCGGTCTGCACATTCAACTAGTGACAAAATATCAAATGAAAGCTCAGCCAGACCGGCTACATAACTTATTAAAAAGACAAAACATGCATACCTAATTCAGCAACACCAAATTCAAGTAAGAAAGAAATGGTAACGAGAGTAGCAATCATTCTCCATGACCTATAAACCATTATGTTAAGTTGACAACAATACATCTATTGATACGTTTATCAAGACCTTAAAAATTGTTTGTGTCTTGATGTTTTGTGTTTGTGTATGATTTGAAAAGGGGTGGAATGCAAGCTATTTATATGAACTTTCGGTGGATAATAAAACCAAGAGTAGGTATGCTATAACATTAAAAAAATAATATATTCTGGAAAAAGGAATTTAGTAGGTTTGCTATAACATTAAAAAATAATATACTCTGGAAAAAGAAATTTACAATACTAAGTTCACAATGCATTCACATGTGGAGAGCGGAAATGGAACAAATCCCGACTAAGGTAGCTTTAAGGAAGAGGAATGTTCTTCAAGGTGATCCGAGCTGTCTGATGTGTCTTTCCGCAGATGAGTCTGCTGAACACTTGTTTACGGCTTGCTCTGTTTCTTCGATCTTTTGGAATGGGGTTAGTCAGTGGTGTAGGATTCCTTTCATATATGCGTTTTCGATAAAGGATCTTCTAGACTTTCATAAGGATCTCCCGGTTTCGGATAAGAAGAAGGACGTGGTGCACGGTATAATTATCATAACATGTTGGAGCTTATGGCAAGCTAGGAACAAGTTGGTTTTTTCTAATAGTCCAGTAAGGATTTATAGGATTATTAGTGAAATAAAGGCGTTAGGATTCTTATGGTTTTCGAATAGATCTAAGTACAAAGGGATTATTTGGGAAGAGTGGGTTTCCTTTGTAAATATGTAATGTTTTTTAGTGTTTCTTGGTCGGCCCGGTTTGGGTCGGCTGATTGTTTATGAAGTTTACTTTTCAAAAAAAAAAGATCAAAATGCATTCAACATATTATATATTTCTGGTAAATTAATGCTAATCATATTTTGTTTCTTCTCTTGACGTTACCATATACAAACGTTTACTCTTTAAAAGTAGAGTTTTACTTTAATATATCTATAAATAGTCTTCTTAAATTATAAACTAGCTCCAACTATTGGACTAAATAACAAGTTGATTATTTTTACTTGATATTATTTACGAAACCAATTTTGTAAATCATTACTTGATAAACCAATTTTGTAAATCATTACTTGATATTTACGAAACCAATTTTGTAAATCAATATCAAAATAAAGTTGTTTATTAGGAGTATGTCATAAAATAAACCTTGACTTAATTTACTCTATATATCGTCGCTCAAAACTTCTCTTTATCGTTACGCACCACATATACACACTTGAATTATTAAACCGGTGATTTACACTTAAGTATAATTAAATACTCTTTTTGAATTATTTAAATCCACTTTGCTTTTCATTATTCGGTCCATATACTTAAACAAAACAAAGACGTTTTTTACACAAAGCTACACATTTTCTACATAAAACTACGGTGGTGGTTGACGAGAAGATACTCCGGTGATGAAGAAGATGCTCCAAGGCGTGTTTGTTTTGAGGAGAAAGAAGAAGTTTTGCATATTATGTGTTTGTTTGGGAAGACCACTAGCCCTTTGATCATGTATTCATCAAGGGCCAAGAGTGAATCTTTATTGCAGCATACGTATTTATCTATTATCAGCGAAACCAATAGTGGCGACGTCGTGCAATAACAACGACAGTTGGGCTTGTCGCCGCTATTGCACGGCATCGCCACTATTAGCGTGACTAGTATGCTGGGTTTTCTTGTAGTGTGAGTTGGTATATTACACCTATTAAAAATAAAAATAAAAGTTGTATATAGTAAAATTTGCAGTCGGTTATCACTTTTTATTAGGGTTGTGTATGGGTCGGTTTCGCTCAGTTTTTGTTCAAAACCATAACATAACTGAGATATTAGTTGATGGATAATCATAACTATGACCGATCAGTAATGGCAGTTTCGGTTAATGGGTTTTGAATATTTAGTGAGTCGGTTAAACGTGTATACACCTTAGCTAAAAATAGTTCAAAAAAGAGAACTTATGCATTATTAGGGATTGAAGTTTTTGGCTTGAAAATTTTACCCTAGAATAAATTGTTATTACACATTTCTATATATTAGTATACTACATAGCATTAATGTAAAGAAGGTTTTCCTGTTGTGGAGTAACCCAAGTTCAAATCTTAGTGCGAGAAGTAATTTTGGATTGTAACCTTTATTGTTCAAAAAAATAAAAATTAAAAAAAATGCTTATAATCTATAATATTAACATGATTATTACCGAATATTTAAACAAAGCAATATGATACATCTAATAAATTTAAACAAATGTTCAATCAAAAACATTAGATATTGAAAAAATGGTGAAAAGTCTAAAAATCCGACAAATGCATTTGGGTTATTGGATTTTATCACTCCCCCCCCCCCAACTTCACGCGTTTGGCCGCTGCCATTTCCAACTTTTACTTTAACTCCCACCACTCGCAACTTAACATTTCGTGTGTTGTGTGACCCCGTCGTTAACTAAACATTAACTCTGTTAGTTTTATTATCCTACGCGTCTAGATTGTCCAATGTGGCATGTTGATGTGGACATGGATACCTAAACACCTTATAATACCCCATAAATCATCCTAAAATCATAACATAACCAATCTTCATTCTATATATATATGTGTGTGTGGGTGGGAGTTGGCTACAAAGTCCATTTTTTCTACAAAGCGTAAAAACTCATAAAACACATTCAGAACCCATAAATAACAAAGTGTAGATTACTAAAACGTCATATTTGTGGGTTTTGTGTTGTGTTTCGGATGATAAGGCTTTGATTATCGAATGACTAACATTATTGTGTTTTATGTTGGTTATCATGTTGTGTTTTATATTTATAGTTCTATAATGGTGTGTTTGAAGTTGTTATGGATTGTTAGGGTGTGAATATTGTGTTTTAGTGATCTTCACTTTGTTATTTGAGGGTTTTGAGTGTGTTTTATGGCTTAAATTGTGGTGTTTTATGACTTTATATACTTTGTAGGAAAAATAAACTTTGTAGTCCAACCTCACCCATATATATATATATATATATATATATATATATATATATATATAGTACAATGATCAGTTAGGAACCACCCTTTATTGCGAGAACCGCGAGAACCAGTGTGAACACAAACAGTAATACCTAAAAAAATCCAAAAAAATACCAATTTTTTTTTGTTTTTTTAATATTTTTTTTTGAAAAATTTGCTATATTTACTCAACAATAAAAAAAAATTTCAAAAAAAAGTTGAGTACCAACTATCCATGCACATGTGCATTTTCGTCATTTCTTTGACAAATTCCGCAATACATTATAAACATTAGACAATTGTACTTTCATTTACACTACCATGTGTAACACACTAACTTTTTACGTTACCAATATTAGCAATGCACATGTACATCTATATATATCAACATGAAATAAGTTGTTTTGGTACACTAATTTGAATACATTTTCTCTTTCATACCATCCATAATACACTACCATTCACATGTGCATTTTCATCATTTCTTTGACAAATTCCGTAATACATTACAAAAATTAGACAATTGTACTTTCATTTACACTACCATGTGTAATACACCATTTTTTACGTTACCAATATAAGAAATGCACATGTGCATCTATATGTATCAACATGAATAAGGTGTTTTGGTACACTACTTTGAATACACTTTCTCTTTCATCTATCATACCATCCATAATACACTTCCATTACCTCCTACCATCCATAATACAATACCATTACCTCCTACCATCCATAATACAATACCACTACCTCCTACCATTTATAATACAATACCAATACCAATATTTTCACTTTATTACATGTATATCAACACTGTTTATACCATCCAATCAACATATTACATCATAAAGTGACAACTATAATGAACCCGTCAACCACTAGATATAACTAACAAAAAAACATATATATGAGCCTACTTCATCATTCAAAATCACAAACTTTTTGTACAAAACACGATATATAATGGTTATACATAATGATGCACATGTGCATTTAATGTAAAATTGAGTGTATTATGAATGGTAATGTAAATTAAAGTACAATTATCTACTAGTGATAACGTATTACTGAATTTGTCGAAGTTATGATAAATATGCACATGTGCATGGATAACTGTTACTCGAAAAAAAAGTTTTTTTTTGTAACGAAATATAACGATTTATATTAAAAAAATATTAAAAAAATAATTTTGGAGTGCTTTTTTGATTTTTTTTAGATTTTATTTTGCAATAAAGGTGGTTCTCGCGGTTCTCACAATAAAGGTGGTTCTCGCATGAACCTACCTTATATATATATATATATATATGATCAGGTTCATGCGAGAAATCCACCGAGTTGCGAGAACTTGAGAACTTCGATGTAAATCCTACTTTCCGTGTGAATTTTTCAACCAGATTTTGCATAAACCTAGATGAACATCCAACTAAGACAACTTTTTAGTTGATCAACTTTAATTTTAATGTTTGATGATCTATTCTTTACATAATATATATATATATATATAAGAGAGAGAGAGAGAGAGTAAAGTTCAGGTACAAATAACTTTAACGTACTAAACGTACGAAAGAAATGAAAAAGCCAAAAAACATGGTGGAATTTTCCTAAATATTTGGTCGTAAGGGTAATTATCAAAATTACTCTACAAATGATCTTGTTGAGTAATTTTGTAGAGTATCATAATTCATCTATAAATGACTTTGTAAGGTAATTTTGTAGAGTATTATAATGACTCTACAAATGATTTTGTAGAGCAATTTTGAATTGTATGTTATTTGATAAACTTGTAGAGTAATTTTGATACACTTGTAAAGTAATTTTGATCTAGAGTAATTAAATAATACAATTGTAGAGTAATTTTGATAATTACCCTACAAGATCAAAATTACTCTACAAGAACATTTTACAAAATTACTCTTCAAGATCAAAATTACTCTACAAGATCATTTGTAGAGTATTTTTGATAATTACCCTACGAGAAAATAATTACGAAAATGCCATCGCGTTCTTCAGCAAAACCTTCAGTTCGTGCGTTTTGTACGTTAAAGTTATTTTTATTTGATCTTTTATATATATACATATAAATGTCATATAGGTTATACATTGCGATTATGAAAATATATTATGTTAACCATTATGATTATTGGTTTCTCGAACGTTTCACCATCACAATTACCAAATCTAATTACAATGTAATTAGATTGTAATTCGATTTGGTAATTGTGATGGTGAATATATATATATATATATATATATATATATAAACCAAAAAAACTAACTAAAAAGCCAGAAAAAACATATCAAAATTTTTTTTTTTGAATTTTTTATTAAAATCGCTAATATTAATATATAAAAAAAAGTTTTTAAAAAAAAAGTTGTATAGCACACTAATACGGAAAAGCCTAAACCACTAACCCACCCCACACCGACACCCGCCAAAAACCTAAACCCCCTACCCCCACCCAAAAAAAAAAAAACCTAAATCTACCCTCCCACCAAAAGCCTAAACCCCCACACCCTCCAAAAACCTAAACCAAAACAAACGTTTTAAAATTAATCTACAACCATTCTCACCAAAACAAATGAGTATACCACCACTAAAACCAACAACAAATATAAAAGTCAAACACCAATATTTAATTATGAAACACAAATTCCGGTCAATTTGCAAATTGCTTCTTCCTTGCGATTAGGGCTATAAACGATCTGAACGTTCAGCGAACAGTTCGTAAACCGTTCCGCGAAAAGTTCGTTTATGTTCGTTCGTTTAATAAACGTACGAACATGAACAAAAAAATTTCGTTCGATTAGTTAAATGAACAAACATGAACATAGGTCTTGTTTGTTCAATTGTGTTCGTGAACGTTCGTGAACGTGTTAATGAACATTTGTTCATTTGTGTTCGTTTATGTTCGTATGTTTGTGTTTTAATTAAAGATTTTTGTACTTTTGTATATTTTATCTATACTTTTTATATTATTAAACTTTTATTTATTTTATTACCCTAACAATTAAACTAAAAAACTCTGTTTCACCTTGTTTATGCACCATTTTCCTTTCCTTTCCTTTCTCATTATTTACATTGACAAATACGATCGGCCTCCGTTTCACAATAAGGGATTCAAGTTCCGGTACTACTTTGGGCCATCCACCTTCTTCGTCGCGTTCGCAAAATTTATTTGTGTTCGTTTTTGTTCGTGAACGTTCGTGAACACGCTCATTTCCTTAATGAACGAACACGCACATAAGATCTCGTTCGTAATTGTTCATGAACTGTTCGTGAACACATTATTTCCTTAATGAATGAACACGAACAAGACCTTGTTCGTGTTCGTTCGGTTCTAATCGTTTATGCAACAAAGTGGTTTTTATTTACATCTTTCAAGTTCTAATCGTTTTCATATCAATTTAGAGGATCGATCCCGTCATTTTTGCATAAACATGCATACATAAATATTTGGGACACAAGCGAAAAAAAACATCATTAAATTAGCATCTGACTTGTGACCAATAACACAAGTTTAGCATCTGACTTGTGACCAACACAAGTCGCATAACTAGCAACCACACCCATACTCGTTGCAAAATGAATGTTGGTCACAACAGTCACAAAACTGGAGACCGTTTTCTTGCAAACCGGTAGAAAATAAGAAAAAAGTAATAAACTAAAAATTAACTTTTAACAAAAAGGAAAAACTATAAAACAAAAATTAAATGTTAGTCCCGGAAAAATCATAAATTTGTGAAATAAAATGATTTTAAAACCATTCGTAAAATTGATTTTCTGATGACAAATGTTATTCATCTACTTTACACTAATAAATTACTCTTTTGCCCAGATTTGAACCTAAGACTTAAGAGGCATATGCCTCTACCAAGTAAGCTACCCCATATTGGCCTCAAATAACCACATATATTTTGCACAACAATTTCGGTAGTAAATCTGCTGCAACCAAATTTTATTACAGTTTTAAGTGATGTGCTCTTTAATCTTATAAATCATACCTCAGGTGTATACCCTTGATAGTCCGAAAGATTCACGAAGATAACATTAAAGCCACCAACTGCTTCAAAATAGCTACCAAATAGAGTAATACCCACAACTTGAACTAAAGATCGGTCAACACCTATAGGAGAAGGGATGAAGAGTGCATTTAGTGGATAATCTGCAATATCTTGACCAACAAAGGGTTGTGCAAGAACAATTTTGATGTTAAGGGCATCAAGTTGGTCTTTTGGACCTATGCCACTCAACATCAAAAGTTGTGGGCTTCCAAGAGCTCCGGCAGATAGTATGATCTCGTTAATCTTTCTACGTTTCAAGTATGCAACATGTTTTTTCCCCAGGGTATCTTCAAATATTACTCCATAAGCCTTTGGCTTTGAGCTTCCTATGCAAGATTAAAAAGCAAGCAATGATTAAATAATTATAGCTAATGGCATTCGCTTCGCGACGGGCTTCAGTCTGTACGGTTCGTGACGGTCTGGTTTAGTTTGTTACATTTTTTGTAAGATACCAATACTTGGTACTACAACCGAAAGAGATATGCCAAAAGGGATATTGACACATACTTAAATTGACTAGAAAACTATAAAAACAAATGTGTAACATTGTAATAAAAAGAACCTAAACCACAAAGTACCTATGATGTCATGTACATAAGAAAAACCTCAACTACGTTGTACCTTTGACGACATGTATATTTATGCTTTAATCACTTGTATATTACTATTTACAACTCAGTTTCAATTAAAATATATATCTAAACCTAGATTAAAAGAAAAAAGCATATCACAAGGACAAACTACAAATTTTATAAAATATCGTATTTAAAAGTTATAAGAGAAAAATATAATATGTTTAAAAGTAATTATAATAATAATATTTAGTAAATAGGAAAAAAAAATTCCACCGACATACAATGGCGTGCATAATGTTACAAGATAAATATTTATTTGTAGACAGTTGAGTAAACGTGTATCAAGTGTTGACAATTATATAAATAGAGGAATATATTCAGGGAGAAGGTTAGTTGGTGTCCGGGATGCATCCGTCCACCCTAATGTTTCAGGTAGAAGTGTATAGGTTCTCATTTTTCATCTAAAAATTTTAAAACTTATATAGAATCGTCCCAACAAATATTATCCTAAATATTTATACAATATATAAATTAAAGTAAAGTATTACCATTTTATATATTAGTAATGGGTAGTTTAGTAAATATATTTTAACTCTAATTTCTTTAACCCTAGATTACCCGGCCCACCACACAATAAACTTAATCGCAAATTTTTATGTGTAAGAACGGGTCCTTTGAATGAATGAATTTTTTAGTTTTATTTGGAACTATTTGTTATTTGACATGGCCCGAATCGATAGCCGACCTGACCAGAAACATAACGATAGAAAAATATTTTAGGGTCTTATTACTTTACGCCTCCTCGAAACTTTTGGTCAAGCTACGCCTCTGAATATATTATATATATTGACGACACTATAGAAGAATGTCAATTCGAATAAACCAAAAGTTGACTTTTCTCAATAGTGACCAACTACTATGAAGAACTGGGATAGGGTTGGACTTTTTTCTAACTTTTAAAAGCGGAAATTATACAATGTTTTAAAAACTGGTTTTTAAGTTATACCTGGTTGAGCTCTAAAATGGTTGAACTGGATTGTATTGGACGGTTGAACCGGGTTACTAGTTAACCCTATAAATTCCATAAAATACAAATTCGTCTCTAAAAACAATCCAATCTCCATTAGGATTTATGTAACTTATCATAGTTTTGTTATAAACTATTAAGCATATTAAGAATATTTTTATTAGTTATAAACAATATTGCATTGTACGAGGTGAGTGCCAATTTCAACAACGATGAAATATTGGAATAGAAGGCACTAGGTTAATTACCGGAAACATGGAAGATCAATATTACCTTAATATTGTATTTTATTAAAATTAAGAAATCAAATCTTAAGATAATGCAAACCGGTTCAACGATTTGAACCGGTAGAACCAGATTTACCGCCGGTACATAAGACATACCGTATTCGGGTTTACCGGCCTTCATTGTACCGGACTCATGTCTGATATCCGGTTTAACCGGTATACCCGGCCGGTTCATACCGGTATTTAAAACATTGAAATTATACATATTGCATAGAAAAAAAAACAGGAAAACAAACATTTTTACGGGATTGTAATAGCCCTATAGTAATGCTAGATTGATTTCATCGATGCATGAGTTACGTGACTACCATGTATATCGAGTTACATTTTTTTCAGATAAATCACAAAAAGGCCGTTATACCATCATATCTATAGAAGTCAAAAAAACATGTACATAAACATCTCGTCTACACTAGACTTGTGTCGCATATACAACTAAATTTCGCCTAAGCTTATTTTGCAACATAGTGGTCGCGTTAGTCATGACTGATGAAATTATTTTCCACATGACCACAATGGAAACGTTAATGTTGAATTTAAAGAGATTAATATCAATATAAGTTATAGATAATTATGATGAATTATCTATTGTGTCTTATATACTTAAATTAGATATAATTGTTGGTTTTATTAGATAAGTTTATCTAGTTAATATTTTATAATTTAAAACAGAGTTTGAATCGGTTAGAATTAGAACAAGTTTAGCATAAATAGATGGTTATGGTTATTGTATTGGTGTGCTTTTATTGTTAAATAATAAAAAGAGTCGAACGAGTTCATTCAAAGATTGTGTTTATTTATTCGTTCAAGTGCCTGATTTCTAACACAAAAAAGAATAACATTATTTTCGTGATCTTTTCTAATAATATATATTCCCAAAACTGCCAATTCAATTACACATGTTGTGGTGTTATCAAGACATTTGATAATGCGTACCTTTATGCTTAAACAAGATTTTCTGAACAGTTGCGTGTAGAAATAGAGACAACCCTTCTGGATTTGCATATTGTAGCAAATCAGCAGCCGTATGCCGGGTACCATTTTTATCAAAAATATCCCCACCCACTTTAGTACCAACTAGATGATCATAAGTAAACCCATTGTCCGGTGTGACCATAGTCACATAGATCGCGGTTCGCGGAACGAAAACGGGTACGTAGTTCATGAAATTTAAAATCCGGTACGAGAGGGGTAGGTTCATTCGGAACGCCAATTCGGTACGCGGTACGGTGTACCATATAGTTTGGTAAGTCGTATCATATATAAAACAATTACAATATAGTTTATAAAAATAGTCCAATCTGAAAAACAAATTTGATAATCGTATCCAAAATGTGTCAAGATATATCTTCTAAATAATAATATCAATTACAAATATATCTCCTAGAATAATGCAATCTGTTACATTATTATAGGTATGCAATTAGGCTCCGTTAAAAAGGTGGGAAAAATGTCTAATCATGTTTGCAATCGTGCATCTATTGACTAGTACGCGAATCGAATCGAATCGTTCCGAAACGGTGAATTTTTCAATCGGAAACACGTTTTTCAGTGATTCGGAACGAGTATTGTGATAATCGGTACGACCATTTTTCCAATCCGGTTCACGAACGCAGGGCGAATGGTTCGATTTTGTACCCGATTCTGGTACGGCCGAACCGATTCGGGATTCGAGAGGGTTTCTGCATGTCCTGTGACTATGGGTGTGACCCCAGCTTCCACAAGACCAGCTTTAACTGCCGATTGCCAATTTTGCACATTTTGATTAAAAAACCCTAACTTTTTCGGTCCACTCGTAGGAATCCTTGGATCAAAGCTTCATCTGTTAATCCGGCTTCCATGTTGAATTGTACTTCACCACGAGAGTAAAAACCAGCATTGATTGATGTTCCACCACCCAACACACGAGCTCGTCCATTCGCAACACCTTCAACTACAAACTGTTGAACGGGTGAATCTGGTGATGTGTCAAGGGAGAAGAGACCGAAATGTTTTGCGTTGGTGATGTTGGCATCGTTGTAAGGTGAGCCACCACATTCGAGTAATAAAACCGAGTAGTTGGCGGATAGGGTCGTGGCTATTGGGATACCGGTGGTACCTCCTCCGATAACGATGTAGTCGAAGAAAGAAACCCTAGGAGCTTTTGTTGCTTCATGCATGAAGGTATAGTTTGGAGCTATATAAAAGGATTATTATTATTCTTGGTTATAAAATAGTACCAAATGAAAATTAGTGATAATTTATAAGAAAACATGAACATAATTGGTCCAAATATATGTTTCAGAAACCAGATAACATGATATATATATATATATATTGAAAGTACATATATAAAAACTAAGTTTAAACAGAAATATACTTGGCTTATGTTTGTGTAGAGATCTACAATGTTAACAAATTAAATATGGAGTCTAAAATGGTAAATAAATCTAATAAATCAGAATTTGTAATAAAAAGGTTTAAAAATTTCGAAATATGGTACAACAACCTGGTCTGGCCCGCACATCCGACTAGTAACCAACCAACTGTCTAATGAAAGCGCTTGAAAGCCTCAGCTAGACCAATAATGTAGCGGGCTGGCCTCTTCCGATTCTGAGAACACGGGTTTGTTAGAATTTGGTATCTGAATGCAAATCAAACGAACAGAAATACAAAGTATGATTGAGTCGAAAGCTTATGACTTTATTGAATAACTGAAACAATAATCATCACAGATTTTACAAGCTTTTTCGACTAACTGAAATTGAGGAAAACTGAATAATAAAAAAACAAGACGTCTGCTGCTATAAATACTAAAAACGAAACTGAATATGCTAAAGACTTGGTTATCAACGTTCACCATAAAATCTGGGACCCACTTGCTGCAAACGTTTATAATTTTCTTTTACTCCAACGTTTATTTTCTGAACTGGTCATCCCTTTTTATCTGTCACACCCCGACCCGCAGCGGAAATAAGAGTCGGGGCATAATTGGGTTATCACCAAAGCACATGACATTTACTATTATGTTTCATAATTAATAAAGTCAAAGTTACATTTTCAAACATCCAAACACGTTCATTCAATACAAGGAAATAACCAAACATAACAATCCTAATACTAAATCGTTTTATTCTTCTAATCCAGGTCCTATGTGTTACTAGCTGCTGCTGGTTCACTTGTATCATGTGTAAAATGGAAGTTTTTGGGTCAACATAAGTTGGCGAGTGAACCTTTTTAGATAAACATTTGATAATGATTTTATGGTTAGTTTATCAATGAAATATTGTGCATAATCATAAATGAGCAAATGTAAGTAATCAAGCATTGGCAAATAGCAGTTACAATTATAACATACAATAACACTTGATAGCATACATGAACATACCAATATCATACGATAACTAACATAAATGAACTGTGCGATCAAGGCTCAATCAAACGGAGCCGATCGTATTGCATGTACTGAAAATGTAAAATGAACTGTGCGATCAAGGCTCAATCAAACGGAGCCGATCGTATTGCATGTACTGAAAATGTAAAATGAACTGTGCGATCAAGGCTCAATCAAACGGAGCCGATCGTATGCGGGCACGCCAGGTTCAACCGCATAATAAAATGGGGAACAAGCTCAACGCGCATAAATGGGGAGCGGCGGCCTCGGCAATTGCATGTACTGAAATAATAAATTGCATCCAATAATAACTACTTAACAGCAACAAACTAAATACACATGTTCATGATATGATGTATGCAGAATGGTTTAGTTATAATATGTATATAAACAAAGACACATGATACACCCAAAAACGTGATTAAAACGGGGAATTTGTAAGATTCACTCACATTGGGTGCGTTGAATTGGAGATGGTGAGATGCGCATGATTTAGATGAGCGGATCGACGAGGAATACTAACCTAAATAATAATGGAAAAATATATTAAATGATGGATTTTATTAAGGATTTTAATGAAATTTTTAGATATATTTTTTTGTGAGTTTATGGCTATTTTCTATCTTTAAAAATATTATTTTTAAGTATTTTTAATTGATTTTTAAATTAAATTAAATAAATAAAAATATAAAAAAAATATTATTTATTTTTTTAGCGTTGACCGTTGACCAGTTCGGTCAGCGAATACACCTGCGCCGGGTGGGATTCGAACCGGCGACCTCCCGTTCGCAGTGCACGCAGCTCTACCAACTGAGCTACGTGTCTAACCCGAAATAAACTCGTTTTTAATTATATTTATACACTTATTTGAATTAACCGAAAATTCCTTTATTTGCAAAAACGTTTTAATTCAATTGGACCGGTGCTCGTGACGAGTTTCGAACACGCGACGTGTAGTTCATATTGCACACAGTCCACCGCTGGACTGTGTGTCTAACCCGGTTATTATCTCGGTTTTTATTATACTTAACAACTATCTGATTTAACCGGTTTAGTTCTTGATCAAAAAGACATGTAATTACACAAGGCGTGCGTATAGCAAGGATCAAACTCGGGACGTGTATAGTTTTTGTTTGCACACAGTCCACCGCTGGACTGTGTGTCTAACCCGTTTAACATTCCGATTTTAATTAATCTTAAGTTATTACTGAACTCGTCTTCTTCATTACGAACGCAGACTTCAATCAACAATCCGATTCGTGATTAAATTAGTTAATAAACATGATGTCTAGCTTGAATGCATTAAACCGAACAGTTTGGGGAAAGAAGATACCGATCAGGTTGTCTTCTTCAGAGAGTCCGGCGAAACATGTCGGCTCTGTTTTTGAACCTTCGGCTGAGGGAATCTATCAACAAGTTTAAGGAATTAGATATGAAATTGAACTAGTGAGTATTGATTATCAGTACGTTGGAATGTGCATACCGGTAATTAACGAGTTTCCGGCAATTCCAGAAATTTTCCGGCGAACACAGAAAGTCCAGCAATGTCGTCTGTGGTTGATTTTGAGCGATGGTTAATGTTAGTAAGGTTCTAACAATAGATTGAAACCATAAAGTAGAAGTATTTTACCGGTTTGTGTTGAATACGGTTTTCTGGCGACTTTTGCAGAGAATTCCGGCGAACTGATTCAGATGATCTTGTGGCTCAAGAATGCGACGAAATTGAAATTGAGTATTGATATGATAGTTCTGAGTCGCGAGAATGGTCTGAAGCTTGAGTTAAATAAGAACTTTGATGAACTTTCGGTTTCAAAAACCGAAAATGATGAGACTTAAAGTTCAATCAATTTTAACTTGATTAGAAACCGTCATACATCGGTTATAAGCTGAACAAGTGAATTAACAACGATTTGACGATTGGTTTGCCGATTACCGTTATTCAGATGGCACCATCGGTTTAACTGAGTTTGTGTATAAGTTTCATTTGTGTTTCCTAGAGTTAACAGAAAACACATTGTGGCGGAGTGGTCTTGGACGCGAGTGATAAGTTGTTGAAGAGTCTTGACTGACCCGGGTTCGAGTCCCGGCAGCTACAAATATTTTTTATTTATTTTATTTTAACTTTTTATCAAATATAATTTTTATAGTTTAGTTTATTTATTAATTATGTATCGTTTTAACTCAAAATAATCATAAATAGTTAATGCAACCTTTATAACTTGGTACTTGATTACAAAACGGAGCGGGTTTTGAAGACCCGATTTTTACAAATGTTACAGTATCCCCTACTTTTAGGAATTTCGTCCCGAAATTTAAGTAGTTGAAGTAGTAGGAAAAAGATGCGGCATTTTCACGCATTGAGTCTTCACGTTCCCAAGTAAACTCAGGTCCCCGTTTCGACTCCCAGCGTACCCTAACAATTGGAATGCGACTTCGACGAAGACGCTTCTCCCCGTAGTCCATGATCTCCACTGGTCTTTCAATAAAATGCATGGATTCATCAATCTGAATATCTTCCAGCGGAATATGGAGATTCTCATCAGCGAGGCACTTCTTCAAGTTCGACACGTGGAATGTGGGATGAATCCTGTTGAGTTCTTCCAGTAGGTCAAGCTTGTATGCTACAGGACCTACTCTTTCGAGAATCTTGAAAGGTCCTACGTAACGTGGTGCCAGCTTCCCCTTTTGACCAAAACGAACTACTCCCTTCCACGGTGATACTTTTAAAAGCACATGATCACCAATGTTAAACTCTAAGGGCTTCCGTCGTTTATCTGCGTAACTCTTTTGACGACTTTGAGCCGCTAGAAGATTGTTTCGAATTTGATGGATCTTATCTGTGGTTTCTTGGATCAATTCTGGACCAGTAATTTGTGCTTCCCCAATTCGTGCCAACACACAGGAGATCGGCACTTTCGACCATATAAGGCTTCAAAAGGTGCAATGCCGATGCTCGAATGATAGCTGTTGTTGTACGAAAATTCAACTAATGGTAGGTGGCATCCCAATTTCCCTTGAAGTCTATGACACATGCTCTAAGCATATCCTCAAGAGTTTGAATGGTGCGCTCAGACTGTCCATCAGTTTGAGGATGATAGGCGGTACTGAGATCTAATCGTGTGCCCATAGCGGATTGTACTGCTTGCCATGTACGTGAGGTGAAACGACCATCACGATCAGAAATAATACTTAATGGTACCCCATGCCGGCTCACGATTTCGTTGATATAAATACGTGCAAGCTTTTCGTTCTTGAAATCTTCGCGGATAGGAATAAAGTGAGCTGATTTTGTAAGTCGGTCTATAATCACCCATATAGTGTCATACCCACCAGAAGTGCGAGATAACCCGGTAATGAAATCCATGGTTATATTTTCCCACTTCCATACAGGTATTTCTGGTTGGACTAGAAGTCCTGAGTGGTGTTCAGCCTTCACCTTGGAACATGTGAGACACTTGGAAACAAAAACGGCAATATCCTTCTTCATTCCAGGCCACCAATAGGTGTATCGTAGGTCTTGATACATCTTATCGGCTCCTGGGTGTATAGAATATCGCGTTTTATGAGCTTCATTCATAAGAGTTTCACGAAGATTGTTGTGGTTAGGAATCCAGATACGATCTAGGTAATACAGAATACCATCTGATTTAGTTTCAAGTTTTAGCTCGGCTCCATAGGACATCTCCTTTCGTACATCGTCTTCTGTTATTGAAACGTGTTGAGCTTCTCGAATTTGATCTTTAATGTCGGTTATAATTTGCGAACATAGAAGATGAATGGAGTTCGCATAACCCTTCCGACTAAGTGCATCAACCACATTTGCTTTACCAGGGTGGTATCTAATTTCACAGTCGTAATCATTCAGAAGTTCGACCCATCTTTGTTGCCTCATATTTAACTCTTTTTTATTGAAGATATGTTGAAGACTCTTGTGGTCAGTGTATATTTCACACTTAGTACCATAGAGATAATGTCTCCATATCTTAAGAGCGAATACAACGGCTCCAAGTTCTAGGTCATGAGTGGTGTAGTTCTTTTCATGTGTCTTGAGTTGTCTCGAGGCATAAGCTATGACTTTTCCTCTTTGCATGAGAACGCAGCCTAATCCTTGCCCTGACGCGTCGCAATAGACTACAAAATCATCACAACCTTCAGGAAGAGTGAGGATTGGTGCATCACAAAGTTTTTGTTTAAGAGTTTGAAAAGCTTCTTCTTGCTTGGGTCCCCATACGAATGGTTTTCCCTTATGGGTTAAAGCCGTGAGTGGCACAGCAATGCGAGAGAAGTTTGAAATGAACCGACGATAATAGCCAGCTAGTCCAAGAAAAGATCTTACTTCAGTTGGTGTACGTGGAGTTTGCCATTCTTGAACTACTTTGATCTTTGAAGGGTCAACATGTATTCCTTTGTCATTGACTACGTGCCCGAGGAATTGCACCTCTTTTAACCAGAATTCACATTTAGAGAATTTGGCATAAAGCTTTTCCTTTTCTAGAAGTGCAAGAACGAGTCGAAGGTGACGCTCATGATCAGCTTTAGATTTTGAATAGATAAGAATATCGTCGATGAAAACTATAACAAATCGATCAAGGTAAGGTTTGCAGACTATGATCATTAGGTCCATGAAGACAGCTGGTGCGTTGGTCAATCCAAATGGCATAACCATGAATTCATAGTGACCATAACGAGTTCGAAATGCAGTTTTAGGGACGTCTTCGTCATGCACTCTAAGCTGATGATAGCCAGATCGAAGGTCGATTTTCGAAAAGCAGCTGGCACCTTGTAGTTGGTCAAGAAGATCATCAATGCGAGGTAAAGGATAGCGGTTTTTGATGGTTAACTTGTTGAGCTCCCTGTAGTCGATGCACATACGAAAAGATCCATCTTTCTTATTTACAAACAGGACAGGTGCACCCCAAGGCGATGAACTAGGACGTATGAATCCCTTGTCAGTCAATTCTTGCAATTGACAGGCTAGCTCTTGCATTTCAGAGGGGGCTAACCTATATGGAGACTCTGCAACTGGTGTAGCACCAGGTATAAGGTCAATACGGAATTCGACATCTCTGATTGGAGGAAGTCCTGAAATGTCGTCAGGAAAAACTTGTGGAAAGTCTTTTACTACAGAATGTCTTCAAGTTTCTTCTCTGTGGTCCCTTTCTTGATGATATGGGCTAAAAACGCGTCATAATTCTTGCGAAGATATTTTTGAGCTTGAAGACAAGACATTAAGCTGAGCCCTTTCGACGAGGTTTCTCCAATGATTCGGAGAGTCTGACCGTTTGAAAGAGGAATACGAATAAATTTTTCACGACATACAACTTCCTCCTGATGTTGACTGAGCCAATCCATACCGATTATGATGTCGAAACTTCCCAGCTTCATAGGAATAAGGTCGACTGAGAAATCGTGGTCGTTTAAAGTGAGTGTACAGTTGCGTAATATAGAGTCTAATGAAACTGGGTTCCCGTCCGCAACTTCTACCGTTATGGATTCCGTGAGCTTATCCCGATTTTGCTTAAGATAGGTTCAAATTCTAATGACACGAAACATCTATCCGCACCAGTATCAAATAACATAGAGGCATATCTACCATTTATAAGAAACGTACCGTTGACCACATTGCCGTCAGCTCTGGCCTGGTTCGCGTTAATATTGAAAGCTCTTCCTCTTGCAGGTGGAGGAGCTTGGTTCGCTTGATTCACAGGGTTGGCTTGGGCCTGAGCATGAATAATATTAACCAGCCTTGGACATGTGTTTCTGAAATGACTTGGGTCGCCGCAATTGAAACAAGCCCGCATAGGTTGGCCCATAGGGTAATTGGGTTGATAGTATGTTTGGGCTAAATGTTGGGTGGGTGGAAATGGTAGTTGTTGTTGTGCTTGACCCATTAACTGTTGGTGGGTTTGGGTTAAAGGTTGGTGGCGGTTTGTTCGTTGAGGCATGCGGCAGTTTTGATCAGTATGTCCTGCGCGATCGCAGCCGGTGCAATATTGGCAAGGATGATCAGAGGAGTGGTGATACTGACAACGGTTACATTTTGGTAATGGGCCTGTGTAGGGTCTTCTGTATGGCGCGGGTGAAGGAGTGACTTGAGTGATGGTGCAGCAGGAATAGGGGTGTTGGTTTGGGTGACTGCAAAATTCCTGGTGTTACGCTTCCTCTTGTTAGCAAACTTAGAGGAAGGAATGGGGTGGTTTGAGGTTTGACCCTCAACAGCGGCTTTCTTCTTCTCTTCTTTGAACTTCCCATTGCGAATTCGGTTTTCGTCAGTTCAGTTGCCAACTCCATGGCAGCTTCAAGTGTTACCGGTGAAACGCTGAGAACCGAATCTTGGATTTTCGAGGGAAGTCCTCGAATATAATGCTCGATCAGACGATAGGTTGGAGTGAATAAATTTGGAACCATTTGGTTCAACTCCAAGAACCTCTTGTTGTAAGTAGAGTGATCACCCTCCTTTTGCCTTAGAGCATGAAATTCATCCTCCAACTTCTTAATTTCACTTCTAGGACAGAAACGCCTAGTCATGATTTCCCTTAACTCCTCCCAAGTTAAGGCCATCGCATCTTCAGTTCCCCTCTTTCCTTTCTCAGTATTCCACCAAGAGAGAGCTACACCAAGTAGTCTCCCGTGGCGTAACGAACCTTGCGATCCTCAGGACAATCGCAGTTTAGGAAGGCGTTTTCCATCTCCTCGAACCAATGTAGGAGAGCAGTGACACCCTCGGTCCCTTCGAATTTTGGAGGATCACAGGACTTAAAATGTTTGTAAGAGCACTTATTGATAGGAGGGTTGTCGATGTTCTGGTCCTGTTGTTGAGGAGGGTTAGTAGGATTTGTAGCAAGGGCTTGTTGTACTTGTACCACGATGTCAGGCAATATCGTGGCCATTTGTTTCGCGATATGAGTGGCCAAACGTTCCTGAGACTTTCCCGATCTTTTACCCCTTCGATGATGTCTAGACGACATCTACAGGATCATAAAATGAGAAGATTGTGAGTTTATGGTGTCTTTTTAGGTGTCATGTGTCTTTAAGAAAATGAAAATAACATAAATATCAAATATGCAACTACATCCATAGGATGTCTTGGGTTCGCTCATGTTGGGCCTCAAATGTCCCCCATACCATCACCTACATAGTCATGTGGGCCCCCATGGCTATTGGCTTGGTAGGATTCACATTAGTATTGGCAATTTAACACTCGCATCCCCCGAATGCAAACCACAAAATATGTTCATGAGAGGTTTGGTCGGAACGTGTCCAGGTGTAGACACAATGACAACTCAAAGTGGGATTAGTTCACACGACGTTTGGTATAGCATGCTTTGGCCTAATAAGTACTTCGTACTCTCATCGTTAGTCCCCAGGTAGGCAAACTGGTCCTTTATTTTGGATTTATACGAATGCCAGCCTAGACAGGACGTTCCGACTACCGGTACTAGTACCCTTCCAGTTACTACATGCCCGTCATGAGAACTCACTTTGATGAGATTTGAAAACACGAAAATCATTGTAAAATCAATCATGATGTGGTGTGTGCTTTCATGGATGTGATATGTTATGAGCATACGATTTCATGATAGGCATTATTTGATAATACATACTTATGAACATGCTTGCACAATATCAAATGTAACATTTAACATAAAACATATAAACATCATGAAATTTGGCATATAACACACAAAATTCTTATAAGTTTCTAATCGACTATAGTATAGGCTCTAAGGGTCTAATAACCTATCCTATATCCCTATAGTCATGGCTCTGATACCAATCTGTCACACCCCGACCCGCAGCGTCAATAAGAGTCGGGGCATAATTGGGTTATCACCAAAGCACATGACATTTACTATTATGTTTCATAATTAATAAAGTCAAAGTTACATTTTCAAACATCCAAACACGTTCATTCAATACAATGAAATAACCAAACATAACAATCCCAATACTAAATCGTTTTATTCTTCTAATCCAGGTCCTATGTGTTCCTAGCTGCTGCTGGTTCACCTGTATCATGTGTAAAATGGGAGTTTTTGGGTCAACATAAGTTGGCGAGTGAACCTTTTTAGATAAACATTTGATAATGATTTTATGGTTAGTTTATCAATGAAATATTGTGCATAATCATAAATGAGCAAATGTAAGTAATCAAGCATTGGCAAATAGCAGTTACAATTATAACATACAATAACACTTAATAGCATATATGAACATACCAATATCATACGATAACTAACATAAATGAACTGTGCGATCAAGGCTCAATCAAACGGAGCCGATCGTATTGCATGTACTGAAAATGTAAAATGAACTGTGCGATCAAGGCTCAATCAAACGGAGCCGATCGTATTGCATGTACTGAAAATGTAAAATGAACTGTGCGATCAAGGCTCAATCAAACGGAGCCGATCGTATGCAGGCACGCCAGGTTCAACCGCATAATAAAATGGGGAACACGCTCAACGCGCATAAATGGGGAGCGGCGGCCTCGGCAATTGCATGTACTGAAATAAAAAATTGCATCCAATAATAACTACTTAATAGCAACAAACTAAATACACATGTTCATGATATGATGTATGCACAATGGTTTAGTTATAATATGTATATAAACAAAGACACATGATACACCCAAAAACGTGATTAAAACGGGGAATTTGTAAGATTCACTCACATTGGGTGCGTTGAATTGGAGATGGTGAGATGCGCATGATTTAGATGAGCGGATCGACGAGGAATACTAACCTAAATAATAATGGAAAAATATATTAAATGGATGGATTTTATTAAGGATTTTAATGAAATTTTTAGATATATTTTTTTGTGAGTTTATGGCTATTTTCTATCTTTAAAAATATTATTTTTAAGTATTTTTAATTGATTTTTAAATTAAATTAAATAAATAAAAATATAAAAAAAATATTATTTATTTTTTTAGCGTTGACCGTTGACCAGTTCGGTCAGCGAATACACCTGCGCCGGGTGGGATTCGAACCGGCGACCTCCCGTTCGCGTGCACGCAGCTCTACCAACTGAGCTACGTGTCTAACCCGAAATAAACTCGTTTTTAATTATATTTATACACTTATTTGAATTAACCGAAAATTCCTTTATTTGCAAAAACGTTTTAATTCAATTGGACCGGTGCTCGTGACGAGTTTCGAACACGCGACGTGTAGTTCATATTGCACACAGTCCACCGCTGGACTGTGTGTCTAACCCGGTTATTATCTCGGTTTTTATTATACTTAACAACTATCTGATTTAACCCGGTTTAGTTCTTGATCAAAAAGACATGTAATTACACAAGGCGTGCGTATAGCAAGGATCAAACTCGGGACGTGTATAGTTTTTGTTTGCACACAGTCCACCGCTGGACTGTGTGTCTAACCCGTTTAACATTCCGATTTTAATTAATCTTAAGTTATTACTGAACTCGTCTTCTTCATTACGAACGCAGACTTCAATCAACAATCCGATTCGTGATTAAATTAGTTAATAAACATGATGTCTAGCTTGAATGCATTAAACCGAACAGTTTGGGGAAAGAAGATACCGATCAGGTTGTCTTCTTCAGAGAGTCCGGCGAAACATGTCGGCTCTGTTTTTGAACCTTCGGCTGAGGGAATCTATCAACAAGTTTAAGGAATTAGATATGAAATTGAACTAGTGAGTATTGATTATCAGTACGTTGGAATGTGCATACCGGTAATTAACGAGTTTCCGGCAATTCCAGAAATTTTCCGGCGAACACAGAAAGTCCAGCAATGTCGTCTGTGGTTGATTTTGAGCGATGGGTTAATGTTAGTAAGGTTCTAACAATAGATTGAAACCATAAAGTAGAAGTATTTTACCGGTTTGTGTTGAATACGGTTTTCTGGCGACTTTTGCAGAGAATTCCGGCGAACTGATTCAGATGATCTTGTGGCTCAAGAATGCGACGAAATTGAAATTGAGTATTGATATGATAGTTCTGAGTCGCGAGAATGGTCTGAAGCTTGAGTTAAATAAGAACTTTGATGAACTTTCGGTTTCAAAAACCGAAAATGATGAGACTTAAAGTTCAATCAATTTTAACTTGATTAGAAACCGTCATACATCGGTTATAAGCTGAACAAGTGAATTAACAACGATTTGACGATTGGTTTGCCGATTACCGTTATTCAGATGGCACCATCGGTTTAACTGAGTTTGTGTATAAGTTTCATTTGTTTTTCCTAGAGTTAACAGAAAACACATTGTGGCGGAGTGGTCTTGGACGCGAGTGATAAGTTGTTGAAGAGTCTTGACTGACCCGGGTTCGAGTCCCGGCAGCTACAAATATTTTTTATTTATTTTATTTTAACTTTTTATCAAATATAATTTTTATAGTTTAGTTTATTTATTAATTATGTATCGTTTTAACTCAAAATAATCATAAATAGTTAATGCAACCTTTATAACTTGGTACTTGATTACAAAACGGAGCGGGTTTTGAAGACCCGATTTTTACAAATGTTACAGTATCCCCTACTTTTAGGAATTTCGTCCCGAAATTTAAGTAGTTGAAGTAGTAGGAAAAAGATGCGGCATTTTCACGCATTGAGTCTTCACGTTCCCAAGTAAACTCAGGTCCCCGTTTCGACTCCCAGCGTACCCTAACAATTGGAATGCGACTTCGACGAAGACGCTTCTCCCCGTAGTCCATGATCTCCACTGGTCTTTCAATAAAATGCATGGATTCATCAATCTGAATATCTTCCAGCGGAATATGGAGATTCTCATCAGCGAGGCACTTCTTCAAGTTCGACACGTGGAATGTGGGATGAATCCTGTTGAGTTCTTCCAGTAGGTCAAGCTTGTATGCTACAGGACCTACTCTTTCGAGAATCTTGAAAGGTCCTACGTAACGTGGTGCCAGCTTCCCCTTTTGACCAAAACGAACTACTCCCTTCCACGGTGATACTTTTAAAAGCACATGATCACCAATGTTAAACTCTAAGGGCTTCCGTCGTTTATCTGCGTAACTCTTTTGACGACTTTGAGCCGCTAGAAGATTGTTTCGAATTTGATGGATCTTATCTGTGGTTTCTTGGATCAATTCTGGACCAGTAATTTGTGCTTCCCCAATTTCGTGCCAACACACAGGAGATCGGCACTTTCGACCATATAAGGCTTCAAAAGGTGCAATGCCGATGCTCGAATGATAGCTGTTGTTGTACGAAAATTCAACTAATGGTAGGTGGCATCCCAATTTCCCTTGAAGTCTATGACACATGCTCTAAGCATATCCTCAAGAGTTTGAATGGTGCGCTCAGACTGTCCATCAGTTTGAGGATGATAGGCGGTACTGAGATCTAATCGTGTGCCCATAGCGGATTGTACTGCTTGCCATGTACGTGAGGTGAAACGACCATCACGATCAGAAATAATACTTAATGGTACCCCATGCCGGCTCACGATTTCGTTGATATAAATACGTGCAAGCTTTTCGTTCTTGAAATCTTCGCGGATAGGAATAAAGTGAGCTGATTTTGTAAGTCGGTCTATAATCACCCATATAGTGTCATACCCACCAGAAGTGCGAGATAACCCGGTAATGAAATCCATGGTTATATTTTCCCACTTCCATACAGGTATTTCTGGTTGGACTAGAAGTCCTGAGTGGTGTTCAGCCTTCACCTTGGAACATGTGAGACACTTGGAAACAAAAACGGCAATATCCTTCTTCATTCCAGGCCACCAATAGGTGTATCGTAGGTCTTGATACATCTTATCGGCTCCTGGGTGTATAGAATATCGCGTTTTATGAGCTTCATTCATAAGAGTTTCACGAAGATTGTTGTGGTTAGGAATCCAGATACGATCTAGGTAATACAGAATACCATCTGATTTAGTTTCAAGTTTTAGCTCGGCTCCATAGGACATCTCCTTTCGTACATCGTCTTCTGTTATTGAAACGTGTTGAGCTTCTCGAATTTGATCTTTAATGTCGGTTATAATTTGCGAACATAGAAGATGAATGGAGTTCGCATAACCCTTCCGACTAAGTGCATCAACCACATTTGCTTTACCAGGGTGGTATCTAATTTCACAGTCGTAATCATTCAGAAGTTCGACCCATCTTTGTTGCCTCATATTTAACTCTTTTTTATTGAAGATATGTTGAAGACTCTTGTGGTCAGTGTATATTTCACACTTAGTACCATAGAGATAATGTCTCCATATCTTAAGAGCGAATACAACGGCTCCAAGTTCTAGGTCATGAGTGGTGTAGTTCTTTTCATGTGTCTTGAGTTGTCTCGAGGCATAAGCTATGACTTTTCCTCTTTGCATGAGAACGCAGCCTAATCCTTGCCCTGACGCGTCGCAATAGACTACAAAATCATCACAACCTTCAGGAAGAGTGAGGATTGGTGCATCACAAAGTTTTTGTTTAAGAGTTTGAAAAGCTTCTTCTTGCTTGGGTCCCCATACGAATGGTTTTCCCTTATGGGTTAAAGCCGTGAGTGGCACAGCAATGCGAGAGAAGTTTGAAATGAACCGACGATAATAGCCAGCTAGTCCAAGAAAAGATCTTACTTCAGTTGGTGTACGTGGAGTTTGCCATTCTTGAACTACTTTGATCTTTGAAGGGTCAACATGTATTCCTTTGTCATTGACTACGTGCCCGAGGAATTGCACCTCTTTTAACCAGAATTCACATTTAGAGAATTTGGCATAAAGCTTTTCCTTTTCTAGAAGTGCAAGAACGAGTCGAAGGTGACGCTCATGATCAGCTTTAGATTTTGAATAGATAAGAATATCGTCGATGAAAACTATAACAAATCGATCAAGGTAAGGTTTGCAGACTATGATCATTAGGTCCATGAAGACAGCTGGTGCGTTGGTCAATCCAAATGGCATAACCATGAATTCATAGTGACCATAACGAGTTCGAAATGCAGTTTTAGGGACGTCTTCGTCATGCACTCTAAGCTGATGATAGCCAGATCGAAGGTCGATTTTCGAAAAGCAGCTGGCACCTTGTAGTTGGTCAAGAAGATCATCAATGCGAGGTAAAGGATAGCGGTTTTTGATGGTTAACTTGTTGAGCTCCCTGTAGTCGATGCACATACGAAAAGATCCATCTTTCTTATTTACAAACAGGACAGGTGCACCCCAAGGCGATGAACTAGGACGTATGAATCCCTTGTCAGTCAATTCTTGCAATTGACAGGCTAGCTCTTGCATTTCAGAGGGGGCTAACCTATATGGAGACTCTGCAACTGGTGTAGCACCAGGTATAAGGTCAATACGGAATTCGACATCTCTGATTGGAGGAAGTCCTGAAATGTCGTCAGGAAAAACTTGTGGAAAGTCTTTTACTACAGAATGTCTTCAAGTTTCTTCTCTGTGGTCCCTTTCTTGATGATATGGGCTAAAAACGCGTCATAATTCTTGCGAAGATATTTTTGAGCTTGAAGACAAGACATTAAGCTGAGCCCTTTCGACGAGGTTTCTCCAATGATTCGGAGAGTCTGACCGTTTGAAAGAGGAATACGAATAAATTTTTCACGACATACAACTTCCTCCTGATGTTGACTGAGCCAATCCATACCGATTATGATGTCGAAACTTCCCAGCTTCATAGGAATAAGGTCGACTGAGAAATCGTGGTCGTTTAAAGTGAGTGTACAGTTGCGTAATATAGAGTCTAATGAAACTGGGTTCCCGTCCGCAACTTCTACCGTTATGGATTCCGTGAGCTTATCCCGATTTTTGCTTAAGATAGGTTCAAATTCTAATGACACGAAACATCTATCCGCACCAGTATCAAATAACATAGAGGCATATCTACCATTTATAAGAAACGTACCGTTGACCACATTGCCGTCAGCTCTGGCCTGGTTCGCGTTAATATTGAAAGCTCTTCCTCTTGCAGGTGGAGGAGCTTGGTTCGCTTGATTCACAGGGTTGGCTTGGGCCTGAGCATGAATAATATTAACCAGCCTTGGACATGTGTTTCTGAAATGACTTGGGTCGCCGCAATTGAAACAAGCCCGCATAGGTTGGCCCATAGGGTAATTGGGTTGATAGTATGTTTGGGCTAAATGTTGGGTGGGTGGAAATGGTAGTTGTTGTTGTGCTTGACCCATTAACTGTTGGTGGGTTTGGGTTAAAGGTTGGTGGCGGTTTGTTCGTTGAGGCATGCGGCAGTTTTGATCAGTATGTCCTGCGCGATCGCAGCCGGTGCAATATTGGCAAGGATGATCAGAGGAGTGGTGATACTGACAACGGTTACATTTTGGTAATGGGCCTGTGTAGGGTCTTCTGTATGGCGCGGGTGAAGGAGTGACTTGAGTGATGGGTGCAGCAGGAATAGGGGTGTTGGTTTGGGTGACTGCAAAATTCCTGGTGTTACGCTTCCTCTTGTTAGCAAACTTAGAGGAAGGAATGGGGTGGTTTGAGGTTTGACCCTCAACAGCGGCTTTCTTCTTCTCTTCTTTGAACTTCCCATTGCGAATTCGGTTTTCGGTCAGTTCAGTTGCCAACTCCATGGCAGCTTCAAGTGTTACCGGTGAAACGCTGAGAACCGAATCTTGGATTTTCGAGGGAAGTCCTCGAATATAATGCTCGATCAGACGATAGGTTGGAGTGAATAAATTTGGAACCATTTGGTTCAACTCCAAGAACCTCTTGTTGTAAGTAGAGTGATCACCCTCCTTTTGCCTTAGAGCATGAAATTCATCCTCCAACTTCTTAATTTCACTTCTAGGACAGAAACGCCTAGTCATGATTTCCCTTAACTCCTCCCAAGTTAAGGCCATCGCATCTTCAGTTCCCCTCTTTCCTTTCTCAGTATTCCACCAAGAGAGAGCTACACCAAGTAGTCTCCCGGTGGCGTAACGAACCTTGCGATCCTCAGGACAATCGCAGTTTAGGAAGGCGTTTTCCATCTCCTCGAACCAATGTAGGAGAGCAGTGACACCCTCGGTCCCTTCGAATTTTGGAGGATCACAGGACTTAAAATGTTTGTAAGAGCACTTATTGATAGGAGGGTTGTCGATGTTCTGGTCCTGTTGTTGAGGAGGGTTAGTAGGATTTGTAGCAAGGGCTTGTTGTACTTGTACCACGATGTCAGGCAATATCGTGGCCATTTGTTTCGCGATATGAGTGGCCAAACGTTCCTGAGACTTTCCCGATCTTTTACCCCTTCGATGATGTCTAGACGACATCTACAGGATCATAAAATGAGAAGATTGTGAGTTTATGGTGTCTTTTTAGGTGTCATGTGTCTTTAAGAAAATGAAAATAACATAAATATCAAATATGCAACTACATCCATAGGATGTCTTGGGTTCGCTCATGTTGGGCCTCAAATGTCCCCCATACCTCACCTACATAGTCATGTGGGCCCCCATGGCTATTGGCTTGGTAGGATTCACATTAGTATTGGCAATTTAACACTCGCATCCCCCGAATGCAAACCACAAAATATGTTCATGAGAGGTTTGGTCGGAACGTGTCCAGGTGTAGACACAATGACAACTCAAAGTGGGATTAGTTCACACGACGTTTGGTATAGCATGCTTTGGCCTAATAAGTACTTCGTACTCTCATCGTTAGTCCCCAGGTAGGCAAACTGGTCCTTTATTTTGGATTTATACGAATGCCAGCCTAGACAGGACGTTCCGACTACCGGTACTAGTACCCTTCCAGTTACTACATGCCCGTCATGAGAACTCACTTTGATGAGATTTGAAAACACGAAAATCATTGTAAAATCAATCATGATGTGGTGTGTGCTTTCATGGATGTGATATGTTTATGAGCATACGATTTCATGATAGGCATTATTTGATAATACATACTTATGAACATGCTTGCACAATATCAAATGTAACATTTAACATAAAACATATAAACATCATGAAATTTGGCATATAACACACAAAATTCTTATAAGTTTCTAATCGACTATAGTATAGGCTCTAAGGGTCTAATAACCTATCCTATATCCCTATAGTCATGGCTCTGATACCAATCTGTCACACCCCGACCCGCAGCGTCAATAAGAGTCGGGGCATAATTGGGTTATCACCAAAGCACATGACATTTACTATTATGTTTCATAATTAATAAAGTCAAAGTTACATTTTCAAACATCCAAACACGTTCATTCAATACAATGAAATAACCAAACATAACAATCCCAATACTAAATCGTTTTATTCTTCTAATCCAGGTCCTATGTGTTCCTAGCTGCTGCTGGTTCACCTGTATCATGTGTAAAATGGGAGTTTTTGGGTCAACATAAGTTGGCGAGTGAACCTTTTTAGATAAACATTTGATAATGATTTTATGGTTAGTTTATCAATGAAATATTGTGCATAATCATAAATGAGCAAATGTAAGTAATCAAGCATTGGCAAATAGCAGTTACAATTATAACATACAATAACACTTAATAGCATATATGAACATACCAATATCATACGATAACTAACATAAATGAACTGTGCGATCAAGGCTCAATCAAACGGAGCCGATCGTATTGCATGTACTGAAAATGTAAAATGAACTGTGCGATCAAGGCTCAATCAAACGGAGCCGATCGTATTGCATGTACTGAAAATGTAAAATGAACTGTGCGATCAAGGCTCAATCAAACGGAGCCGATCGTATGCAGGCACGCCAGGTTCAACCGCATAATAAAATGGGGAACACGCTCAACGCGCATAAATGGGGAGCGGCGGCCTCGGCAATTGCATGTACTGAAATAAAAAATTGCATCCAATAATAACTACTTAATAGCAACAAACTAAATACACATGTTCATGATATGATGTATGCACAATGGTTTAGTTATAATATGTATATAAACAAAGACACATGATACACCCAAAAAACGTGATTAAAACGGGGAATTTGTAAGATTCACTCACATTGGGTGCGTTGAATTGGAGATGGTGAGATGCGCATAATTTAGATGAGCGGATCGACGAAGAATACTAACCTAAATAATAATGGAAAAATATATTAAATGGATGGATTTTATTAAGGATTTTAATGAAATTTTTAGATATATTTTTTTGTGAGTTTATGGCTATTTTCTATCTTTAAAAATATTATTTTTAAGTATTTTTAATTGATTTTTAAATTAAATTAAATAAATAAAAATATAAAAAAAAATATTATTTTTTTAGCGTTGACCGGTTCGGTCAGCGAATAAACCTGCGCCGGTTGGGATTCGAACCGGCGACCTCCCGTTCGCATGCACGCAGCTCTACCAACTGAGCTACGTGTCTAACATGAAATAAACTCGTTTTAATTATATTTATACACTTATTTGAATTAACCGAAAATTCCTTTATTTGCAAAAACGTTTTAATTCAATTGGACCGTGCTCGTGACGAGTTTCGAACGCGCGACGTGTAGTTCATATTGCACACAGTCCGCCGCTGGACTGTGTCTCTAACCCGGTTATTATCTCGGTTTTTATTATACTTAACAACTATCTGATTTAACCCGGTTTAGTTCTTGATCAAAAAGACATGTTATTACACAAGGCGTGCGTATAGCAAGGATCGAACTCGGGACGTGTATAGTTTTTGTTTGCACACAGTCCACCGCTGGACTGTGTGTCTAACCCATTTAACATTCCGATTTTAATTAATCTTAAGTTATTACTGAACTCGTCTTCTTCATTACGAACGCAGACTTCAATCAACAATCCGATTCGTGATTAAATTAGTTAATAAACATGATGTCTAGCTTGAATGCATTAAACCGAACAGTTTGGGAAAGAAGATACCGATCAGGTTGTCTTCTTCAGAGAGTCCGGCGAAACATGTCGGCTCTGATTTTGAACCTTCGGCTGAGGGAATCTATCAACAGGTTTAAGGAATTAGATATGAAATTGAACTAGTGAGTATTGATTATCAGTACGTTGGAATGTGCATACCTGTAATTAACGAGTTTCCGGCAATTCCAGAAATTTTCCGGCGAACACAGAAAGTCCAGCAATGTCGTCTGTGGTTGATTTTGAGCGATGGGTTAATGTTAGTAAGGTTCTAACAATAGATTGAAACCATAAAGTAGAAGTATTTTACCGGTTTGTGTTGAATACGGTTTTCCGGCGACTTTTGCAGAGAATTCCGGCGAACTGATTCAGATGATCTTGTGGCTCAAGAATGCGACGAAATTGAAATTGAGTATTGATATGATAGTTCTGAGTCGCGAGAATGGTCTGAAGCTTGAGTTAAATCAGAACTTTGATGAACTTTCGGTTTCAAAAACCGAAAATGATGAGACTTAAAGTTCAATCAATTTTAACTTGATTAGAAACCGTCATACATCGGTTATAAGCTGAACAAGTGAATTAACAACGATTTGACGATTGGTTTGCCGATTACCGTTATTCAGATGGCACCATCGGTTTAACTGAGTTTGTGTATAAGTTTCATTTGTGTTCCTAGAGTTAACAGAAAACACATTGTGGCGGAGTGGTCTTGGACGCGAGTGATAAGTTGTTGAAGAGTCTTGACTGACCCGGGTTCGAGTCCCGGCAGCTACAAATATTTTTTATTTATTTTATTTTAACTTTTTATCAAATATAATTTTTATAGTTTAGTTTATTTATTAATTATGTATCGTTTTAACTCAAAATAATCATAAATAGTTAATGCAACCTTTATAACTTGGTACTTGATTACAAAACGGAGCGGTTTTGAAGACCCGATTTTTACAAATGTTACATTATCTGGTCAAACACTAACCAACATTCACCCCTTTCGTGTCGACCACAATCTTCAAGTCTTCAACTCCTACGAGCTCTCTCATTTCTGCAAATTTGATCTTTGGCAGTGCCTTTGTAAGCATATCAGCCTTCTAAAGATCTCCACTAATATGTTCAACTCCAATCTGATCCCGTTCCACACATTGGCGTATGAAGTGGAACTTAATATCTATGTGCTTACTCCTCCCATGGAATACAGAATTTTTCATTAGTGCAATTGCAGATTCGTTATCCACTAAGAGCTTTACTCTTTGTGCTTTTTCACCACTTAATTCACTGATTAAGCTTCGTAGCCGTAAACCTTGACAAGCAGCTGATGTCGCAGCTAGAAATTCAGCCTCACACGAACTCAAAGCGACTGTTTGTTGCTTTTGTGAGGCCCAAGTTATTAATTTTCCAGAGTAGTAGAACACCATACCAGTTGTTCCCTTTCTATCGTCTAGGTCTGTATCGTGACTGCTGTCACTATAACCAACGAGCTTGCCATCACCACCTCTGTTGTACTTCAAGCCGTAACTAACAGTTCCTTTTAGATACCTTAATACATGTTTAAGTGCAGCAAAATGGCTTTCTTTTGGGTTCTGCATGTACTTGCTTAATGCACCCACAGAATAACTTAGATCTGGGCGAGTATTTATCAAATACCTAAGGCTTCCAAATATGCTCCTGTACTTAGTTGCATCAGTCGGCTTGCCACTATCATCCTTACACAATTTCAGTTTGAACTCCATAGGACATTTTGCACTATTACAATTTTGCATTCCAGCAGCTTCAAGAATACGTTTTGCATACCCTTCTTGACATAAAATTATCTCATTTTCCTTTTGAGATACTTCAATTCCTATGTAGTACGTCAAAAGGCCCAAATCACTCATCTTTTCATCTTTTCTTTAAACTCCAGAATTTCACTTTCTTTTGACCCGGTGACTATAAGATCATCTACATAAACACCAACTATGAGTACTGAATCAGCGTTATGTACCTTATAGACAGCCTGATCGTGTGAGCATCTGGTGAACCCCATCTTCTTGAGTGACTGATCCAGCTTCATTCCAAGCTCTTGGCGCTTGCCTAAGCCCATAAAGAGCTTTATTCAGTCTGTATACCTGAGTTTCTTTGCCTTTTATCTCGAATCCAGCTGGTTGTTGCACATACACCTCTTCCTTGAGATCGCCATTCAAAAACGCCGACTTGACATCTAAGTGATGTACAAGCCATCGTTCCTTTGCTGCCATAGCCAACAACAATCTAACAGTCTCTAACCTGGCAACTGGTGCGAATGCTTCATCGAAATCCACCCCTTTCTTCTGAACATATCCTTTCGCCACCAGTCGAGCTTTATGCTTGGTGATTGTACCGTTTGGATCCATTTTTAACTTAAAAACCTATTTCAACCCAATTGCATTCTGGCCTGCAGGTAAATTAACTAACCTCCAGGTCCTGTTTATGTTTATTGAATCCAATTTTTGTTCCATTGCTTTTTGCCAACACTGGTCTTTTGCAGCTTCATCATAACTCATGGGTTCATTGTTGAGTAATAACAACTCTGGGTTTCTATCATACAAATCTCGAACTTCATCATCAGTCATCGCTGTTTATCTCTGCTCCACGTCATGCATTGATCGAAAACCTTGGGGAGGTGTGTCATCAAATGGAGCCGATGCATTTTCAGACCTGGTTGGACTGTTGCCCTCACAATTTCCTGCAGAATTAAACACAGGTGACACAAAATCTTCATTGTTAGCTTGTGAATTAGGGCCCGCGTTACTGTACTGGGAACTTGGGCTGGAAGAGTTATCAGTGTTTAAATCTGGTGTTGAACCCGGTTCTTCTCCATCTACAGCAAAAGATACACCAGTCCATTTAGCTGCCAGACCGGATGGTTCTTGTTGAGGGACTGGGTCCCAATTCCAATGTTCAAACTCATCAAACACCACATCCCTTGCAACCAGTATCTTGTTTGTTTTAGGGTTCAATAACTAGTGCGCCTTACTCCCTTCTTGTATACCCAAATGAACCATAGGCTCGCTTCGATCACTAAGCTTAGTTATTTCATTCAGCTTCTTGACATAGGCCACACACCCGAAGATTTGAACATGCTCAAGGGTTGGTTTAGAGCTCTTCCATGCCTCATACGGTGTTCGATTCCTCACTGACTTTGTTCCAATCCGATTGAGCAGAAAAACTGAGTGTCGAACAGCTTCTGCCCAGAGTACATTAGGTACTTTCATACTCTTCAGTATAGTTCTTGTCATCTCTACAATCGTCATGTTCCGACGCTCCACCACACCGTTTTGCTGCGGCGTATACGGAGCCGTCAACTGTCTTCTAATCCCTGCTTCACTACAAAACTCATTGAATTTGTGTGAATTAAATTCACCACCACGGTCAGTTCTTAACATCTTAATCTTGAATGAACTCTCTTTTTCAACTCTAACTTTGAATTTTTTAAATCTCATCAAGGCTTCGTCTTTATACTTTAAGAAGTAAACCCACATGAATCGAGAATAATCATCAACCAACAAGAAGAAATACTTATTACCTCCCTTTGAGCAAGGTGTAATTGGTCCACAGAGGTCCGCATGAATGAGCTGTAGAGGTTCTTTTGCCCTCCATGTTGACTCTGCTGGAAAACTTTGCCTCACCTGCTTGCCTATCAAACACCCTTCACAAACTTTTGATGGATGGTCGATATAAGGCATTCCGTCTACCATTTCCTTTCTCGCCATGCTTTGCAAAACTCCAAAGTTAGCATGTCCCATTCGAGCATGCCACCCCCATTCTTCTTGGTCCAAATTCATAGCCAAACAAATTGGTTTTCCTGGTGTTAACAGAATCTTGTACAATCTGTTTGCAGATCTTTCCACCTTCATGACCAATCTTCCTTTGGCATCGTGCATCCTTAGATAGTTTTGCCTCATTCCCACATTGTACCCGTCTTCTGTCATCTGCCCTAGGCTAATAACATTGCTATGCAATGCTGGAATATAGTACACATTTGGCAAAATGAATTGGTCACCATTCTTGCCATTAAAAAGAATTGTACCTCTGCCTTTTATTTCAATCTTTGAACCGTCTCCAAATCTGACTTGACCTGTTATCTTTTCATCCAGTTCGGCAAACACTTCGTTAAGACCTGTCATATGGTTACTTGCCCTGTTATCCAAGTACCACATGTGTTTACTTGTGTTGGTTCTTGATACCTACTTGGTACTACTTTTTCTTCATTTAGCAGAACCATATTCTGAGTTTCTTCGCCACATACGGACATTAACAATGTGGCTTCATCTTCTTGCTCTTGAGCCAAGTTCACCTCCTCATCATGTTTCTTTCCCTGTTTACATTCAGAGGCATAATGACCAAGGTTATTGCATTCAAAACATTTTATATGGCTCTTGTCTTTTGGTCTTCGGTTTGTGTTTCCAAAATCTTGGCGTGACCCGCCACCCCAGCATCCACCCCTGCCTCTAGATGCACCTCTGCCCCTTGATCCGCTTCTGCCGCCTCTACTTTGGTTATACCCACCTCTGCCACGACCAGCTATCGGATGTGTTTTACTTGAGCCTTTTTGACCTACCACACTATCCGATTTGGTGAGTAAAAGAGTGCTCTCTCCACCATAGTTCCCTTTCCGAAGCTTTAATCTGTCCTCATATGCTTTTAGATGCCCAATTGCCTCTTCAAAAGGCATACTTTCTACATCGGAACTTTGTTCAATTGAAGCCACCAGGTTGATAAATTTCTCAGGCACACTGTCGAATAGCTTTCGAACCAATTCCTCATCACTCAGTGTTGCACCTACACTGGTATACTTTGAGATCATGCCAGATAACTTCGCAGTATAATCATCAATTGACTCATCATCTTTCATATATAGCCCTTCGAATTCACTCTTCAAAATCCGTAATCTGGCCTTTTGACCCGCTCAGCACCAACATACCTGGATTTCAAGGAATCCCAGACCTCCTTAGCCGTTTTCTTCTTCGCCGCCTGCGATAGAATTTCATCTAGTATGGACTGAAAGATGAAGGCACGAGCTTGCTTAGATTTCTTCTCATCCACGACCACACCGGTCGGTGGCTCAACGGCTTCCCACAACCCACTTGCTACAAACGTTTATTATTTCTTTTTCTCCAACGTTTATTTTCTGAACTTGTCCTCCCTTTTTATCTGGTCAAACACTAACCAACAAGGTTTTATCATAAAGACAGCTTATTATTGCAAAAACAAAACATGCATACCTGACGCGGCAACACCACAATCAAGTAAGAGAAGAATAGTTACTAGAATAGCAATCTTTCTCCATGAACTATAAACCATTATGTTATGTTGACAACAATACATCTATCGATACGTTTATCAAGAACTTAAGATTGTTTTAGTGTCTTGATGTTTTGTGTTTATGTATGATTTGAAAAAGAGATGAAATGCAAGCTATTTATATGAACTTTGGATGGATAATAAAACAAATAGCAGGTACGCTATAACATTAAAAAAAATATATATCTGTTCACAATGTATTCAACAAATTATAGTTTTCTGATATATTAGTGCCTAATCATATATAGTTTGTTTCTTTTGCTTTACGAAACCATATACAAAAACGTTTACTCTTTGAAAGGAGAGTTTTACCATAATATATTTCTTTGAATAGTCTTTATGAATTATAAACTACCTCCAACTATTGGACTAAGTAATACAATTTACGAAAACAATTTTGTAAATCATTATCGAAATTGTTTATTAAGAGTAAGTCATAAATTAAACTTCGACTTAAAATACTATATTATCGTCACAAACCATATATACACACTTGTTGTCAAAGAATTATTAAACTGGTGATTATTACTTAAGTCATAATTATATATTCAAAGAATTATTAAACTGGTGATTATTACTTAAGTCATACTTATATATTCTATGATTTATATAAATCCAGTTTACTTTTTATTAAGAACAAAAATAATAAATTTTAGTAGCTTAAACGTAGTTTTTTGGCCGGCCTTAAACAACTCATCCTTAAGTTAACCTAAGTGCAACCTTGCTAGCCAAGTTGAAGTTAGTATATTACACCTAATGAAACATCAAACAAATTATATATAGTAAAATTGTGCCGAATTTTCATAATGTTAAGCAATTGTGTATAAGTGATATAAGCCAGGGGCGGATCTACAGCCACCGAGGAGGTTCTCAAGAACCCGTTCGGTTCGTAATTTATAGTGTAAAGTTGTAAAGAAAATTTTGAAGGAACCTGTAAATATTTTGTAGAGGAACCTTTAAACCAAATCTGTGTTTTGGTATACTGGTAAAGCCCTTGATATATTTCTTTCAGGTTCTTAGTTCAACTCCTGCCAGAGACTTTTTTATCTCTTGCGTTTTTTAATCTTTTTTTTTACTGAAAAACACTTTACCCCAAACACGCAGACCCAAACGATCACCACTCCAGCCCCTTCTCTCACTCGCCTGTAAGCCCTTTTGCTCTAACCCCTAAATTTTATTTCATTCCTATGTTTTATACCTAATTTTTGTAATTATGCTATGTGTATGGAATTGGATTTTACTGTGGTAGGAGGTTTGTGTTTTAAGTAAAAATGCGGATTTTGTGTTGTAAAGTTGATTTTTGCCATAAAGATGTGATTTTGGTTAATGGGAAGTTGTTATTTGCTTTTAGGGTTAGGGATTATTAGACTAACAAGTTTGGATATTTATTGTTTGTAAGATAATATCAATGGTTTTTAGAGGTGAAATGGCATGTTTGGGGATAATGGGTTAGCTTATTTGTGATGGGTTTGGGAGTGATTGAGATTTGTCTGTTGATAGATATCTTGGAGGATGATAAAATTGTACAGTAATAGAGATTCTGAGATAGTTTGTTTAAACGTGGACGATTAGACATACATCACAATTGTTCAGTTTCTGATGTATTAGCTGCAACGATCATTGGAGCAATGGTTTTAATAGTTTTTTGGTATTACTTGCTCAGATGCGGAAGGTCATTCATATATAATTATAGTTTTGAGCTCTTAGCTTTGTGATTCGATAAACATCACATTGCTTAAACCTTTTAAGAGTTATGCTCAAATTACCAAGACGTGTGGAACAACAATAGGTTTGTTTTTTTAGATGAAAATTAGTCACTTCTCGTTGCCTGTTAAGTCATTTATCCTCATATAATTTAGATGAAACCTTATAATGCAACGTTTTCAAAAGATGAAACCTCGTAGAAAACAAGTATAGGTATGCATTTTTATTTGTAAAGACCATCTTATTTATAATAAGTGTTTTTAAATTTCTTTTGACGATATATTTCAGTATTTTTGTTATGTGATAAACCTTACCCAACCCGAACTGTCAAACCGAACCGAATATGAAATTGATACATTTAAAAAAGCGAACCTCTTAGAAAAAATTCATGGATCCGCTACTAATATAAACACATGATACACGCTCCTGAAACAAAACCTTTTTTATACTTAAGCACACGGTACACGTTCCTTAAACAAACTTTTTTTATACTTATATTATGTCCTCTCATTATGTTTAGGTAGACTTCATTACCATTTAATACATAATATATTATCCCCGTGAATATTCACGGGGTTGTACCATATAATTTATGTATAGAATAAATGTAAATAACATACTACCTATAGTGACCCGAACATAATACAAAAACAATTTTTATAGAGTGTCCACCAAATTAGTAGAAATCACATCGACGATTTTTTTTATTCGACGAACTCTTAAGAAAAAGTTATCATGTGACAACGAAAAATGCTATAATTTGAGTTAGAAACAACTAAATAAAATGCATAATAGGGATTCGCAACAATAAAGTGTAGTTGATGACTTTCAAGCTTTCCTATTAATATAGTAATTCTTTGTGCATAACACACTTTAAGGGCTACCAAAAGCTAAAATGACAGCAAGACTTGTATAAAAATTGAAGTCGTTTAAAAATATTTGCACGCTATATTTGATCAACATTGCAGCCGTTGAAAGAGTAAAAAGAATGAATACGAACAAATGTAACATTTATTCAAAATGTATGATGTGTGAGGAAGAAAGTATATTATAGCGGAAAGAAATACTATTATTGAATTAATACTACATTATATATTATTATTATTATATTAGAGATCAAGCATAAATGGAACATGATTCATTTACCTGTCTATTACACGGATTTAGGTACTAAAAATGATGCAATAAATTATCTAGTACATACTTATAATAAATTATTATACATTACGTGTAATAATGAAAATTGATAATTGTTACAATTACAATTACAAATCTACACATACAAATGCAATTCAAAAACGATATAATTTTATGAATCGCTACACAACTCCAAATTATATTTTTGTATCGTCGCAATATCTCTTTGTTCTAACTCATTTATTCAAATGCCATGCAAACTCTAAAAGTAGGAAAAAAATTACTTGTGGCCCAACTAAACTAATTAAAAACTTTAGGGATGAGCATTTGGTACCAGGTACTGGTACCGAACCGTATCGGGTGTATTCGGTATCAGTGTCCATTTTTCGGTATCGTTTTTTACAGGTAAACCATCGATAAATACTAGTACCGTACCGGTATATATATTTGGTACCGATACCAATTTTTTTTTGTTTTTCGGTATCGGTATTTTTGGTACCAAACAGATACCATGCTCATCCCAAGTGAACTTTACGGATTGTATTATTTACATTTTATGAAAAAACAAATCTAAAATTTTCTTTTTCATAAAATGTACGATGTTATGATAAAAATATATAAATGGGTTGAAAAGATATTAATTACTAAGAGTTTAATAACCTTTTTATTTCTTTTCAAAATGTCTGTAAGTTGGCTTTAGAAGTCAAACTTCCGTATCAAAATTATATCGGCAGTGGTTATATGTCAAAAGCTAGCACCTTAATATTCTCAATACAACAACTCATTATCACCATGTTGTATACTTTTGAACTAAGAACACTCAAGTTTTGCGAAATAATAAATACTAATTTTGAAATGTGAACTTAGAGGTATTTCGACAACATAAATTTTGTAATCGTATTTGATAATATTTTCAATGTAATTAAAGTGTTTCAGAGCAACCAGTTTGACCCAACACAACAAAAAATCACATGTTTTATTTAAAACCTAACTTCTTTGACCTGCCCATTTTAGTATCTTTTGAATATTTTTATGCATTAGGAAGATCTAAAATGTGGTTAAAAGAGAATTTGGTTAAAATCTGATTAAATGAAATGGATATGTTATTATAAACAGCTTATTGGAAGTTAGTTCTAATAACACTACGCTACAAAAATCAAGCAATTTACTCAAGTACAACAAAAGTTACAATCTAAGCATTCTATAATTTCTCAATATTCTAACATTAGTGTAGCATCCTAGATTTATATAAATCACCCCTCAAAACCAACGAAAGTTATATAACAGTAAATAAAAAAATATGTTAATAAAGGGGTGCGATTATCAGGTACAACAAAAATTACAACTTAAGCATCCTACAATTGCTCAATATTTTAATTTTTTATAGTCAGAAAAGTGCCCCGGCCATGGTTCCGTGTCCATTAGGCACGGCCCGTGGCCATCTCCTTCTCTTCCTTCATTAATTGCAGCTATCAGTAGAGGGTCCCACACACCCCCGTGGCCTCTGGACACGGCCCCGTGCTCAACTATTCGTTGTACTATGAAGATTCTGCAAATATAAAAGTTGACCACGGCCCTGGTTTGGTGAGCACGGCCCCGTGGTGGGCGTGGAACCTTTCTTTTGTCTTGTCTGCAGGAGCAGGTCTAACCACGGCCTATGCTTGGCTGGGCACGCCCCGTGGTCAGCTTTTGTCTTCTTTTTTTTGCATTTTCAGGTGTTGTTGAGGGCTCGGGCGTGTCACGTTATTCCTTCCTCTTATATTTATGTTGGTTTTGGCTGCTTATTTGCTTCTTTTGTTCTTTTAAGCTCATTTGGTCCTGTAAATTCAAAAGGAATAAAGAAACGTGCTTTTTCCAACATTAGTACTGAAAAGGGTTGGTTTTACGCCTCATTTGATGTAATTTATATGTTGCATTTTGTACACATCAAATACCCCCACACTTGAATCTTTGCTTGTCCTCAAGCAAAACTCTTTAAACGTGGCTTACATACCCAAATGGAATAAGTAGAGAAGAAGTTTTGTGGCTTGTCTTGAGTGTCAGGAATCCAAGATCTTTATTTAATTTTTTTTATTTTATTTACAATCCTATTCTTCATGATTTATTTAGAACAATTTTTAAGAAAGATTATTTATTTTAGGCATAACATGCCCTTTTAAAATTCTATTTAGTTATATACAAGGTCACATACCTCACAAGCGATCACTCAACACTCGGCCGAATATGTATTTTTTGTGATAACACTCGATCCCGGCATGAAACTTACTTCTACCATATGCTTGACAAGCGATCAAACCTCCTCCTTTTTAACTATAAACTTTTGTGAATATCAAGAGGACTTTGGGAAGGGTTAGATTTGGGCTAAGGGTAGGTGGTTTTTGGGTTAGTAGTTAGTAAAATGGCGAAAAGCGTAAAAAGCGTCTGTTGTCCTAAAAACTATTTGTTTTTGTGACATTTATATGAACTAAGCGTATTCAAACAAGATTTTTGAATAACTTGTTTGGTTATTGCAAGAACTATGTTTTTTTATGTCACAAGATAACCGAGCTTTTTACTAAAACAAATGGGTTTGAACGGAAAAGGTTTTGGTGGGTAACGGGTGTTTGTTTTGCGGTTATTTGAAACGAAAAGATTTAGGCTCAAAGGGGTTAACTGGGGGATTTTTTGTTCTAGGGGAGTAATAAGAGGAAACATAATGGTTTTGAATGAAATTGGGTTAGTCCTAATGCCTCAATCATTTACTTACTTGGGAGCTGGTAAGGACCGGGAATGTATCGTCTTGGCAAGTTCTATAGTCGTAAGAACCAAGCGGCTATTCACACAAGAAACGAAAAGTGAGCATTTAGTTTAAATATTTATGCATGTATGCTCGGTAAAGGCTCAAAACTTACTTATTGTGGGGATGGGTTTATAGTGTGAACAAGTATATATAATCAAAATTTAAAAGGATTTGTTATGCCTTGGTTGTAACTGTGGATTGCCAGTTTTGCACATTTTGATTGAAAACCATAACTTTTTCGGTCCACTTGTAGGAATCTTGGATCAAAGCTTCATCGGTTAATCCGGCTTCCATGTTGAATTGTTCGTCACCACGAGAGTAAAAACCACCATTGATTGATGTTCCACCACCCAACACACGAGCTAGTCCATTCGCAACACCTTCAACTACAAACTATTGAACGGGTGAATCTGGTGATGTGTCAAGGAAGTAGAGACCGAAATTTTTTGCGTTGGTGATGTGTTCATCGTTGTAAGGTGAGCCACCACGTTCGAGTAATAAAACCGAGTAGTTGGTGGATAGGGTGGTGGCTATTGGGATACTGGTAGTACCTCCTCCGATAACAATGTAGCCAAAGAAAGAAACCCTTGGTGCTTTTGTTGCTTCATGCATGAAGGTATAGTTTGGAGCTATATAAAAGCATTATTATTATTGGTTATAATATGGTACCAAAAGGAAAATTAGTGGTAATTTATAAGTAAACATGAACATAGTTGAGGGGTAACCAATAGATATATATTCGAAGTACATATATAAAAACTATTTCAACAGAAATGTAAATGGTTTATGTTTTTGTGGAGATCTACGATGTTAACAAATGGAGTCTAAAATGATAAATAAAACTAATAAATTTGAAATAAAAAGGATTACAAAAATTGAAATATGGTCCAACAACCTGGTCCGGCCCGCGCTTTTGACTAGTAACCAACCAACTGTCAAATGAGAGCAGTTTAAAGCCTCAGCCAGACCAGTGATGTAGCGGGTTGGTCTGTTCCGATTATGAGAGCACTGGTTTTATCATAAAGACAACTTATTGCAAAAACAAAACATGCATACCTAACTCGGCAACACCAAAATCAAGTAAGAGAAGAATGGTAACGAGAGTAGCAATCTTTCTCCATAAACTATAAACCATTATGATACGTTTATCAAGAACATAAGATTGTTTTAGTGTAAGCTTGATGCTTTGTGTTTATATATGTGATCTGAAAAAGAGATGAGATGCAAGCTATTTATATGAACTTTGAGTGGATAATAAAACCAAGAGTAGGCATAGTATAATATTAAAATATATATCTAAGTTCACAATGTGTTCAAAAAGTTATAGTTTTCTGATAATTAGTGCCTAATCATCGTTTGTTTCTTTACGTAACCATATACGTTTACTCTTTGAAAGGAGAGTTTTACTTTAATATATCTATGAATAGTCTTTATAAATTATAAACTACCTCCAACTATTGGACTAACTAATACAAGTTCATTATTTTTACTTGAGTTTTTACGAAACCAATTTTGTAATACAAGTTCATTATTTTTACTATTGCTGTGGGGGTTATTTGGCGAAGGTTGGTTTCTAAGGTGGCGATGAAGAAGGTCGCGAAAGAAATGACCCAGTACTTGGGTGACTATCAATTTGGGGTGGGGATGCCAAATGGGGCAGAGGCGGTGCTTCACAGTGCAAACAGGTTTCTCAACTCGTTTCATGCAGATGGTTCCTTAGCCTTGCTTATTGTGGATTTCTCCAATGCTTTCAACACGGTCGACCGCACAGCCTTTCTCCAAGAGGTTCATCAACGTTGCCCGTCAATCTATCGGTGGGTCCAATTTCTTTACGCCCAGCATGCTAGGTTGTATGTTGGTAACGAGTGTATTGAGGCTACTACCGGAGTTCAACAAGGAGATCCCTTGGGGCGCCTTCTCTTTGCCCTTGCCTTACACCCCCTTATTCTTCGGGTTCAGGAGCGTTGTAAACTCCCATTTCATACTTGGTACTTGGATGATGGGACGATTATTGGCAAGGCCTCTGAGGTTGGTAAGGCCTTAGACATCATCAACGAGGAGGGGCTATCTCTAGGGCTTTATCTCAACATTAAGAAAACAGAGGTTTATTGGCCGACATGTGACGTGCAGAAAGTTCAGGATGGGCTCTTCCCGAGAGGGATCGGTAGACCAGAGAAGGGGGTTAAGCTCCTTGGTGGAGCTGTTAGTCGGGATCCTAGCTTTATTGAGGAGTACTGGCAGGGCGGCGGGCCTCGGGGGCGGTTGACCTCATGAAACTCTTACCCTGCCTGAGGGATCCCCAATGTGAACTCCTTCGGCTAAGGTCGTGCATGGGGGTTGCTAAGTTACTTTTTGGGCTGCGGACTTGTCAACCCCATTTAATGGACGATGCGGTATCTCGGTTTGATGATGGCCTTAGAGAGGCTATAGAAGACATAGTAGTGGGTGGCGGCCCCTTCTTTGGTGACCTTCAATGGCGTCTGGCATCTTTGCCAATGCGTCTAGGCGGTTTAGGCTTCTTCTCAACTCGAGATGTTGGGTTATGCATTTGTGGCGTCTAGAGCTCAGTCTTGGGAACTACAAGATCATATCCTTCGAAACAGTGAGGTCGTCGGGCTTGACCCGGACTATCAGTAGGCGCTCGAACGCTTAAATGTCTCTCTCCGAGACTTGGATATTGACGGTTTCTCTAATAAGGACACCGCCCCCTCGAAGCCACAAAAAACTTTGGCGAATGCTCTATTTACCAAAATTGCACAAAGCCTGGGATAAGCTTTTAATTTGTCATCCGCCAGAAGGCGATGTTTGAGTGCCTGAAGGGTCCTCATGCTCAAGAGTTTTTTACTGTTACCCGATTGAGGGGTTGGGAACAATGCATGTCTGCAGTAGAATACTGAGTCATCCTCAAATACCGGTTGATGATCCATATGTACCCGGAAGATGAAACATGCCCGATATGTCGTAAAGCTTGTATGGATAAATATGGGGAGCACGCAGTTCATTGTAAAGAGCTCCCTGGATTCAAATATCGGCACGACTAGGTGCGGGATGTTTTCTGGGACATGTTAAAAAGAGCTTGGATTTCTGCTAAGAAAGAGGCCCCTGTGAATTTCCTCACGGACCCTATGGAAGGGATATCTACTATGCAACCAGCGGATCTGCTCGTCTTTGGCTGGGCTGGGGGGAAACATGCTTGTGTAGACCTCACGGGGGTTTCCCCCTTGGTTGGTTTAAGGGAAAACGGGTTTTTAGCTGGACAAGCAGCAAGAAAGGCATAATTAAAGAAAGTGGATAAGCACGCTAAAGCTTGCGCAGAGAATCAACATGTCTTTGTCCCTTTTGCCTTTGTTACTTTTGGTTCCCTAGCGCCAGAAGCTATCCATTTCTTGACGAGGGTTCAACGGGTCGTCCACAGCAATTGTTCAACCCCAAGGGGGTAGGGGTTTGTGTTTGGAAGGTTAGGGTTTGCAATTCAGAAAGGGTTGGCGGCGCAGCTTGTTGCCCGTCTACCTTCTGTTTTGATGTAACTTGGCAAGTTTTCTGATTTATATATAAAAAGGGTGAAAATTTAAAAAAAAAATATCAAAATTGTTTATTAGGAGTATGTCATAACTTAAACCTCGACTTAATAAAAACTATATTTATCGTCACAAACCATATATACACACTTCTTGTCAAGAATTATTAAACTGGTGATTCTTACTTAAGTCATAATTATATACTCTATGATTTATATAAACATAGAGTATATAATAGCCAAGTTGAAGTTGGTATATTACACCTAATCAAACATCAAAATTATACATAGTAAAATTTGTGCCGAATTTTCACAATGTTAAACAATTGTATATATGTAGTTTTGTTAAACAACTGTGTATAAGTAATATATGTACATGGTACACGCTCCTTAAACAAAACTTTTTTTATACTTAATTTCATGGTAGACGTTCCTTAAACAAAACTTTTTTATACTTACATTATGCTCTATCATTATGCTAGGTAGACTTCATTACCATTTAATACATAATAGGTTATCCCCGTTACTACTTACGGAGTTGTAACATTTAATTTAAGTGTAGAATAAATGTAAAATAATAGATTACCTATAGTCACTAAACATAATACAAAACAATTTTTAAAGAGTGTTCACCAAATTAGTAGAAATCACATCAATATTTTTTTCTTATTCGACGAATTGTTAAGAAAAAGTTATCATGTGACAACGAAAAATGCTATAATTTGAATTAGAAACAACTAAATAAAATGCATAATAGGGATTCGCAACAATAAAGTGTAGTTGATGATTTAGCTTTCCTGTTAATATAGTAATTCTTTGTGCACAACGCACTTTGAGGGCTACCAAAAGCTAAAATGACAGCAAGACTTGTATAAAAATTGAAGTCATTTAAAAACATTTGCATGCTATATTTGATCAACATTGCAGCCATTGAAAGAGTAAAAAAGAATGAATAGAACAAATGTAACATTTATTAAAAATGTACGATGTGTGGGAAATAAGTATATTATAGAGGAAAGCAATACTAATTATTGAAATTTAATACTACATTATGTGTTATTATTATTATTATTATTATTATTATTTATGTTAGAGACCAAGCATATGCGCTATTAATAGAACATGATTCATTTACCTGTGTAGTACACGGATTTAGGTACTAAAAATGATGTAATAAAGTATCTACTACATACTTATAATAAATTATTATACATCATCATAGTACATCATCACATTACATCATCATGATCATAGGTGATGTCAGCTTGCGGTTCTTCGAGCTTCGTGTGTCGTTTTCTGGGTCACACGACGGAGGAATGTCGTCAACTTCGGTCTCGAACCGAGCCGAACTGAGTCGAACCGAACCGAGCGCATCCACACAAATATGCATCAACAAACTCCCCTTGGATGCTGCTCGTGATGGTTCATTCTTCACACTGTCGGATCTTCAGATGTCTTCACTTAGTCACAGTTAGGAGGTGCATCAACAGACTCCCCCTTGAATGTAACTTGTGAGACGTTGATCTTGAAATCTTTAGATCCTTGAGGTGTTGATGAGTGGTTAGCTACAAATTGATCTTCTTGATCCACGGCTTGCATTCACTTTGTGTCTTCAATCTCATAACTTTACTTCAAACACGTTCTCTATGCCTTTAGCTTGCTTGGATGCCACATCTGCACACACAACAAAGCTAAACGCGTAATGAGAACAACCACTAGGGATTTAATTAACCTTAGAGAATTTTCATTTGAAAACTTCACGAAGGATTGATTACAGAATTATCAAAAGACACACATGAGACCATCTCTCATTCAACTACCAACCGAAAGCACTTTGAAAGTTTTAAAATTGTTCAGATTTAACCTTTTAACTTTCAAAACTTGTAAACTTCGACCATTTATGAAGATGCAATTGTTTTCCTAGCTTACAATCAGGATTGTAGGTAGGATAGACTCGAGTTCCAACATCGGTCAATCAAAAATAAACTAGAAGCAAAATCTTTTTGGCTTTTATAAAATTTATATTAAAACTAACCTAAAATCTTTTTGGTATTTTTCATTTTTCAAATGTAAAGACAGAAAACAATAAATAAATATTTACAGACAATCTTTTTGCGAATTTCGAGGGTAAGAGAATCATATCATATACGGTCATGCCGGAACACACTTGTTGTTTGATTAGTTAGCATTTAGATAAGTATCCTATAACAATTATCGGTATTGTTGCCCACATAAGTTCAACTTATCAGATGTACTCGCGGTTAGGGGATACGATTAATGTATGATTTATACGTACCGACCGGTGTTCATCCACTCACGACACATTCCTGTATCAAGGTATGCACGAGAGTAAATCTTACCAGTGAGTATACCAGCTTATCATCTGTTTTGTACGTATGAAGATGTGATATACTCACTTATTTTGATAGAAAACAAGCCCTATGTGATAAAATCACTTATTGATGAGGAACTTGATTTTCAGATGCATGCAGGGCACAGGAGCAAGTTCATGAACAGGTTAGTACCATCGTACCGACAAAGAGACGAACCTGACTCCTGCAAATGACTATGATATATTATCACTTATTCGTTTGGTGGATGTGATATGTTTATCAGTTATTGATGGTCGTATGCAATATTTACATGTATGTATGGTATCATGGAAGGTCTTGACTTGCGTCCCCGTTATTTTTCGGTAAAAGATTTAACCATGATACCCGATGATAAACAACATAAAGACCATGTATCTCAGAACCTCGGTAATCTATCAAACGAAATTTCAGTACTAAGACCATATGCCAATGAGCGGTTCCCACACGGTCTTCAGTCGATTATGTTTATATCGCCCTGCACACTTTAAAATGATTGTGAGCCTACCGATGCATCGAATATAGAGCTACTTATCGTTTTTCATTTTAAGTTCAAAGAGGTTTTGATATACCACTGATTTACTATCATATTCTCTTTTTCTCTCCAGGAAACTTATTTTTGTTATTTTTCAATGTTTTTGTATATTTCTGATTTGTTTGAATTATTCCCCCTAAAATGAAAAAAGTAAATTTAAACTTTTAAATAACATCTTTTTGGATTTTCTTCAAGAAAAAATATTCACAAAAACGATTTCCCGATGTGGATTAACTCATGTTTTACCTCGATGTCGTTTACCAAAATTAATTTAATCAAAAATGATTTATTTAATTTTGAAAAAAAAAATGACTTGGCACGTTGGTAATCGGTGTGGACCAAAACAACATTGACGAGTTTCATAGTGAAACAATCACGTGTGAGGTGATATTCGAGATCAATGTGTCTGGTCAATGCTGTACGAGATTTTAGTAATCCGTTAAGCAGCTTAAATATCGACAAAGATAAGGGAGATTAGAAAGTTAAAACCGTAATCCTGCAATTTCTACGTGCATTTCCAGGAATCTGTGTGCTCTCCCAACTGAATATCCACCGAGTGTGGATTTCAAGGTCGATTTTATAGCTACTTCAGATATCTGAGAATTTTTCTCTACAAGAACAAGAACAGAAACCTCCGGGTCCGGCTGGTAATTAGCAAGTGACATGTGGGGAAGATTGTACACATCATCGTTGGTTGGACCGTACATGATGTCTTCCAAATACTCTTGCACCAGCAAAGGTCTTCGTCTTTCGCCTTGAGAAGTAGTGTGCGGTTGTTCAATCCACGCCAAGGCTTCCGCACACCCGGTTGGTTTGTTCAACAAACACATTTTCTTCAATCACACCGTGGAGAAATGTACACTGTACATTCAACTTGTAGACTTTGAACTTCTTGTGGAAGATTAAGCCATGAGTTTTTGAAAAGCTCCAGACGTGCTGCAGGTGCGTACACTTCGTTTGAATCTATCCTGTTTACCCATCCAAGCCTTAAACAAACAAATTGTTGCTCAAGAATTTTCTTGTCGAAGTTATCAATTTCATTCACCGAACAAATTCTTTTTTTTTCTCTCCAACAAAAACAACATATGCTCCTTGATTTAACGATGTTTTGGAGTCGTATGTCGCCGCTCTTGTGCCTAGATGCTCCACTATCAACAATCCTAAGACCATCAATAGTTCCTGAACATCCTGCACACTCATTCAGAGATTAGTTAGAGATGGGGACCCAAGCCTTCATAGACTTGGGTCGTCCGACATTATCGAGGATTGTGACTTCCATTTCTCGATGATTCGGAATTGATGGAGCTCCCCTAAAACAATTACAGGTTTTGATTTCCAAATCTGTTTTTGTTTCTCAATTTTAACATTTGGTTTTACTGACTGTGTTTAGACAACCTCTGGTTTTAAATCCTTTTCAATATCTTTTCGTTGTTTCTTTCTCTGTTTCATTTCTCGTTGCTTAACAAGACGAGGGTCTAGTTTTGACGAAACAGATTTGTATGGTAATGTTTACCACGGGGCACATCAATTTTAGCTTTTCCCTTTGTGAGATATGGACAGTTCTTGACAATGTGCCCATACTCACCACATTCAAAACATGATCTCCGCTCAACAAACCTCGGAGTACCATAATTGTAAGAGCTTGATGATGAACTTCGTGATCATGAGGTACTTGGTCCTACATCAAACAGTTTGTGTGTTGTGTGTAGCTGTTTTGACTGTTTCTTTTCAAAATTTAACTTTGTTTAACAAAATCCGTGTTGGATTTGTTTTCAAGATTCAATTTTATCAGTCCCTCAGGATTTTACGAAGTTTATCTTCTGAATCTTCTTCTTGTTTTGGCTTTGTTTGCCTTTTTCCCTTTCCTTGGCTAGCGTGATTTTGCTTTCGTTGATTGTTTTGATGCTTCAGTTTTTCGTTCCCGTATTTCTTTCTAACTTCGGATTTTGGGATAGGAGCACACTGAGTTACTATAACTCTTGGGCTCGACTTTCCCAAAAACTTACTAGTAGAATCCTCGAAAATTTTATCCATCAAGGATTGATTGACATTTTTTATTGGGAAATCTTTATCTGAATATACTTTATCAGAACCAATCAACGTGTAAAGCAAGTTCATGCTTTCACAACTCACAGATGAAGATTCAACAGACTTCACTGTAGCAGTCACAAACGGTTTTGTGGGTGATCACAAAGAATGTGATTTTCGAGAGGCATATTTTCCTCTTTTGTTCCCGTATCTGACTGCTTAGGTTCGTCCTCATTCGACTCATCATCCAAACTATCATAATCCTCAACAATGACTAGAGGATCTTGATTCTGTACTGTTGATGAATCTTTGAAATTTGTTGATTGAGCTTGATTGGAGGATACGTCCTTTTGGTATCCAAGCCCAACAGCGAATTCCTCAATGTTTAAATGAAACTGACGGCTCAAAATGAGGCTTATCCTCCTCATCAGGCATCTTGGTATAATTGTGTCTAAGTGGGGGAGGACACTTGTTATACCCGATGCACGTGACATCCTCTTTCTTTTTCTGTATGTCAATGATGTGATCCAGGACATATCGAGAGTTTGAATAGCTATCTAATTTAAGTTGGATCGCCTCATTGTCACACTTAGCACATACCAATTCTTTCTTTGTTTCCTCGAGCATGTTTATGTAATTGTTAATCGGGATTTGTTTTCTTGAAACGATTTTTGTTACCTCGGAAATATCTTTCTTTGAAGTTTCAATTACATTTTTGAAATCTTTTTCATGACTTTTCAGAACCATGTTAGCCTCTTTGCACTTTGCAAGATTGACAATCAAGTGTTGGTTGTGATTAAATGTCAATTCAAATTTACCTTCTAACTCAGACAATTTATCTTCTAGTTCAGAACATTTATTGCAATTGACACACTTAGAGCAAGTAGAATTTTCAACACTTACCTACTCGATTCACTCTCAGAGATAAATCCATCTGCCTCAGAATCAACAACCCCACTCGATACTCCTTCTGATTTATTCGCACTTGAACTTGAGTCATCCTCATCTGAACTCAAGTTGTATCCGGAACTGTCATCCTTCCTGAGGATTCGCCATCACTGACATTCTTAACAATTTTAGCATAAAATGCAGTACTTGTTTGACTGTCATTCTTCAATGTTACAGTCTGATCACAACCGACAGAAAGTGTAACCCCATGATTGATTTTTGGTGGTGGAAAATTATTTGACGGTATAGGAGCCTGAAACCAAGATGGTGATAAACCCTTTGGCATATATTTATTGTCTGTATTTTAATCTGGGGATGGAAATCCTAAACACCTTTGAGCCCAAAATGGATCAGGTTTGTATTGATGATCAGGGGTATTACTAGAACTAGAAGGTTGTTGTCCATATGCTGAAGGATCGAATGATTGTGAAGAATTTCTCAAGCTTGAATTGTTTGGGTTGACCAATATGCAATTTTATCATAAAATGTAACTCGCAATTTATTTATTTATTTATTTACTTTTTACTAAATTTAGAAACCTTCAACGCTCAACTTTCAAACAGATTTTGGATCACAACCCACTAGAATAAACCGAATCTAGTAAAATGTAAACGAACTGGCTTTAGCAGTTTTAATTTAAACAGTTGAAAATCATCAAACACTTATGTATATCAAGAAATACCCTATGGCCACGAAAAACGTATACCTAACGAAAAACTTGTCTCACGAAAAAACCTTGTCCACAAATATATATATATATATATATATATATATATATATATATATATTTATATATATATATATAATTATATATATATATTATATATATATATTGCCTAAAAGCCTATTTCTATTGCAAAAAAAAATTAAAATTCAATTCTCATGAAACCAATTGTAAACTTAGTTATTATTATTATTATTATTATTATTATTATTATTATTATTATTATTATTATTATTATTATTATTATTATTAGTATTATTATATTTTGTAATTTTAATAATAAAAGTGAATGAGAATTGGTTCTTCGTTGGGGAGATTGTTCGTGAACAATCATATCCAAAAAAAAATAATTGTTGGTTCTTCGTGAAGAATGGGATAATTTTTTTTTATAAATGTGATATTTTAGAAGGTTATTCGTGAATATAGTATTTCGTAGGACCTGTTTTTCGTGAGTTGTTGGGTAAGCTTTTTCTTTTTACAGAAGAATCTTGTTTGTCAGTTTAGAAAGTTGAAAGCCGGTATACCCAAGATAGTTAGAAATCAAACATTCAAAAATTTACTTTTCTGTCAACTTTTAAGTTTACCCTTTCACTCAAAGGATATTCTGGTCACTTTTCCGGCCAAACATCTTATCGGAGAAGATGTCGAACTAAAAATTTTGCTTGAAATTATAACAAAAACCGTATTTTAGCATGTCTCCAAGAATTTTTAACAATGTTTTTATAAATTTTTTTTTGCAACCAACTAGTTTTAACCAAGTTTTAGACCACTTTTTTTTCTAAAACTTCACTCAAAACTCACCAAAATGCTTGGTTTTCAACAAGGAAGAGAGCCAAAGCTGTGATACCACTTGTAGGTCCACTTAGAGGATCAAGATTAACCTACTTCCTTGTTGTCTAACACACACACACGAGTGCGGAATCCAAGTGTATATGCAAAACAAAGTAAGAGCACAACCAATATAACACAAAAAATCACTTTAAAGATTCACTATATTGATGAGTTGAGAGACCCAGTACATACACTCTTGAACCAAACTGCTTATCTCTCACTCTTCACTCTTACAGAACCCAAATAACATATGTGGGTATTTATAGGCAAGACCCAGCTAACACCCACGAAAAACTTTCGTATCCCACAAAGAACAGGCTAGACCCACGAAGAATGAGGTTCTTCGTGACCTGACCCACAAACAACCAAGAAGCCTACGAAGCATTGTTCTTCGTGACTTTTACCATTTAAAGCCATGGTTCTTCGTGGATTGCATGAATATAAATATACACATACATGCATTCTTCGTGGAATACCTACAACAAACAAATATATTGGTGATGACATCATATTGCATCGTCATAGTACATCATCACATTACGACATCATCATGGTGATGTCAGCTTACGGCTCTTCGAACTTCGTGTGTCGTTTTCTGGGTCGCACGACGGAGGAATGTCGTCAACTTCGGTCTCGAAGCAAGCCGAAGCGAGCGCATCCACACAAATATGCATCAACATAGTGCTATGGCGTAACTAGGGGTGCTAAACGAGTCATGTTCGCGGGTTGACGGGTTCAACCTGACCCAAACCTGAAAATTTTACACGAACCCATGATAGGTCCGAAACGATCCGAATTTCAGTCTCGTTTGGTATAAAATATGAGACGGATGAATTTGAGCCAAGAACAAACAAACAATCAATAGAAAGATATATAAACACAAGATTGAAATAAAGATATTTTCATTGAATGTGAATAACAAATACAAGATAGTGATCCACCCCGGGTGAACTCCCCCGGGGTAATGGCTCCCAAAATGCACACCTCACAAGTGAGGTTTAGTATTCTATTTATAGACCCTGAGCCTTGTTTTCCAAGCAAGCCGCCTCTTGCTTGGAAAACCTACTAAACATGGTAAAACATACAAACAATAATGTCGCTAAACTAAAAACGTCGTAATTGATAACATCATTCTTCAGTTTTGACCCAACAACCCGAACCCGATCTGAACCCGAAAATCGTATCATACATATGAACCCGAATGCGACCCGAACTTTCATGGGTTGACCCGAACACGACCCGTTAAACCCGAATTTTTTAATTTTTTTCAGAAATTAATATATTAGAACTAAAATTTACTTAAAAAACACAAATGTATATAATAATATCATATTTAAATTATAAATCTATGTTAATTTATCCTTTTAAGTTATAATTATGGCATAAAATACACGCCTCTAACATAAAATATATTGTAAAAAAATATAATATAGTATAAATGTGTTAAACGGGTCAACCCGCCAACCCGACCAGGTAGACCCGAACCCATTTAGACTAAACCTAAACCCACAAATTTTGTGTTAGGTTCATGTCGGGTTTTCGGGTCGTATCAGAAATTCACACCCCTAGGCGTAACGCACCTCCCGTATTCTTGAGGTCATGTTAAGTCATTCATAACGGTCTTATCGTTGCGCCGATAAGATTACGCTAGCGGTAAACTTTGGGTTGACACGTATAGTTGCATGCTAGTATTGTATGTTTAATTAGTTATCTATTTTGCCATTTGGATTCGTTTGAACTTTTATACCTATGCTAGTATTGAAACTTGTATGCTCGCAATACTCTTTGTATTGAACTATACTTTAATACGTATTGCAGGAATTCAATGATGATGATGACGAATGGAACTTAGTAGGAAGGACTAGAAACGCGCCAAACTTTAAATTCATGTTTATATATTAGTCATGCATTACTTGTTGTATTTTTTTTCCAATACATGTACTTGAACCGTTAGCAATGAAATGAAATATTATTTATTAAATACTTGTCACATTTAGTGTTATGAAGTCTCGAGCAATCTATTTCGTCCCACCCTGATGTTTCCGTCATCGGTTGGGGTGTGAAAGATTGGTATCAGAGCCATAACTATAGGGAATTATGAAAAATTTCCATGATTTGACCTAGTCTATAGTCTAAGTACCCACACTTGACCATTCTTGACTTCATATTTCAAATACTCAACTTCTTCATATTTGCTTCTATCTCGTCTTTTGTCTTAAAAATACGTATGTCTTTCATAAAACGATTTACCATACACACATGAGGACATGAACACACTCGTATTATACAAACGACATGATTTCACCAAAACAGGAGTGAAACCCTCACTTTGGTGAGAGACTCTCAATCCGCATTCTCGATTTTCATGAAATTATACATGAACTTATGAGGGACATATTCACCTTGATGAAATTTCATCATGCTCATTCTAGTGGACCCTTACCAACGAGCCGGATTTAGTTCCTTACCTCGTTTGGTAAGTACCAACCACACTTAGGGAATGACGTTGTCAAGTTAGGGGTGATACCCGCATCTTGGTAACTAGTCCCACTCCTAGATTTTTCTATCCCACCAAAGTCTTGAACTTTCGATTGACTAAGAACTGTAGTAACCAGAAGAGTAAATACTGTTAACCAAAATTTCGGCGAGAGTATTCTACCTATTAGGCGAAAGCATGCTTCCCAAACTCAAAAGAACTTTCGATTACTTTGGTTTAGTCAAAGTTCCGTTTCGAAACAATCCAAATTTTAGTAAAAAAACCACCATATACTATATCAATTTTATGCATAACATAATTCAAACATATCTTCTTTCAAAATTCAAACAATTTTCAAAATGATTACTCGCATATCATACTTATACTTCTCATATATCTTATAAATTATTAGTATGTACGATTCAAAATGTCACCCGTAAGATAGACACTACTCATATTCTGAAAAATGGAAGTCTTATCATCAAGTTAGGAGTGATTCCCTTACATTGACGATTGACTCCGCCCATTCCTCGAAGAAATCTTATCCTTGAGATAGGAGTGATGTCCACACCTCAATGGAAGATCGAATCACAACTCGACCATTTTCATGACAATCACTCTATTAAAGCTTATACTTAAACCTTTTATCGTTATGTCAACTTTCTCATTTATGCAATAATCTCGAATCCTATTATTTTACCAAACATGTTTCTCACCCTACAATCTATTTACGTAAATCGCATACGCAAAATTCCTAATCGAACTTTAAATGTTTCTTTCCCCATTTTCAAAACTTTATGAAATGCTACCTATCAACTCAGGGTCGTCTTCGAAAATCATTGAAATTTTTTTTGGCCATGGGCAAATAGAAATGAGGGGCCCTATAATATACAGTCAATAATTCAATTATAAAAAAAAGATAAATATGTTTGTCTTGGTACATATTTATATACCAGAAAACATAATAATAAATGAAAATTAAGCCCCTAGAACATATATAAAAACTAATGGGGTTAAACCTGCACTATGTAGAGTAACTTTTTCTATTTATGCACCCGCTATACCAAACGAAAGATATAGCCAAAAAAATACAATCGTAATATGCTCAAAATATGCGTGCATCATTAGTTAAAAATTTAAAAATCGTATAGAGTTATTAAAAATTGTTTAGTTAAAAATTAATTTCAAGAATAAACAAAACAAAAAGACATAAATAATACAAGATCTGATCGAGTTTAAAACTAAAGTGAAGACTTAAAAATAAAATAGGAAAGAATAGCCAAAAATCATTAAAAAAGGAAAAACAAAATGAAGTAAAAAAAAAAAGAAATGAAACGCAAATGTTGGTGCATTTATGTGACAACAGCTTATTTGGTCTTTGGATATTATTCAAGACTTGGATATGAGGATTAAGGTGAATCCGAGTTTACTAGAGCTTGTTTTGTCCGAGTTTATCAGAGACCAGAACTTGTCCGAGTTTCCAAGGAACATACATGTCCGAGTTTGTGAAAGCTATGAGGAGTCCGAGTTTATCATGCACACGGGAATCCGAGTTTATCAGTTGTATTGTAATTCCGAGTTTTAGTCTTTGTATTATATTGAGTCCGAGTTTGTTTATTATGTACGTGGGCCTAGCCCTGTTGCATGGCTGTAGTATATAAACAGTGCTTGCACTAGGATTTTAGGTGAGCCATTAGAGACACTAGAGAGAGTTGCAGAGAGTTGGTGTGAGAAATCTACAGAGAGAGGCTGAGAGATTTCTTGTTTGATCTTGAGTGATTGTAAAACTATTGGGTTTGATAATCATAGAAGATTGTTTGAAATACTTGTTCGTGTTCTTCATCTATAAACTTGTTTCTGTATTTGTTTGATCCATCAAGGGGATTCCGCACCCTTGGTTGATTGTCAATCTCGTTACGATCCACGTGAAAGAGGGACCTACAATTGGTATCAGAGCGTTTGCTCTTATTGTACGGTTCGAGATTGATATACATTCAAGTTTTTGGTTGAAAAAGTGGTTCTGCCGCCGTCATCTTTTGCTATTAGGGTTTATTCCTAAGTTTGTGGGTAAATCCGTATTCTGTGAAGTCACAGTTTTGTGTTTTTACCAAAAACACACAAGTTTAGGAAGATTCAGAGGTTAAAGTCCGGATTTGAGATATCAGAACTTAACCATTCCGAATTTGAGGTGTTTGGAATAGTGTCTGACTTTAAGTTAGGTCCGGATTTAACTAGATTATATTGTCCGGATTTAACAGTTGAGTAAGGATTTGAGAATAAGGTCCGAATGTAACTGTTTCAGTTGATCCGAATTTGGAGATTGAAAGGTTGTCCGAGTTTATTAAAATTCTGGATTTGATAGAGAACAAAGCTAGTCCGAATTTATTTGCATCAGGATTTAAAGGAGTTGTCAGGGTTTAAGCTTGTCCGAATTTACTGAGTCCGAACTTGGGAGACTTTAAACAGATCCGAGTTTAAGGAGGTGGTAGTTGTCCGGGTTTGAGTTTTTGAGGGTGTGAGGATTTGCGTAACTGATTCCGAATTTAACCCTTAAATACTTATGTCCGAATTTAATATATATTCCGTATTTGGGAAATAAGTTAAGTTCCGAACTTAATGCTCCGGGTTTGATCTTAATCTGAATTTAACAAGAGAACAACCAGTTCCATCTGTTCCGAATTTGTGAAGAGTCCAGCTTTTGTTTGGGTGATTCAAGTTCTGGATTTGCTGAGTTATAGTATTCCGAACATAACAGACTTTCTGTATTCCGGATTTGTGACTTAGAACAAGAAGTGGAGTGTTAATCAGCTGACGTAGTCGGTTTTAAACGTATTTGTGTGCAGAGTTAGTTCTGTGAACAATAAAAGAAAACAGGCTACTCCCTTAGATTCGTGTGATTTTTAGGACAAAAATAATATATTTTAGTAAGGTTTTAGACATTATATATCATTGGAATCGTCTTCTCGAGACGAATCTAACGGTACATTTCAGTAATCACCAGTTTCGAAAAATATTTTACCGTTTTTAACCAGCCGATTGCGTTAAAAATGTCGAATATGTCAAATCTGAACGAATTGATAAGGATGGAACATGAGGTTGGTACTACGAACAAACCTCCTAAGATGTTGAAGGTCGAGAATTATGTTACATGGAAAGACAGGTTTTAGTCTTTCGTTGAGTATCAAGATACACGAATGTGGATGTGTATTGAGGATGGATACGTAAATCCAACTCATGAGTTTGAAGGCAGACAACGTGTCACAACTTTTGCTAATATGGACGCCGAACAGAAGAAAATGTATGAAGCTGAGAAGGGTGCCTTAGCAACGATAAAGATGTCATTACCTGATGGCATTAAACATACATTCAAGAGATACTCAACTTCAAAAGAAATGTGGGATGCGTTAGAAAAAAAGATATCAAGGAAATGATGATGTGAAGAAGAACAATAAGGACTTACTGAAGAAATAGTTTGTTGTCTTTAAGGGCATGAGAAATGAGTCTCTAGAAGACATCATCACTAGATATTATCATCTGATGTCAGAACTGGACAATTATGACATAGATGGTTACACTTATGTTGAGATAAACGACAAGTTGCTTGATGCTCTTTCTACCAAGTGGATATCTATACTCTCATTGATTAAGAAAGAAGCTACTTATGAGACTATGGATCTGGAAGAGGTTGTGGGACAACTGAGAGCATACGAGCTTAGTATGAAGAAGAAGGACACTGGTTTTGATCAGGTTCAAGATCCGGGAATTTACCAAGGAGTCTCATCTTCATCTTCCCACAATGCTTCAAGTGACTTGACAACTGCGTTTCTCTCATGTGATAATGAGCAGGTAGTGATGAACTCTGATGGTGATTTGTGTTTTGTAGCGTCTTCAAGAGGATCATCAGGAGGCAAGATATATAATTCTAGTAATCAGAATACCAATACCAAGTCTATGCCTTTGAGTGTCAAGGCTGCTGAAGAACATCTTGCCTTGCTTTCTTCCTTTGTAGCATCATACGAGAACTACATTCAGGGAAAGATATCTGATCCAACAACATTTGATGAAGATTACGATCAGATTGACCCTGATGACCTTGAGGAGATGGATTTACAATGGCAGATGGCCATGATTTCTAGAAGAGTAAAGAGGTTTATGAATAGGACGGGAAGAAAATTTGTTGGAAAGAGTGTTGGTTTTTGACAAATCCAAGGTTAGGTGTTACAACTGTCAGAGTTATGGACACTTCGCAAGAGAATGTCAAAGACCAAAGACTGAGTCTCGTCCTAGTGCATCTTATCAAGATACTCCTGATCACGGTTCGAGCAACAGGAATGCATCAAACAACACTACATCAAGGGCCTTGATTTTCTACTTCACGAGAGGGCTCTTGTGACTGGAGTGTACATCTGGAGGTTGTTGATAATGTCACACAGGCATTCATGACTGAGATAGTACCAGTGGATGATGTAGAAGCGAAAGATGCTGAGATAGAGCAAGAGGCTGTTGCTGAAAGGTTGATGTTGATCAGACAGAACTTGAAGAAGTTGAATTAAAGTCTGATGAAGAAAAGGATGCTGCAGATAAAAAGATTGATGCAGATTTTGCTGCATTCATGGCTGATCTAAGCAAATCGACAGGAGAGGTACATTCTAATCCTGTTAGTTATGTTTGTTTAAAATGTCATGAATTGCAAGTTAGGGTTGACGAATTAACAACACAAAACCAAAGTCTGTTAAATGAGCTCTCAAGTGTAAAAGAATCAAACTTTTTCGTAAAAAGAAATGAGTCATCATATTTGAAGAAAATTAAGGGTTATGAAGAAGAAATGAACATCTTAACCTGTAAATTAAACGAGAAAATTCAAATTATTGACTTAGCTCATGATACGATGAGTGAGAAAACAAAAGAAATTTCTGAAAAATGCAAAGAATTGTCAGATGCACAACTTAAAATTTGTGAACCCTTGAAAAGAAATTGAGTCAATTTAGAGATTCATCTTTTGTTATGAAACACATGATGAATGGTTTGAAGAAAAGTAATGACAAGGCTAGTGTGGGCTTCCAGGGCGTCAATGAAGTTCCACCTCCTCTTGGTCATGACTATTCTTTCTTGCCAAATGAAGAAGAGCTAACAGACTTTGGGTCAACCGCGGCGAGTAGCTCCATATCAGAGAATGTGGAGGTGTCTGAAAATGAAGATGCCAAGAAGGCTAATAACAGAAAGCCGGTTTTGAAAACAAAGAGTACACATCCTAAAAACAAAAACCAAACTTTTGTTAAAAAGCTTGATTTTGTAAAAGGAAGTGACATGAAAAACGAAACCACTGTTATTGAAAATGAATCAAATATGCAGTTTGCCAAAAATAAAAACCAAGAAACATCTGAAAATGAGCAAAGTAAACAAAATCCTTCCAAGGCATCATCATCGTCACCTGGTGGATCCAAGCCAGAGACTTCAGTTAAGAAGTCTTCGGCCAAAAGATCGTGCTTCAAATGTCACACCAAGGGACATGTAGCTAGTTGTTGTCCTAGCAAAAAGAGTGAAGCACAGGTGAGTGAGAGTAAGAGAGAGAAAATCACCAATGAAGAGCAGTGATGTTGAGAAAAAGATGTCTGCTCCTAAGCAACAAGAGGGTGTTGCTGGTGGTGTAGATAGTGCTGAAACTGGAACTCAACAAGTTCCCAAATTTCAAAGAAATCAACAAAGATTTCAGCCTGAATCTATATCTGGCAGATATCAGAGACCTAGAAGTTGTTCACCACGAATGAATCATTTTAATGGTTATTAAAATAATTTCAAAAGTCGAAGTTCATATCAAAATCGATACCAAAACAATGGTGGTCGAACTTTTTATAACAACGACTTTAGAAATTACAACTATCAAAATTCTTGGAATCAAACAAGGTCTCAAAATCAAAATTTCCAAAGGTCATAAAGTCCAAACTTGCATAGGAAACCCCAGGACCAGATCGTGGAAATCAAACCCCATTTCCATCAATAGGTCCAAAATCCAAGACTCCAGTTATGAGTGATGGACGTTGGATGAATGTTAAGATAGTTGATGAATTTGGAAGACCCAATACCATTCAGGCTTGGGTCCCCCAATCTAACTAATTCTTGTTGGTTTGTGTAGGAGCTGCTAAGGAGGATTATCAACTTATGGTATGTTGATAGTGGCTGCTCCAGGCGCATGACGGGGGATGCAAGATTGTTGACTGAGTTTGAAAATATTGATGGTGGTTATGTGAATTTTGCGGGTGCTAAAGGAGGTCACATTACAGGTCGAGGAAAAGTGACCAACGGGAAGATCACACTGGACAAAGTGAACTATGTTGAGCAGCTGAAGCACAATCTGATGAGCGTGTCACAAGTTTGTGACAAGGGTCACTCGGTCCATTTTACTAAGTCTGAAGCATTGGTGTTGAAACCATGTTAGGTGATACCGGATGACTGGATTGTGATGAGAGCACCAAGGAGGAATGACACTTATTCATGGACATGGGTGCTAAGGATTCTTCTAATGTGGTTGCTTGTTTGTTATCAAAAGCATCTGAGGCTGAGTCGATGTTGTGGCACAGACGCATGGACCATGTTCAGTACCGTAAAATGAATTACATAATTAAAAACGGTTTGGTGAAAGGGGTGCCAGTGCAGAGGTTTCATGTGGAAGATAAATGTCTTCCATGTCAAAAGGGAAAACAACATAAGAAACCTCATAAGTCTAAAACAGTAAATTCCATAGATGCCACTGATGATTATTCACGTTACTCATGGGTTTTCTTTTTAGGTACAAAGGATGAGACAGCTGAGTTGCTGATAGATCTTTTTACAAAATTAGAGAATATCCATGAAGCTCGAATCAAGAGGATAAGGAGTGATACGGAGTTCAAGAATCGGATTCTGGATATCTATTGCTTGCGAAAGGGAATTGAACATCAATACTCTGCTCCTTATACACCTCAACAGAATGGAGTCGATGAGAGGAAGAATAGGACGTTGATTGAAGCCACTAGGACAATGTTGTCTGATTCAAAGCTTCCAGTTCTTTTCTGGGGAGAAGCTATGAACACAGCGTGTTATGTTCTAAATAAAGTTTTAACCGTTAAACATTTTAATAAAACATGTCATGAACTTATGTTTAACGAAAAACCAAATTTGAAAGGCTTTGAACCATTTGGATTACCCTGCACGATTGTGAAAAACAAAGATAAACAAAAGTTTGGTGAGGTGGCTGATGAGGGCTATTTTCTAGGTTATGTACCTGGCACACCGAATAAAAGGGTTTTTAATCTAAAAACGGGTAAAATTGAGGTTGTGTTTAATGTGGAAATCACGAGTTATGCACCTCAACAATCAACAAGTGGTCCTGCTATATTATATGATTATGAGAGTGTCTTTAAATCATTTAATATTCCCGAGTTTTCCAATGCAGATGAGTCTCAGCTGATCCATACTATGATTAGTGAGGATGAAGAGGGTGACTTCATGCCGAGATCGAGTATTTCGATGACAGATGCTCCAGGAACTTCCTCAAATGAAACTGCCACCGTAGCGGATTCAAGCGACAGTGATTCTGAACCTATTCAAGGGGAGGATTTCACTAATCCGTTTGCAAATCAGAATATTCGGGGGGAGTTTGGATCAAATCTTGGTGAAAATTTAGAAGTTGATGCCATTGCTACTACACAAGCAAACAGAGATCACCCAGTTGAGAACATTATAAATGATGCTGCTGCAGGTGTTCAGACAAGAAGAGGTGTGATTGAAGGTTCCTATTTGTTTGCTTCTATACTTAAGACAGGGATCATAAATAGTGTTTGTATAGCTGCTTCATTGCTTAAGAGGAGCCGAAGAATGTGCACATGGCTCTGAAAGATGTTTCTTGGGTTGAAGCGATGCAAGAGGAATTAGATCAGTTCAGGAAGTTGAAGGTTTGGGAACTAGTTGACTTTCCTGAAGGAGAAAGAGAGATTGGCACTAAGTGGGTGTTTAAATGCAAGAAAGATGACTGAGGGATTGTGACGAGGAACAAGGCTTGATTAGTTATTAAGGGGTTCAATCAGCAAGAGGGGATTGATTATAATGAAGTGTTTGCACCAGTGGCAAGGTTGGAAGCAATTCGTTTGTTCCAAGATTTTGTTTCATTCAAGGGCTTTAAAGTTTACCAACTAGACGTGAAGAGTTCGTTTCTTTACGGGAAAGTCCAAGAAGTGGTGTATGTCTCACAACCAGATGGGTTTACCGATCCAGATTATCCAGATCGGGTGTATAAGCTAAACAAGGCACTATATGGATTGCATCAGGCACCCAGGGCGTGGTATGAGACACTGTCAGCTCATTTGTGAAGAATGGCTTTGAAAGAGGTCAGATTGACAGTACACTGTTCACTAAGAGAAAGAAAGAAGATTTTCTGCTGGTTCAGGTGTATGTGGATGACATCATTTTCGGGTCATCTGATGAGAGCATGTGTGTTGAATTTGAAAAGGTGATGAAGAGCAAGTTTGAGATGAGTGCGATGGGTGAGTTGTCCTACTTTCTTGGATTACAAGTTGAACAGAAGAAGGATGGGATGTTTATTCATCAGACAAAGTATGTGTATGACATTTTGTCTCGTTTCAAAATGGAGAATTGCGCTACTTTCAACACACATATCTGCGAGAATCACAATCTTGGCCCAGATCATGAGAGTGTGGAAGATGTTGATCCAACTCAATACAGGGCAATGATTGGCTCTCTTATGTACTTGACTGCTTCACGACCAGACATCAAGTTCGTAGTGTGCCTCTATGCCAGATATCAAGCGAATCCTAAGGAGTCACATATGAAAGCGGTGAAGCGTATTCTTCGTTACTTGAAGGGGAAACCTAAACTTGGTTTGTGGTATCCAGCTGCTAGTGACCTGATTCAAACTTTGGAGGATGTAAGTCTACCAGAAAATCCACTACTGGTGGTTGTCAGTTCTTAGGCGGCAAGCTTGTGTCTTGGTAATGCAAGAAGCAGTCTTGCGTGTCTACCTCTACGTGTGAAGCTGAATATATTGCTGCGGTAGCTGTTGCTCTCAGGTTCTCTGGATACAACAACAGATGCGCGATTACGGTTTGAATTTCACTCGTAATCCTATAATGATAGACAATAATGCCGCCATTTCAATCACAAACAATCCCGTAAAGCACAATAGAACAAAACATATTGACATTCGTCATCATTTTATATGGGATTGTGCTGAAAGAACTTGATTGAACTTCATAGAGTTGACACACTAGATAACCTTGCAGATTTTGCACAAAAGCATTTGACAGGGCTCGTTTTGAACATCTAGTCGCACTCAACGGGATGAGGAATCCTGAATAACCAGTTTTTCATAAGAATTTTGTAAATAGTTTACTGTTTTCTTAAAAATTCAAAAACATAAAAAAATTGGAAAACCTTAAAAATACAAAAACATCGAAAAATGAAAAATGAGTTGTAACCGTGTGAAAAAGAAGAAGTGATAGTACATCAGCAAGTTAGACTGTCACACTGACACTGAAATTAAATTGTTAAAGTGTGATAGCAGCTTCATCATATGATGTACCAGTAGGCAAAAGGCATGAAATAATCAACTTACCGACGTGATATAAACTTAACAAACTGAATATGAGTGGGTATCATATCAGTGACGTACGGTTTAATGACCTTAATTCTTGCGTTGATAGGTTGCCAAAATCTAAAGTTTTGGGTCTTTATGCTGTTATTTCATCCTGGTGTAGTAGGGTTGTCCTTCTGCTGCATCCAGATACATGCTGACCTAGGCACAACCAGGATATCTTAAAAGAGCTGAATATGCCAAAAACCCAGAAATGAAGAAGCTCTCCTAGAGAGTCATTCAAAATGTGCAAAATGCATAAATCATACCAAAAATCAATGGTATTTGCCCTAACCCTCGTTGGATATTGGTCTCTTTGCTGTACAGAAATACTGACCTGATCACCAATTTATCTAACGTTGTAACAAACAATAGGATGAATTTCGGTATACTCACCTACTATGATGAATCTTTGTGCATACCTTGATCGTGGGGGTATGTCCTGAAGTGGGACACACTAGTATATCCGAATAATATTACCTTAACATATCATACGATAATGGTACTTGAAATGTTCATGCATTTTGTTTAAGTGGATAAACATATTGGTAATCGTCTTGAACTGCTATTCACCAAAATTACTTAAAGAATTATCAAATAGTGTGAAAACAGTTTGATTATGTTGATATGATCTTCATACCGGTGACTCTCACAAAAATAGAGTGTTTATTGCTTTCTTTATTTGTTTCAGAAAATATAAAAATCCAAAAAGATTTTCCTTTTTTCTTTAAAATTCTTAACGTACGAAAATGGTTGTTTGTGGAGGAGTTGTTACCGATAAGGGGAGACGGTGTTAGAAGATGGGTTCCAAAATTTTAATTCTTGCAGTTATAGTGTGTTGGACAAAAGTATTATGAGTGCTTTGTTTGGTTTAGTTGTTGCTTAATCTGTTATACAGTTTTACCATCTCTTGAATAATAATAATTTGTTTAACTTTGTTGAAAAATTCTTATGGTTTCTCGAGATGTTTGTTTTATAGTATACAGATTGAAGTTGTGTGTTGCTGAGAAGTTGGCGTTGATGAGGAGAGAGTTTGTTGCTGCATGGTAGAACCTCCTTTCTACAATGCAGATCGGAAGATATGAAGACTTACTTGGATTGCTGACTCGGAGATTGAAGATTTGGTGATTGATGCATCAGCTTAGGGGGGTCTGTTGCTGACAAATTCATGTTGAAGCTGATGCTATCCAAAGACCAAAGACTACGAGATTCTGAAGACTAAAATACCTTTGCGATTATTGTCAAGGGGGAGTTTGTTGGTGCATTTATGTGACAACAGCTTATTTGGTCTTTGGATATTATTCAAGACTTGGATATGAGGATTAAGGTGAATCCGAGTTTACTAGAGCTTGTTTTGTCTGAGTTTATCAGAGACCAGAACTTGTCCGAGTTTCCAAGGAACATACATGTTCGAGTTTGTGAAAGCTATGAGGAGTCCGAGTTTATCATGCACAAGGGAATCTGAGTTTGTCAGTTGTTTGCATGGTTGTAGTATATAAACAGTGCTTGCACTAGGGTTTTAGGTGAGCCATTAGAGACACTAGAGAGAGTTGCAGAGAGTTGGTGTGAGAAATCTACAGAGAGAGGCTGAGAGATTTCTTGTTTGATCTTGAGTGATTGTAAAACTATTGGGTTTGATAATCATAGAAGATTGTTTGAAATACTTGTTCGTGTTCTTCATCTATAAACTTGTTTCTGTATTCGTTTGATCCATCAAAAGGTTGATTGTCAATCTTGTTATGATCCACGTGAAAGAGGGACCTACAGCAAAGCTCCCAACTAGAATCGAACTAGTGTTTCTATCTACAACACTATCTTAATGCAAAGAACAAACCACCACACCAACCAAGGTGTTGGTTACTAAATCCGTAACAGAACATATACGTACACTTAATATATAGATAAATTTTTTTAAAAAGGTTTTGGGCCCTCGGAGAGTTTGGGCCTTGTGCGGTCGCCACCCCGCACCTCCTCCGGGCCGGCCATGTATCAACTTAGTCGGTATAATGAACCTCTTGCCCTCGATTTTCATAATTTGTCCAATCAGTAAAACACGCTCACTTTATACTACCGTTCTAAAGACATTTATTCCAAACAGGAAACCAACGAAAAACTTTCTCTCACATATGTATAAGTTCACGTTGCTAATATACTTTTCAAAACCAAAGTTTTCCACGAAAATTTTCAAGCACAACTTTCTTTATATCAATACAAAAATAAAGCAAGCTCACTATTTTAAAACCTTTTTCAAGATCGATAATGCGCAATTCTAAACCTAAAAACATGGACATGAAAGATTCATTAGGTTTGACAATCTATAAGATACGGAATCCAAACTTTTAAAATGAAAGTAGCATTTCCTTCTACAAACCACATCTTTAATCGCAAAATAATACTTTTTGCAATATTCTCTCAACATTCACAATCTCATCTTTCATCCCCGACTTATTTTATTTCAACAAACTCAATGTATTAACTCAAGCAACCATACACATGCATATCATCTTACACGTTCCAATTTATGCAATCAATATTTCATAATAATCTTACACATATCGTTGTTTACCCTTTTGATTTATACACTCGAACTATATACTAGACTTATCTGTGCTTAACGTCATGTAAATTTCAACTTATACGTTCTATACTACAAACTAATTTTATACGTATTTTCCATCAATCATACTCAAAACTCATACATTCGCACTACTTGGTAGTCATACTTGAAATCTATAAGTGGGCATAACCCGAATGGTTTCGCCAACGTTGGACACACTCATACTTAAATACAATCATGCTTACATGCTTAATTTTCTTACGCTATCTGTGACACCCTGTGAAAACGCTCAACCGCACTAGCTTCTTCAGCGACTGTTTGCAAATTTCAGGACGAAATTTCTTTCAACTTAGGCATAATATAACAACCCGTAACTTTGAGGTAAAAACCCGTTTATTTCATTTTTACAAATCAAATCTTACGCTTTTATTATATGATGAATTAATTCTATTTTATCCATATCACGTTGAATCGACCCGAACCGTTTGAACCAATATGTCTCGCTTGTCGATTCAACCCACGCGTGTAACTCGAAACTTATGGAGCCCGAACCATAGCATGAATGTTATACGTTTTTATTAGTGGATTGAAAAAAATATAAAAAAATAATATATAACATAAAATTTGACAACATGTCGCTCACCTACACCCTCCCCAATTTTCCCTTACGTTTTGTGTATGGGTGTGCATCCCAATCGGCCCAAACCCTCCCCACAATCACAATTCCTTTCTTTTTGACCCACAAGGAAACTGCCTCCAAGTCCTTGTATATCATTCACGTATGTTTGCATGTTGTATCAAAACGCTTCAACACCAAAAACTTAGCTTGCTCCCTCTCATCTCACGTAAGACAGCAAGAGCCCCCCCCCCCCCCACTTTGCTACTTTCCCTCCCACTCGAAACTCTCTCTCTCTCTCGCATATTCATTCGGTTAGTATGCTATGTTGTTTTGATGTTAAATTCTGCAAATACATGGCTGCGTTTTGTGATGATTTGATTGATTATTGAGTTTTATGTGAATAATTATGGACTAGGACTTGCTAGAGGTCATGCTTCAATGGCGTTTGGTTTTATTGATTAGTTCCTTAAGTTCATGCAAGATTTGACACTTTGTATTTTGTTATAATCTGCATTTCTCTATTGTGGTTAATGAATTTGATGGTTATGATGATAATCTATGGTGCTATGTTCGTAAAAATCAAGTATGGGGGTTAGTGTCATCAATTATGTTACATAGACACATTTATGTGGATTAAGGTTTAAACTCTTGGTGATTTAGCAATGATATATAAACAACTTATAACCTGATGTGATTAATGTCATACTGAACGGGTTCGCTAATGGTGTGTTTACGGGGTTCGGGTAAAAAACAGAATCTGTCTGACAATTACAGCCGACTTTAATCGGCTGTAACCGGGACATAATTTAATGAAATATGGATTTTCTTGAGTCTATAACATGCTATTTCGACATACAATTCAAATGGCGCTAGAATCATGATTTTTGGACGTCGTTTACTATTTTAAATAAATTATTTCGTTTCAATAATTAAAGCTGGTTTTCTGCAGATTTTTTTTGTGTTATGTTTTAAGTCATAACTTGGTGGAAGATTAGATTTACATCATGAAATTTTTACAGTAGATAGCCTTATGTGTTTCTACGAACCTCCCACTGCAATTACGTCAATCGGATAAATGAGGATTTTTAAATGAATTTTTCGGTAAGCTGCAGTCAGAAAGTGACGAATCTGATTGCTGCTTAGTAAATGAATTTTTATAATTTTCTGATAAAGATTTAGACTCTAAACTTTTATCACAAGTCCTGTCCCTTCGAAGGGCATTTCACATAAAAATATCATAATATTTCAAGCTTCGTAGGTATGGTAAACGGACACCCCAAAACAGCCTGTTTTTAGTGATTTTAGCAATGCATGATTTAAGTTGTTAAGAGATAAATTTGCTACTTTTAGTATCCGTGCGTGCATGATAGTTGTATAATTGATGAATGGCATGTCGTAGTGTACATTATGAACCTATACTTGAAAACTACTCAGTAATACGTTGTGACAACTTGTATGCATGATAAATGCTAGATACGTGTAGGATTTGCGTGATTTACATAAACGACCACTAATATTCTTGGTAACCATAATAGGGTGTGGTTGACCATACTAGCTCGCATAATTTAATCTGCCGAGCTAATCTAAGGTGAGTTCACAACTTTTTTCTAAAAGCATGCGTCCCTGGTTTGGGACAATACTTTTTACGGTAGCCCTAGTTTGGGCTACGCGGATGTCCCTTGTGTGGACCACTGAAACATGCTATCCAGTGGAGGTGGATAGTACACTTAGACTAAACGAAAAACTCTATTGTGAAAGTCCCTGTATTTTACCGATTAGATTGTCGGGTGGGAATACGTGGGGTATTAGTTGATAGCGCTATTAGGTTTGACAAACCTCACACCATGCTGGAGGCCGAGCGTGAACTTCTAACCTTCACTCTTGCTTTAATGTTGATAGACATTATTGAGGGCACAAACGAAACGTCAGCATTCGTACCAGTTTAGTTATATGAGAAGGGTTAGCTAACCGAGTCATACTTAAATCAGAAACATTGTGAACTTTACTTTTACTAAACTAAATTTGTGAATTCGCCAACTTAATTGTTGACACGTAGTTGCATGCTTTGCAGGTCAGTAGGTACAGCTTTGGACGGGCGTTGCAATCGGCTGGAGTGGGTGGTTTGTTTAAACTTATTGTTTTCAACATTTATTTAACTTGTGGTAATAAGTTCCTGTTGGTTTTTAACTTTATTGTTTCGCTGCAACATAAGCTGTGTTTTTGGACTTTTAAACATTGATCACTAATCGTGTTGATTGTGAGATTTTACAACTTAAATAATTGGTTCAACATGATTAGTGGCTGGATCTTGGTCAGTCGCACATCTCGCGGTAAAACCCCGCATGTGGAATTTGAGGGTGTGACACTATCCCACACACACATTTTCACTTGTAATACTAAAATGTACCCTGTCCCATACCCTACTAGTACAAACTATGTGGATCATGCACAAACCAAAATAATCGCGGGTGCACACCGGAGTATATTGGTAGGCGCATGAAAACCATAGTGGGTTCTACTTTGTATCGTAATACGGAACACAGCATGACACCGAATTGTGAAACGAACTAACATGGTGTGAACATGGTGGATACGCCGCTGGTACTTCCTATATACAAGTGTCCCTACAATGTTACTAAACTTTCGTAAAACGTCCATTAGAAATTCGGTGATGTCCCGGACCTTATTAAATACGTTGACTAATAACAAACTTTGGTGACTCACAATCTTACCCTCGGTTACACCCAAACACACTTCGGAATACCTGGTACTCGATTATCCACGACAAGCCTCATTCTCAAAATCGTTAGTTATAACAGCTACAACTGTCACTAGCATCTCTCAAACTTTTCGTGTTCGTATTTCATTCGATATCCATACCATTCCTACCCCTCGCTTACACACACTGAATCGTTCACTCGCTCTCATACCATGAACATTCCCAATTTTTCCTTAACATTTCATCCAAACTTTATTTACAACATGTCAGCCTAAGCGTTCAAACCATTTTAACAAACATCTCACCAGCTCGAGTAACAAAATATTTTTAAGATATTTTTCGTTCTTTATTACACGCAACTTCAACTAGTCGGCCTATTACCGCCAAAACTTTTGAAAACCATAATTACTTACCATCCTAGCTTCTCAACTATGAATATTTTTCTACAACGTGTGATTTTACCAATACGCATTTGAACTGATAAAAACTTTTCATACAACCTACATGTGGGTCGCACATTTCATCAAACTACATCCTTTCCTTCACAAAAGCTTTTCTTCTTAGGGCACATCCTTTTTAAAAACATTCCTCCCAATTGAGTTGTTCAAACTCGCTTTGCACTACACACACACACGTTTTACTTATTCTTGCACTCACTTACGTTTGATACCTCAAAACACCTTCGTCAAATGAATTACTTTTACAAACCTACCCTTTTTATCCCCCACAATTTCCATAAGTTCCAACTCACTTATATATAAACTCCACATAGTCTTTAAACTTCAAATTGTGATTTTAGCCAAACGTTTTAACCAAAATGCGTTTTCCAAAATTCTTCCTCTTGAATAAATTTCGGACGAAAATTCCTAAAGTAAGGAAGGCTGTAACGCTTCGCATTTCTAAACCTTCCTTATTTAGAAAGTGTAGTCGTTATTCTATTTTTAGAAACTTATATCCGTATTCTTTCGCAACCTCGTAATCCAAGACTTTGATCATAGCAAAATTTCCTCTATTGCACATACGCGTTTTACATGCAAATTAATCATTAAATAAGCATCTTCTCACAAACCGATACTTATTATAGTGCCATTACCCATTAAAAACATGTTAAATTAGAAAGTTTATGCTCAAAATGTTAACATATGGGAAGTTTAGGGATCAAATTGTAATAAACTAAACTTTCGGACATCAAACTAGCGCCACGCTACGTGACGGCCTCCCCCTAATCCCTTCGCGTAACGTGAAGCCCAATCCATAGAATGTTGTCTCCTTTCAGCAGATTGGCCATCTTTTTCCACCTCCCAACTTACCCAATTACCATTCAAGCTCCTTAAACACCAAACCTAATCCTCCATTATAAAACCAAGCCTCCATCACCTCATTTTCATTTTTCAACTCTTCTACTCTCCCAAAACACTCTCAAATCAGCTACATTTGAAAGTTTGGACAGAATCATTCTAAGTCCTAAAGTGAGCTTCATCCCACTTTTTTTCATCTTTTCTTCACTTCTTCTTCCTCTACGAAGCTTGGAACACTTCTAGGATTGTTTCCACAGGTTTATCATGGTAAACCAAGGTTGAATAGCACCATTCTGAGGTCCAAACTTTCTGTTTTGAAAGATACTTTGTTAACTTTTATAAAATATGTCTTCTTATCTACATCTTGTGCCTACTTGTTCTTGAACTTATCTAAGGTTATGAGACTTGTTAGGAGTGGATTATTATGAGTTTAAAGAGGTGTAAACACCTCTAAACCTTTTGTTTTGATAGGGTTTAAAACAACCCACAAGTGTTAAAGTCATACAAGCCTACCATAGTTCATATGGCGAGACTTGTGTTTGATGAAAGTGTGAACCTTTGGAAGCTTAGGCTATCCTAACTTGTTCCACACCTCACTTGATGTTTTACTTTTCTATTCTAAGTAGTTTGCTAGACTTAAGGGAACACAACCCCGTCTAGTCTCCCAACACTTAGTTAACTATTTCCATGTTGGGATGACTCACCCGGGTTAGTCTTACTTGGCTACTTGAAGATATATTAGTTAGTAGTATTTTCTTTCATTCATGACCATCTGAATCATCCTTGTGGTGATTTGTGCATTGGTGAATCATACAATGAGGTGTTCATACCTCCATGCTTGACTTCCATGAACTCTATTATTATATATGACAGACTTATTATTAGATATACTATACAAAATGTAAATATAAACATATCCGAATCCTTGATGTTAATCGGATTATGATTACACGTCACGAATATAGGTTATATTATCTTTTTCTTTATTCCTCGTTTAAGATTCTAATGGGCACGTTAGGACCCATGAAAATACTTTAAAACTTAGTGTCCAAACGAGTGTCTAGACGAGATATAGTTTTTGCATACATATACCTTTATATTTATTCCGAATCCAAACATTCCATAAACTCCAAACACCTGAACACCTACGTTCTTCTATTCTCATCAACTCGTCAGTACACAGATAATCTGAAAGCTTTGCAAAATTGTGGTATACTCGACTCCCTTTTTACTTATAACACTTTTGGGTGCAATACGTACACATTATCAAACCCACACAACCACATACTTTATGCTTAATCATAAACAAACAATCCAATATACATGCTTGATACGTAATGCTTGAATTCATATTGCTAGACTATTCTTATGCTTTATACTTGCCATTAACTTCATACAAGCCTCCATTAACATGTATAGCGCTATTGGAGTAACGCACCGCCCGTATTCTTGAGGTCATGTTAAGTCATTCATAACGGTCTTCTCGTTGCGACGATAAGATTACGCTAGCGGTGAACTTTGGGTTTACACATATAGTTGCATGCTAGTTTTGTATGTTAATTTAAGTTAACTATTTTGTCATGTGGATTCATTTAAACTTTTATACCTATGCTAGTACATGCTCGCTAATACTTTTTGTATTAAACTATACTTTAATACGTATTGCAGGAATTCAATGATGATGACGACGAATGGAACTTAGTAGGAAGGGCTAGAAACGCACCAAACTTTAAGTTCGTGTTTATAGATTAGTCATACGTTACTTGTTGTATTTTTTTCTAATTCATGTACTTGAACCGTTAGCAATGAAATGAAATATTATTTATTAACTACTTGTCACATTTAGTGTTATGAAGTCTCGAGCAACCTATTTCGTCTCGCCCCGTAGTTTCCACCATCGGTTGGGGTGTGACAAATCCGTGTTTTCCATTCTTTACAACCATCGACAAACGATAACAGATCTTGAGGTGGAATGTTGGAAGCGGTTTGTGGCGATTCAAAAGGAAGAAAGACAAACATGGAAAATCCAATATCAATCTTTTTCTACCTTTTTCTTCTCTTTTTTCCCTGCAAATAAACTCTAGAACGGAAAATGGTGGTAGCCACCGCCCCTGAGTATATATACAGGTATTTGGTGTTGATGAAGCGTGTCTATTTGGAGGAGGTGCGGCGGTTCAATGAAGGTTTTCTGTGACGACGTCGGAGGAAACAAACGAGCCGACGGTTGGTAGTTAGATGAGGATAGTTGGCGTTGATGAAGCGGTGGATTGTGGTGAGGGTTGGTACTGAAATAAGTGCGGGTACTTGGTTGCATTGCATGAAGGGTCTTTTGACTACTACTTCTATTCAGAGGAGATAAATGGTTACGGTGGTAGTTAGATGAGGTATTTGGCGTTGATGAAGTAATGGACGTTAATGAAACGGTGCGTAGGTTAGTAATTAAATGCGTGCGGATATTTGGTTTCAATGAAACAGTGGGAAGGTTGGGTGGTAGCTTAAGTTTCTAACTATATAATTATATACTCAGCGAAGCGTCACTATCCTCCTTTCCAATTGTTTCAAATGCTTTCTCGAAACGGGATTTATAATGGTTGCAACAATTATAATACCATATCTTATCAATGAAAATGGCAGAAATTGTCGCAATAACCAAGACCTTCTTCTTTTAATAAAACATAACAAACCAAATTTTACCAATTAAAAGGCATCATAAATAAAAAGTATAAGCAAAAAGAAAAAAATGTATATCTTGTCTCAAATAAATTAATTTATTAAAGATCAGAGTTGATGACTAATCTACTAACATCAGGTGCGTTAGAAACCCCACGTTTACCTACATTAAATGGATTAATTTAAATATTATAAATATTTAATATAACAACCAATAAAACAAAAAAATATACTTCAATAAATATTAATAACATGACTCGTTTAAATATGGTACCTTTGGAAATGTTGACGGTATCAAGTGAACATCTATGTTTTAAAATTAAAAGTCAGTAAAATAATAACTTAATTGGTCTTAATTTACTCCATAATTATAATACCACCATGATTACATCTTTTATATTCGATAATAAACAGATAAAATAAATTTCGGTTATAAGGTTGTTAAATTATAAAGTTAATAAATGATAATTAAAAATTAAATTTATGATTGAAATTGATTTTGAAATTGGTTATAAATAAACATATTCTAATTTCAAAATTTACATTATATACATAACTGAATATGGTATTGTTAAATGGTAATTCAGCTTAGTTAATAAAAATTAATACACAATTTTGGAATAAGAGTAAGGATAACTTGTTTTAGGATTTTGTTTAAGTTTTAAATGCAAATTATAAACGATACAAATGAAAATTATTATGAGTATAATAACTTAAATTTGTATTTAATAGTTTCTTAATTAAATCATCTCCTTAATTAAATTTATAGATTCAAAATTAGTCAAAGAATATAAGGCTGGGCGGTGTGGGACTCGGCAAGGGCTCGGCTAGGCCCATCGCCGACACCAACACCATTTCCACCCCCCTCATCGTGGTCCTCTCCAACACCCCCAAGCCGCTCATGCCGCACGGAAAAGACAAAAAAAATCCGTTGTAGGTGACCGTTTGATTAAAAAAAATCAAATTCAATTTTTTATAAATCTAACTTTTACCCCCATTTCTTACCCACTTTAACTCCATCTTTCTCTCTACTTTTTTATAAAACTCTACATTTTTATATAATATTCTTCTATTATTTTCAATGGATATATACAAACCGAACAACCCCAACCCAACAACACGAATCCGAACGTTTTTCGGTGCCCGTTACTATCCTCAAATGGAACTGAATCCTTTCGGGCAATTTACCGTTAACGCTTTTGCAGGTTTCCAACATTCTTCGAACACTTTAACACGCTACAAATACGAGCATTACAAAGCTTGATGATGCGAAACCCATTCAACACGCAACCCATTCAATCTTCTAACAACCACAACCCGTTCAATCTTCACAACCACCGCAACCCGTTGAAGACGACATTGAAGTCGTTCCGGAGACTCAACCGCAATCTTCTTCTAAACGTAAAAAAGGAAAGCAAGTGGTGGTAGACCAAAATAAACCTTCGAAACCGAACAAACAACCATGGTCGACGATCGAGGAAGAGGCCTTAGCAAAGGCGTTTATTGGTACATCCAAACACCCCATTGTCGGTATGTAAAGTTATTTTTTTAATACATACTTTTGTTAACGGAATTTTTATATTTTTTTAAAATATATACTTTTGTAAATATAGGTAACAACCAAACGGCGATGGGTTTTGGAAAGCGGTATTACCTAAGTTCCTTGAGATAATGAATCAAGGACATTATCGCGACTTAGACTCGATATCTTCGAAGTGGCGAAAGATGCAACCGGTCGTGAACCGGTTTGCGGAGATATATAATAAGTTATATACAAGTTCGCGCCGTAGTGGGATGAGCGACGATTATGTATTCAAAGTGGCGATTGATAAATACAAATCGAGCAATAGAAACAATTTCCCACACATTCGGGCTTGGGAAGTTTTACGAACTCACAAAAAGTGGGCGCCGGTTCCAATGAGGCTGAGATGGCTAAACGTCAAAAAACCTTGGAGAGACGGTAGTTTTAGTGTCGGCGGCTCGGACGCAAGATGTCAAATTAATTTAAACGACGATGTCGAGTTTGACGAAGAAGAGTACGTCGTACGAGAGGAGGAACGTCCCCATGACAGGACAAGTCAAAAAAGGAGGCGCGTGGCTACAAGAAAAAACGACAAGGATGCAAAAATGGAGGCGTTTATGGCCCAGTTCAAAGAGTACACGGATGTCACGGCCCAAAAGGCAAAGTTGAAGGAATGCGTGGTGGAAGAAAAGGTCCGGGTGAATAATGAAAAAAACGCTCTAAAAGAATGGGACATATTGACGGCCGACGTTGAAAGTTATCCCGAAAAAAAAACAAACCACTTTAAAAAAATGCAAAAAAAATCATGAAAAATTATGAAAGTTAGGTTTTTGTTTTAAGTTTTTTTTAACTTATGTAAGTTTTGTTTTTTAATATTATAATGAATTTAGTTTTATGTCTTAGTTAATAAATGTTAAAAAAGTAGATGACGTTAAAAAAATAAATAAATAAACTTGGTGGGGTAGGCTGATCATCCATTTTCATGGTTTCTACCTTGGAGGGCATCATCCAATGTGTATGACGTGGCGCCCATGTGGAGGATCATCCTCCAAGGTAGACTCACCACCACACCCACCAGCCTAAGTTGGTGTTGTAACTTTCTTAAATTTGGAAGTTAATAAATGATAAATAGATATAAAAGAATGATTGAAACTGATTTTCAATCAATGAACTCATCATAAATAAACATATTTTCAAAATTATAGATGACCAAATAATAATATTCTTATTATTTTTTAATCTGTCCAAAAATAACAAACGTACATTCTAAAACAGAAAATATATCTAAAAGATACAACAATCTTTAAAAACATGAATGAAAATTTGAACAATCTAAGACATAAATATTGTAATTATTAGTAAAAACTACTAATGAATGGATAAGATCCGTTTTTACTTCTTTTAAAGTCGGTCAAACTAAAAAAAGTGGAGAATAAGAAAACAAATATAGATAACAGATACCATCATCTATAAATAAAACATGTAAACAATTAAACAATTCATATCACAAAATCTTTTGTTATGCTAAAATCATATGATCATGAAACATGGACGGCAAACATAAATCAATCAAAATTAAGAAAAAAACAATAACACACATTTAAATTGATCGATAATAGTGTATCCATGAGTAGTGACATCTATTAGGGTTTGAATACAAATAAAAAAAATTATTAACTTGACATAATAAATATAATACATAAACAACAAACAAGAAGAACCTACAATCAACATGTTAGCTCGATCGAAGTATATCCATAAATTGTTATGTCTAATTTAAGCTTTCAATATGAAAAAACATTATTAACTTCGATTAACAAAGAAGAATACATAAACATCAAACATAAACCACATACCTCTGATCTTTTAGCCGAATCAAAATATGATGGAGAATAGTTGGTTATGGTTTACATAATACAAAACAAAATAAACATTAAACGTCAATAACTTCGATTAACATACTACACATCACAAATATAACACATATATGTAATCTTCGTGGTCGGATCTAAAACAAAGAAGAAGAAACAATGCTAATCGAATTCGAATCAAATAATATATAAAAATTAGAATCTACATATAATTCATCAGATACACAAACATAAACAATGATCAAGATCTACCTTGAATGTTGTTTGATAAATCAAGCAGCGGATCAAGGAAGATAAGTTAGGTTTGGGAGAGAAACTGAGGGAGAGAGTATTGGTGGAAAAGAGATATTATGATCTCAATTCTTGAAACAAAACATGTTATTTTTCAGATTTGAGAAAGAGAATGAATAAATCAATATTTTCAAAAAATATAACTTTCAAACTAAACCATCTAAAGAGTTGCTCATATGCATTCCCTCCCCTACCACCTTGGGGTTTCACCATAACATGCCAAGTGTCCAAATCCATTTCATTTATTACATTACTAGTAGTAAAACCCGTGTGCAACACGGGTGATGTTTAGAAAACCATGCATACCACATTTTATTACTCAATGAATGATTATACATTTTTAAGGTTGAACATATGTACTGACAGTAGACACAAATGAGATGGTACCAAAACTTGTTATCTATAATACACAACTATATACATAGATTATAAGTTAATACATGACTTACATAAGTCTACTTCCCTTGTCCTACACAAAAAAAGGATTAGCCACCCATTGACAATGTAATATGTTTATAGACATAACTACATGTAAAACATGTCTAAGAAGCTAAATTACTACCACCAACCAACCAAATGTACAACCACAAAAAACTACCACATCAAACATTGTTTATAAACCTCCAACCAAAGCAACATTCATGAAGAGGGCTTTGTCTTTGTCACGAAATGCATAACTTTTATCAGCTTCAGCAGCTGGTGGAGTTGTGATACTCAAATGAAAGTTGATCACCAAAAACAATATTGCAATATCTCGGATAAACAGGCCAGCCAACAAATATGTACCTGAATCCAGTCTTTGCTTTTTTAGATCTTGTCATCAGCGCCTGGCTTCACCTTTCAGATTTTGGATCATGACAGCTTAAGATTATCATCACGCAAACCCAACGAAGGTGATACATCTGATGGCAGACGCTGAAAAGTAGATATTTGAATAATTCATTTTATAAAATATTGATATATAACTGAAATTGTTGAAATAGCGAAACAAAATAAGGACTGCAAAAACTTATCAGCCTGTGTTCAGCTTGTTTGGTGAATTGTAAGACTGGCTTTGGAGTCGGTGGTACTGAATCAAGCTTTTGGACTTTAGATGGTCTATGATACGCTTGTTTAACCTGTGCAATAGTCTTGCCACGGAGATTGCGCTTCTTTTCAACCTAAGTAAATTAGTTTAGACTATAACAACCCTGAATTTTTGTAAATTTGAAAGCTTCTTTATCAACACAAACTAAAAAACACTTACATCAGATACAACACTTGGAAAAGCAGGAGTGTCATGAACAGAAAAATCATTAGACTGAACTTGAGGATCGTTAACATCAAAAGCTATGTTTACCGAATGATCTTCAGACTACCAAAAAAAACTTTAAATCTTGTTTTGCTTGTTGTGCATAATATATTAATAATATATATATAATATGTATATGTGTATATATAGTATACAACAAAAATAGGAAAATTTAAACTTACAGCAGTTTTAACATCTGGTCATCTATGAGAGCCGCTACCTTTGATCGAATAGGCCATCATCAACAGACTACATGTATAAGAATGAAAATATATAAGAAACCATATTTTAAATCTTAATAATAATAAATATTATCTATCTATATATACATTAAAAATATCGTCAAAACTCAGAAGTTGCGTAGGATCACCAACCGTAGCTCCAATCTCATCATCTAAATGAACATACCTACTATCTGTGCAATACATGAATATAACAATAATATATAACAAAAAGAGGTAAGATCTAGGTGTTTCAAATAGTAGCCATTACATACCAAACATAAATAAAAATAGTTAGGAGATTTCATAAAATACAACCATCAAAAACATGTACTTGATAAAACCACAGAGAGTCTTCAAAATAAGTGTTTCTACTTAACGTTCATAACACATGTTTTTTATAAGCTTCTAACTGTTAAGCTTAGATGGCTTCTTCGGGTTCTTTTCATGTTAGAGGATAACTCACCAACATTAGAATACCAACATCTTGAACTATTCGTATCCCATTCGGACTTGTACCAGGATCCTTTTCAACTTCAAGGCGGAAGAGTCGGCCGTAACAGAGACAACATCCTTGCAACAAATCACAAAACACCTAATCAAAATTTAGATAAGATAATGAACTCTAAAAACATATTAAACCTACTTTCAAAATACCTACTCACCTTTGAAGTTGGTTTAGTACACGCTTGGGAACATTCTGAAAGGTTAACATCTTTGATTTCAGTTGCTTCCTGAGTGACCTAAAAAGTGGTAATATACAATGTTATATAAGAAAATGCAATTGCAGTTTTCGAACCTCAAAACAAAAATAAATAAATTGAACTAAGAACTTTTATTTACTACCTCATCAGCATTCTCATCACCATTATCATTTCGCGCAACCAACTCAGCAATTATTATGGATCATCACATGTTTTGCACAGTGTAAACATGATAGTCATTTTTAAGATTGAATTCAAAAATCAATCTTAAAAGCCAGCTTCTTATAAACCAATCGAGATATTTCATGCGGGAAAGATTCAGTATCATTTTCCTTCACTTGCCTTTCTCTTATATCACTTGCAGATGATCCGACAATCTTCTGAACATCTCTATCAAACATAACAAAAGATACACTACTAGTCTCATCTTGCACCCGCACTTGCAGCTTGAACCTGAAATATATATAGATGCTTAAATAAACTAAGAAAGTATATTGACTATTTGATCTTAAACTGTATTTATATAAATAACATTTAAATAATCATCTTGGCTTACTTTGTCGTGACGGATGTACATTCAATACCGCATTTAGGACAAAGCAAAGCAGTGGCAAGCATCTGAAAGTTTCTTCAGAAACATTTTCAACATTCTATAAGTATTCGGCTTTAGTTGTCACCTTCTTGAAACACTTACGACAGGCAGCATAAAACCAACCATACTCTTCTTGCACAATCTTTATTGTAACAACCACAACACAAGACATTTCCTGTAAAAACAATATATCCATGATCTATTACTTCTGACAAAAATTATGTGATAAACTGAACAAATATATACAAACTATACAAAAAGTAGTGAAAACTTATCTATCTCGCTAATCTCATCAACATGTTTCTTGATGTTATCTACTACAAATTCTTTATGCAACGGAAAAACAGTCTAAGGCGAAAGTATCGTTTGAGAAGTAGAACCACATGCTTGTCCTTGTTTCAGTATATGACTATTAATTGGCACAAAGGATTAGTATTGGTATACAAATTAGCTCAAACAAACTATATAATATAAAATAAATATACAGCACATATTATATTAACAATGTACCTCCTCCTTAGCTGATTAACTTTATCGATTTCTTCATTCAGAAACAATGAGTTGCAAACTTATCACTTTGAACTATAAACTGGTCTAAATACAAATGTATACAAATATTTAGTCAACCATGTATTATATTGGCAGCAATGAAGTGTATAATTATGATTTGCATAAAGTAATAAAATTACATTTCCATTCCTTACACTTCGCGTGTTGGATAACAGCCATCACATGCTTATTAGAAGTGTTTTTATAAATGAAGTCGACAAACTGTAGAGCATAATCATTCCACAGAGTACATCTTAAAACCATACCTCTATATGAAAACATTAGATATATGTATAACTCATACTAAAACAAATTAACAACATCAACTCAAAAGTAATTTATTATGATTTATTACAGCAGTAAATGAGGAACACATTAAAAATAAAATCTTGATCTCATTTATAACAACATCATACAAAAACAAATTAACAACTTCAAGTCAACAGTAATTTATGACCATTTATACAATCAGATGAAGATTTTTTTTAAATGTCTACTTCATTATAAAACACAAGCCACCTCAAACCTAGGCAACTAAACACAACCAATTACATAATTACAAACTTACACCAATCTTCTCACGACACATTCCTATCTTTTGATCTACAATTATACCATAAGAAACCTATTGATTTTATTTCACTAATAATTTCCTCCATCTTGATATTTTTGTTGTTGAACTTTGCCCTATTTCTTGCCCTCCAGATACTCCAACAACCAATTCTTATAATCTCTTTGATAGCCTCTTTTTGTTGTCCTTTTAATCCGACGTGGTCATGAATCTCCAAAAGATCTTTAAATGAAAAAACAAAAATGTTCGACATTTTAAACCAAGAGCTAATGTGATCCCACAGGTTTGATGCAATAAAGGAAGAGCAAAACAAGTGTTCCACCGTCTCTTCTCCCGAACCACATAAACGACAATCCAAGTCTGGCACATTGATGTTCCTTCTTTTTAAAACCTCCGGAGTAGCGATCTTGTTCATCTCCGCCCGCCAAATAAAAATGTTACATTTCGCGGGAAGCCACTTGCACCAATCAGGAACATAATTATTTGAAATCACCTTTTTTATCCAAAGGTTTTTTAACCATCGCCACGCTAAAATTTTCATCTATTGCCCCGATCCATTCCCATTTGTCCCTACTATTATTCAACTCGAAATTAATCAAATGTTGCATAAACGCAAAAACCCATCCACTTCCACACCAGCCGTAATAGGTCGACTCCACTGCCAATCAAACAAACGAGTAGAATCCGGAGTCTTCAATCTGTCGGCCACTTTCTTCTCGGTCTCGATTTAAGGCGGCCGCCTTAGTTTGTGGTTGTGATGATGTTTCTTTCTCTTCCTCCTCCATGATCATATGTGCTGAGTGCATAATGAAGTTCGCAAAAAATAATTCGCCCTCACCCGAAGATGATGAACACCACGATGAAGAACAAGACATGCCTATATTTTTTTATATATAATATGGTTGTCTTTAAAAAATAGAGAGAGATTGGAAAGATTTGGGTTAAAACTGGGGGTATAAAAGGTATATATTTATAAATTGGGATTGAAATTTTTTTTTACAAACCCTATATGTCAACAGATAGTTTTATTATCATTTAGTGCCCGTCCTCAACGTCTTGGAGGGGACAGTCTCGACGCCGCCGGCCCAGTGGAAATGGTGTTGAGGGGCACTGTCGGGCCAGGACGACCCCCACACTGGGTAGCCTTACTCCAAGTCTTCAATATCGAAATTGATCCTCTTAGTTTCTTTAGGAGGTCGTCCAAAGAATTCAAGAGCTCCACACCAAGAAACAGTAACAACAAATACAAAACATAAAGTAAGAATCTTAAATTTGATATGTAGAACTCAAGACCAAAAAAAAATACAGTACCAACACTCAGAGATTTTGTTGCTTCTCCTTGAAGAATATCTTTATAAGGACTGAAGTTGAAACCGTATTCAACACCTTTGCAATCTCTCACTCCTCGGCCGTCGACGACGCCCTCTCCTGGTTTCCGACGCGGCTTTTGTTTGTTTTGGTGTTTTGGATGAGTTATAACCCATTGTGGGGATCATTAGAAGGGAGTTACAAACTTTTGAATATTATCTATCATTCTTGGAGCCAAGATCATCATACACACTACCTCTAACTTCTTCCAATCATCCATCATCACCAACCTTGATCATAACCCTCATCCACCAACACCATCATCACCATCTCATCCTCAATCACCAATCCTTCCACAACCCTTCCACCATCACCATTCACCAAACCCTAACCCCACCATTCTACAAGATTGAAGATCATGTTCAAGTTCAAGCTCTCATCATCCGGTGATCGTGTTCCGTTCGTCATGAGCGGCTAATCCTCTCGGGTTTCACCCTGGTGTAGGTTTTTGTAATATTCTAGGGTTTTAGCATTCACTTTGAAATTTGATTTTTGACAAATTTTATTAAGCATTTGAAACTTTTGATAATTGTCGTGCATTTGAATTGAATTTGTGAATTGTCGAATGATGATAAAATTTGACTTTGTGAGATGAGTTTGTGCACTTATGCCTTATTAATTGGTAGGATTTACATGTTCTTAGTAACGAAGTGCATTGCGGTCTGTCGTCTATGACGTTGATAGCTCTTGGCACCTAAGCCACGTGACACTTAATCCGTTAATCATTATATGCAATTGAATCTAAAATGTGTAGGAATCCTAGGTCTTCACCGAACCGGGTGTGAACCTTGTTCTCAACTTATTGTTTTAATCATTTAATCCAGTTTTCATGAAACCAAATTGTCAAGTTTTAGTAGTTAATCAAGTTAGCATCAAACTTGTCAGTTAGTTAACTCCGACACTCTTTTCTAAACAAACAAAAACCCTTAATCAAGATAGCAAGCTTCATAAAAAGTGTGACATCTTTTATAATCAATCTTGTCCATACGCAAACCACAAACTCATCATGCTTCGACCCTTTACTACCACTAAAACATTGTTAAGGGTAGTTTGGGTTATAAATTATTATCTTTGACTAGGGCGCGACACTCCGATCATTAGCCTGTGTACACCTCACCATAAAAGGGTGCTTAACATCGTTACGTAAGCGCCAAGGAGAGGGGTGTTGTGGCTTTAATGTGCGTGGGTGAGGGCTAGGGAGAGAGAGAAAAGGGGGGAGTTGAACTTTTTTTAGCCTATCACATGTTGCCACATCACCATCTTTATATAATTATTTTAGTTACACCACTACATAATTTTGAGGGTTTAGTTAGTTAAAACCTCAGTGTCTACATAAGAGTGTGATATGACATGAACTTTTTCACTTTTTAGTTAAAGAACCATAAATACTTTAACATCTAAATGTGATAATTATAATCATTTTTTTCCAAAAAAACAACTCAACTTGGGTCATATTATAATCAAGATAAGAGAAACTCGAAAAGTATCAAACTAGTTGGAGTGGCACATCGTATTCAATTGCTTACGATCTCCATTATCACTTTCTTAAAAAAGAAATAGATTATTATTTTAATACTTTTCCAATCATACTTATATCTTAGCTATATAAAACGTTAGCATGGACAAAAGATAGTATAGTATCTACATAAGAGTATAATATGAGATGAACTTTTTCAATTTTTAGTTAAAGAACCATAAGTACTTTAAATCTAAAGGTGACAATTATAGTCATTTTTTCCAAAAAAAACAACTCAACTTGGGTCATATTAAAATCAAGATAAGAGAAACTCGAAAAGTATCAAACTGGTTGAAGTGGCACATCGTATTCAATTGCTTACGATCTCCATTATCACTTTCTTAAAAAAGAAATAGATTATTATTTTAATAAGTTTTCTAATCATATTTATATCTTAGCTGTATAAAACATTAGCATGGACAAAAGATAGTATAGTATCTACATAAGAGCGTGATATGACATGAACTTTTTCAATTTTTAGTTAAAGAACCATATGTACTTTAACATCTAAAGGTGACAATTGTAGTTATTTTTCTAAAAAAACAACTCAACTTGGGTCATATAATAATCAAGATAAGAGAAACTTTAATGCTACCAAACTCGAAAATTGAGTTGTATAAAACATTAGCATGGACAAAAGATAGTATAGTATCTACATAAGAGCGTGATATGACATGAACTTTTTTAATTTTTAGTTAAAGAACCATACTACTTTAACATCTAAAGATGACAATTGTAGTCATTTTTTTTCCAAAAAAACAACTCAACTTGGGTCATATTATAATCAAGATAAGAGAAACTCGAAAAGTATCAAACTGGTTGGAGTGGCACATCGTATTCAATTGCTTACGATCTCCATTATCACTTTCTTAAAAAAGAAATAGATTATTATTTTAATACGTTTTCTAATCATACTTATATCTTAGCTATATAAAACGTTAGCATGGACAAAAGATAGTATAGTATCTACATAAGAGTATAATATGAGATGAACTTTTTCAATTTTTAGTTAAAGAACCATACGTACTTTAACATCTAAAGGTGACAATTGTAGTCATTTTTTCCAAAAAAACAACTCAACTGGGTCATATTAAAATCAAGATAAGAGAAACTCGAAAAGTATCAAACTGGTTGAAGTGGCACATCGTATTCATTGCTTACGATCTCCATTATCACTTTCTTAAAAAAGAAATAGATTATTATTTTAATAAGTTTTCTAATCATATTTATATCTTAGCTGTATAAAACATTAGCATGGACAAAAGATAGTATAGTATCTACATAAGAGGTGATATGACATGAACTTTTTCAATTTTTAGTTAAAGAACCATATGTACTAACATCTAAAGGTGACAATTGTAGTTATTTTTCTAAAAAAACAACTCAACTTGGGTCATATAATAATCAAGATAAGAGAAACTTTAATGCTACCAAACTCGAAAATTGTGTTGTATAAAACATTAGCATGGACAAAAGATAGTATAGTATCTACATAAGAGCGTGATATACATGAACTTTTTTAATTTTTAGTTAAAGAACCATACGTACTTAAACATCTAAAGGTGACAATTGTAGTCATTTTTTCCAAAGAAACAACTCAACTTGGGTCATATTATAATCAAGATAAGAGAAACTCGAAAAGTATCAAACTGGTTGAAGTGGCACATCTTATTCAATTGCTTACGATCTCCATTATCACTTTCTTAAAAAAGAAATAGATTATTAATTTAATAGGTTTTCTAATCTTATTCATATCTTGGCTATATAAAACATTAGCATGGACAAAAGATAGTTATAGCATCACAGAATCAACCTGACCCCAATAGCTGTTTGGATCGACCCATATTAAAAAATCTTTTTTTTTGGGTAGTTATCTATATAGTAAGTAGACATGTTGATATAGTCCAAATGTCAGAATGAAAACACAAGGTCAAATTTGATAAGAAAACGCCAAATGATTTATCTTTCCGGATATTCACTCATATACATTTGTGACTGAATTAGAATGAAGGTTGAATTTGGATGGAATATGATTAAAAAGGCTATATACAGCACGTATAGACCATTTTCTTAGATATATTATTTCTTAGATATATTGAACAATTTGATAGTTCGTTTGAAACTCGCTTAAAATTGGTTCAATTATAATTGAGTTGAGCGCAAGCCAAAGCAAACTCACTCGTCAAACGGTAAACATATAATAAATTTTTTACTTGAGAATCATATTCTTTTACCTACGCTCGTTTAACTACTTATCTCTATATTTTTAATTAGAGTACAAAGTACAATAAAATGTCACTCCTATCCTTAAAATGATCAATTATGTGACCACACTTGTATATAATTTTTTTAAAATCCAAAAACATAGATTGAAATACATATTTGTGCTTGAAACAAAAATTGTGTTGTATAGAAAATATTAATGCTACCAAATGTTAATAAGGTCTTTCTGATTAAAACAAAATATATTTTTATATAGTAAAATATAATATATAATATATAATATCATGATCAAAAGACAGCCATAAAAAAAGTTGAATTTCAATTAATATATTTGAATATAATATATATATATATTTATAAACAACATAAACATTATACAATTATTTAAATTTCAAACAGAGAGTTAAGGTAACCTCTTAACGTATAACGTGTAAAAATGATTTTAATGGGGTGTTTAGTTTTGATTTTTTTTGTGAGTAAACTTTATTTGTTACTTCTTTCATGTGTAATTTTGGGTTGTTACGATAGGTTTTTTTAGCATCCAACAAAGCCTGTCACTCGGGTACACTCAATGGCAAAAGGCCACTTATACCCGTGATCGCAAACACTTCTGGTAAACCGGCTCGTCACCAATTCTATAGGATACCCACCGCTTAAAGGACCACTGTGGTAAAACCTTTGGCTCGTACATGACATTTTGTAACGAACTACACTCCAACCGACGTCCTCCCTCATGAAAGTCACCAGGGCACGACTAGAGCACTTCCCAACATTTGCATACTAATTATTAATTCTTACAGATATAACAGAGCACTGGCTTTGCGTCATTGCTTTAGTTAATTATTGACTTTGACCACCAAACTTTACATGGTGATCAAGTTTGACCCCTTTTGCTTTCTAAAAAGTATATACATGGTTGGTGTAGGTTTAAATTCAGACACTAAACTTTCTATTACATGGTCGGTATAAGTTTGAATTCAGACACCAAACTTTGTTTGGTAGTTACATTTGGTCCCTCAAGTGTTTTTTCCGTCTTTTGGTGAAATGGTTTTCTCCTTATACTCAAGTTTCAAAGTTGTTGCATTTGTCATCTGCTTTCTAAAAAGTTTATAAATTATCTCTTTGACCCCATTGACTTTCTAATACGTAACAGTATAAGTTTGACTTCGTCTATCGTTTACGTCGTATGAGTCACTTAGTGATATAAATTCGCGTTATGATTTTAGCTTTTTCCCGGTTTTGATCTAGTCGCTGAACACTGCTGGATCAACTCTAGTTAGCCATTAAATGCATTGATTTTTTTATAATTTATGTTTTTTTTCTATTTTGTAGATAATAAATAACGAAAAGGAGCTACACAACTTAATTGCTAACAAAGCATGGAGTTAATAAAAATAAAAAGATGAGATGCTGAGTGTTGCATATTGGCTTCAAGTTAATCTAATTGGGTTTAATTAACTAGCAAGCAATTAAGTAAGTGGGCTGCAAATTGAGTGGAACTAATTAGAGATGGGTATAATCGGGTTTTATTATTACCCGGAACCGGTTCCAACCCGAACCCGGTTCTGCTTGGATGTCATTGAAACCGGGTATGGTGTGGAACAGGTTCCAGTTCCTACCCGGGTTCACACCCAAGAATATGGAACCGTGTAGAACTGGGTACGGGTATTATGGAACCGGGTATGGTGTGGAACCGGGTTTGGTGCGGAACCGGTTCCTGATAGTGTTCAGAACCGGTTCCTGACAGTAAAAACCTGACTTTTACTGTTCAGAACCGGTTCCTGATAAAATGTTACCGTTGAAACCGGTTCCTGATTAAAAAATCATTTTTTTTTGTATATAAACCTCTTCCTACTTACCGGTTCCTGATAAATGTTACCGTCGGTGTAATGTTTCTTTCTATTGTGTTTGTTATGTTTGATTTTTATTATTAGTTACATTGATAAATAAAAATAGTAACAATAATCGGTTAAAATTAAAAAACAAATTAATCGGTTACAATATATAAAAAAAATTAACCGTTGACAAAAAAAAATAAAAAATTACTCAGAACCGGTTCTAGTAAGATTTTATTTTTTTGATCGTTTACTAGCGGCAGGTGCAACACTTTCCGATGAGTTTCTCTTAGGTGCGGGTACCTCGGTACAATCGTCGTCCGAATCGTTAGTCTCCACTTCTTCGTCCTCTTCTTCGTCAACCATTTTATGCTCTAACTCAACTTCATCTTCTAGACTAGTTTTATGTTGAACACGATCCTCCTCATGCATATCCAACTTGTCATAAATTTCATCAATTAAAGCTTCAACACCCGGTACGTTTAAAGCTGGATTTAAAGCAGCGGCACATAGAAAAACGGGTGGTAATTCTAAAAAATATTTTTTAAATTTTTGAATAATTGGTCTCGTCATATTCCTTAACATGTCACTAGAATTTTTAACGGTAACATTTTTAACGGCTAGAACCGGTTCCAACGATAACATTATAACGGTCAGTAACCGGTTCCAACGGTAACATTTTAACGGAACATTTTAACGAGTATAACCGGTTCCAATGGTAACATTTTAACGGGTATAACCGGTTCCACCGGTAACATTATAACGGGTATAACCGGTTCCAACGGTAACATTTTAACGGGTATAAACCGGTTCCTTCTAGAACTGAATTTCCGGGTACTGGTAGGAACCGGGTACGGGTAGGAACCGGTTACTACCCGATTCAAATGGTAAAATTGTGGAACCGGGTTGGAACCAACGGGTATTTTGAACCCGGAACGGGTTCTACTTAATGTCGGGTAGGAACTGGAACCGGTTCCAGTTCGGTTCTACCGGTTCGGGTTCGGAACTGGTTTTTATGCCCATCTCTAGAACTAATTTAAACTATATGGGCCCAAATAAGAAAGAGATCTGTTGTGATTTTTGAATTAAAACCGCAACCAAAACCAAGGAGGAGCATTTCGAGGATAGGGAACGCGAAAAAAAGGCCGGGAATAGCGCGAGGGACAGCGTTGATTTGTTGGCATGAGAATTGAGTGAATGGAGCTATTGCCCAAGACCACAGGGGCCAAAACAGTATTCTAGTATCTTAAATGTAGCTAATGGGCCTTAGGGTGGAAGGGGCACCATTCGGTAACACCTTCGGTGAACCACTTTGCCAATCGGGGAGACACCCCATCATACTTTTGGTGAGTAGTGAATGGTGAGCACGGTGACTATTCACCGATGTGGGAAAGATAAGAGATAGGGGATAGACAGGGGTAATGTTAGGGTCCACTCTCTTCCAACCAATCATATATTTATTTATTTTTTTTTGTCTACCACTCCCCATGCGCGGTTAGGGGAAAAGTTTATCACTCCCTCTTTGAGGAGCACCTCTCCCACCCTTATATGTACCTGAAAACACCTCATCATTCGGTTAACCCAAGTGCAACCTTGTCGGCCTAGTAGGAGACTTGGAGTTGGTATATTACACATTTACACCTAATAAAAAAAAGAGTTAAATGCTTGGTTGGTCCCTGTGGTTTTTGAAAATTGCAGACTTGGTCTTAGTGGTTCACTAATTACACACTTGGTCCCAGTAGTTTTAATTTTTGCACTCGGGTGGTCCTTACTACTAACCTTTGTTAGATTTCTTAGTTAAGTATATGTAAAATTACTATATTACCCTTAAATAATTAAAAATATAAAAAAACTTAAAGAAGAGGGGCCCACTACTCATCTTCTTCATCACTCCCCATCTCTCTCTTTCAAAAACCCAATCACCACCACCACCTCTCCTTCACAACCTGCAACCACCACCTCCACCGTATACCCACCTCCTCCGCCGTCACCTTCGACCACCGCCTCTACCTCCACGATATACCCACATCCTCCACCTCTGCCATAAACCCACCACTACCACCATCACCTTCAACCCACCACCTCCACCGTCATCTTCAACCCACTACCTCCACCTTCAACGCACATGTTGCCAAATTAGTCCCCTCCTATACCCTTTCCACCTGCCCGTTCTTCTCCTTCCTTGACCTGCCCCAAACCCCCCTGCTTAAATGTGAAAGATTGACACTTTCATCTTAACAACTCCCCCTCCCCTGTTCAACAAAAATTTGTAAAAAATGGGGCAGGGGATTAGTTGCAGGGTGCAAGATGAACATGGGTTGTTACAATTTGGGCATTTAGAGATTGTAAAGAGTCTTTTAAACAAAGACCCATCTTTAATTCATCAAACCACTGTCTATGATCGTCATTCTGCTCTTTATATAGCTGCTGCCAATGGTCAGATTTTGAGGTGGGTATTTAAAGAACGTTGGAATCTTGATACACGGTTATAAACTTTTTTGTAAATTTGATTGTTTCTTGGTGGGTCTTGTTCAGATTGTTTGTATGCTTTTGAAAGATGGATCAGTTAATCCTGATTGTTTAAATCGGCATAAACAGGTATGGTGTGTCTTATGGTGGTCGAAGGTGACGGCCGAGGATGTGGGTATACGGTGGAGGTGGTGGTTGCAGGTTGTGAAGGAGAGGTAGTGGTGGTGCCTGGGTTTTTGAAAGAGAGAGGAGTGATGAAGAAGATGAGTAGTGGGTTCCTTTTCTTTAAGTTTTTTTTATCTTTTTAATTATTCAAGGGTAATATAGTAATTTCACATATACTTAACTAAGAAATCTAACAAAGGTTAGTGGTAAGGACCACCCGAGTTTAAAAATTGAAACTACTAGAACCAAGTGTATAATTAGTAACCATTAGGAACAATTCTGCAATTTTCAAAAACCACAAGACCAACCAAGCATTTAACTCTAAAAAAATCAATACTAAAATGCATATTGGCCCATCAAAAACTATTCACTGCAAGTGATCATTTCAAAAATGATATTTGGACCCAAAGATTCATTTCAACTCAGATTTTTAAGCTGTGCAAGTGTGCAACTTGTTTTTTATTGAAAAATAGTGTGCATAGTCAACAACTAACATGGTTGAATTAGTAGAGAGAGAGAGAGAGAGAACTTATATACAAATCAAGTTTACTAAACATTGCTAAAAACAGTCTAAAGGGCTAACTTATAATGTATGATGCAACTGTGCGCATTACATGGTTTCGGAAAAAATAACGAACATGTTGACTTTGAAGTCAACCCCAGGATTTTCAAGACGCGAGAACGAGATAGATACATTATCTCACAAGAATGACAGCAACATTATTTATTTTCACAGCGGTGTTTAAAATAGATTTCGCATAGTTTGACCAAAAATAGTCAAAGTGTGTATCTTTTCCTTGCAATTTATAGAGATGGTTTGATGCGATTGACCGGAGCTTTAAGAGATGTAAGGTAGTTTTCATCTGCTTTATCGATACCATTATAAAGATAATTAAACGGAGGCATTGATATATACTTGCCGGATCCGGGAACAACCTTTAATTCGTCATTTTCCCAGACGATTTTTCCGCCAGCAATTGTTACTTCAACTTTCCCCTGAATGCACAAGAAGTGAATATTTTAGAACAAAAAATTACATACAAAACCGAAATAAAACATGTAGCTAACACCTGCACAATAATTATGCTAAACTTTAAAAATATAACATTTTACCTACAAACAAATCAACTTGAGTTATATATTTTATCTCAAATAGGAGAAATTTATCTAAAGTTGGAACATGTCATACGGGTTGAAGCATTGTATTCAGATGCTTACAGTCACCAACAGGGACGGACCTACCCACTGGCGTGGGTGGGCCGCCGCACCCCTTGAAAAATAAAAAAATAGTGTTAAAAATGCGAGAAAATCCCGAGCGCACCCTATGAAATTTTAGAATCGCACCCCTTGAACTTTAGAAACCAACCTAAAAGAAAGAAGAAGAGACATGTACATCAATATTTTTTTTTTCCGGCGGCCTGCAAAATAAAAAAATACAGTTTTTTTTCTGGCCAACAATGGAGCCGCGAGAGGACGAAGGTGAAAATTATATGAAAGAGAAGATGTGTGTTGGGTTAAAATGAGGTTTAAAGTAACCTGTATAAACATACAATATTTTATGTTTTTTCTCTATTTTTAATTTCATTACCGAGGTGAAATGAAAGGTTGCTAGGTTGACAACCTAAAAGCAACTACAACTACCTTCATCTCTAGATATATATACACAACAAATTTGAATATTTTATAATAATTTACTTAATTTTTAAACACAGGTGTGTAATTAATATAAAAACAAAAATAATAGTTAACGTTACTTTTAACTCTTTAGTTATTAGTTTATCTATGTTATGGTTTTTCTTTTTTTAGTATTGTATGTATGTATTATCTATTTTATTACTTCATTACTTTATTTAATTAAACTATTGAATTTATATTACTTCTTTACTTTATTTAATTAAACTATTGGATTTATTTTACTACTTCATTACTTTATATAACTAAGATTTTTTTGTCTCTATTTACATCAATCGGTAAAAATAATTGTTATTTTTAACACTATATTTATAATATTTATACGTCATTCGGTTCTTAAATTCGGTCTGATCGGTCCGACCAGTGAACCGGTAAAGAGACCGGTTCGATGTCCGGTTATAAAAACATTGTATAAACTTTCTGTTGTAGTCCTACCATTTGAAATGAAGAAGACAACACTAGAGGATAAAAGTAACAAAAGTACTACAGTTTTAACATAAAATAATATAAAGTCTGACAACTTCTGAATTTTTCTCAAAAGTAAAACTAATATTTCATTACTTTATAGATAGAAGCCTTAAATCCTTAAAAATTACTATATAGATAGAGGCCTTAAATCCTTTTTAATATGACCCAACCCGATCCATCCCGCTACGCACCGAAAAAATTACTATATAGATAGAGGTTTTAAATCCTTAAAAATTTTCGCACCCCTAAGAAAAAATTTCTGAGTCCGCCACTGGTCACCAATATTTTTTTATCACAAAAGTTAAGTTATTACTTTAAGAGGGTAGGTTTTGTAGTCATATTGATACCTTAACTAAATTAAACAATAAAATTAATGAAAAAGTATTAGCCAATCAACCCGATCATAGTCCCTACCTGCCTTGTTTCGACCCGTTTATAATATTATTCGTATTGGGTCGTTATCCATATAGTAAACAAGAAAATGTCTAGAGTCCAAAAATCGGTCATATTTTAATGCATATGTGTTGTATAATACTATCCAAACTGTAATAAAAATACGACCAAATGAATTACCTTCCCACGTCTTCCCTCGTATACATTTGTGTCTGATCTAGAATGGTGAGAACGGGCACTAATGTGAAACGTTGAATTTGGATTGAATATTATTATATCCGCATCAGATCCAGCACGTATAGCTCCTTTTCTTGGATATATATTGAACAATTTGGCACTGAAAAAAAAAATAGAATTATATGGAGTTGACTTGACTAGTTTCAACTCCCAAATGCATCTTCTAGACTATAAAAGTTACTGAATAGGTAGATAAATAAAAAAATAGAGGTGGCAAAATGGAAAGGTTGGATAACAGGTCAAAACGGGTTACTTTTGGTTTGGGTCGCGGTAACTATCAACCCGTTTTCTTTTCAGATACTTTTTGTTTTACCAGTTTGGCATATTATTTAAAAACCCAGAGTAAAATGTCATTTTCGTCCTTGAGGTTTGGCCACTTTTGCGATTTTCGTCCCTAGGTTTGTTTTTCTGCATCTGGATCCAAAAGTTTTGAAATCTTGCCATTTTCATCGGACCCGTTAACCCCATCCATTTTTCTCAGTTAAAGGAGGGGCATTTCCGTCTTTTTAGACATTTTTTATTAAAATAAAAATAAACATCCATCTCTGTTGACTTTCTCCCACCCAAATAGGTAAAAAGACGAAAATACCCTTGACTTAACGTTAAAAAATGGATGGAGTTAACGAGTCGGATGAAAATGGCAAGATTTTAAACCTTATGCAGATGCGGAAAAAACAAAGCTTTGGACAAAAGTTGCAAAAGTTGCCAAATCTCAGGGACAAAAATGACATCTTTGTTAAAAACTGACGATACACGACATATTGGAGGAAACAGTTTTACCATTCGGTACTTGTTACACGGACAAAGTCAGTTACAGAAAATTGACCAGATTCCTGTAATCATCAAATTGAATTTCGAATTAGAAAACCAATTAATGTGGATATTGAACTCAAAAAGTATCACATTTTTCGAACAACAAAGTTGATATTATCATACCACCATTGTGTCCCAAACAAGATGCATCCTTTCTTCAAGCCCTGTGTATGTATGAACGAAATTGTAACATACATTTTCATCTTGAAGCTATGTGAAAAGGCTGGTATAGGAAGGTTCTAGAACATGTATTTTTACCGTTGACCCCATTTGGTATTTTGCGAAAATCATCGATTCCAAAAGACTTCTGTGTAGAATTGAAAGTGCAGTGATCTGTTCCTACAAGCTGGAAAAATAGAACACAAGTTTAACCACAGACAAACATGGTCCAAATTAGAATATATAGGGATAGGGTAAAATGAGAACCACTTGAGGAGTGAGAACCAAGGGAACAAGGCTAAAAAAAGTTTTTTCATAAAAAGTTTAAAAAAATCAACTGTTAAAAAAAGTCGTCTGCGTGAATTTACATCAATGTAAAACAAATTTACATGTGTCATGTGTAAATGCTGACATCAGGTGCTGTTGTAAATGTTTTTTACATTAGTGTAAACGACGAATTACGCCCGCTTGCGGTATGCGCATATAATGTATATATGCGTGGGCCCTCGGGAGGGCAAAAGTGAAAGTGCACTAATTTTAATGTTATTTTACTAATTTCGTGAAACTAACGTTAAAAAGAGAGGGACGGTTAACATGGATCATGTGGTGGCGTTGATAGCCGAAAGACAAGGGGGTACATGCACTAATCGGCTTTTGTCCTAATTGCTGAGTGTTATGTGCCTTATGTCCAAGGCTTCATGCAAAACTACTATTGAGCCGGGGGTCTCACTGGAAGCAGCCTCTCTATTCCTACGGGGTAGAGGTAAGGCTGTCTACATCTTACCCTCCTCAGACCCTACCTTAGCGTTGCTATTGGTGGGATTTACTAAGTATGATGATGATGTAAACAACGAATAGATGCCGGCTCGGCAATTTTTTTTCTAAAGATGTGTTAGTTACATGTTTATCTACGTTTGTGCAAAAAAAAAGGTGGAAAAACTCGCACAAGAAGTAGGATTTCCACCGGTGGTTCACAAGTTCTCACAACTCAGGGTGGTTCTCAGGTGAACCGAAATACCGAATCCTATATATATATATATAGGAGTATATATATGTTCTCCTTTCGGTCAGGTCAAGATGTGTTCGGATGTAACGGGTCTTTTATGTGCGCGTTGAAACAGGCTAGGCTAGGTGAACCAGAAAACACTTTAGTGATGATTCCAAAAGCAATATCATTACCGAAATAGTCAAAGTATTTGAATATAACGATTTAGAGGATTTAGCTATATTTTGATTTGATTCATTTTGACCCATTTGAAATTAAAACACAACCCAATCATTTGTGGAGGGGTCAAAAAATATATAGTTTATAGACATTAAGCAATTTATGAAAATGAACCTTTAGAATTCCAGTTGATAATGCTGCTTGAAGTGCTTTACCATGCCCCGGTGCTCTTATCGGGGGACTCATAACGAACCTGACGAAAAATTATTTATTTAAAACATAAAATTATATAGAAAAAGAACAAAAAGATAGTCACTTGCTTTGCTGCAGTGATAAAATCAGGATCCCATAGGACGGTATCATCAAGAACTAAGCCAGAAACCACAGGCTCTCCAATAACTTTTTGCCCTGTAGTTCAGAAGAAAAGATCAAACTATTCATCAAATCTTCCGCTATGAATATACACAACGCAATAACTAACGAAGAGTTAGCAAACCATCGATTACCTTTTACATGAAATGATATATTTCATTTTTTTTCCAGTTCATTTTATATGTAACTCTGTAAAATTTTATGTTGGTGAATGTGTAAGAAACTAAGAACACTTGAATTTCTATAACCAGTATGCTGCTTTATGTTTGTTAAATGAGCTATTCATTAACATAAAAAAAATAAAAAACTTTCATATTTACTAGGCTTATAATAGGGGACTTTTATCACATGACAGATTACATAAAATAAAAAAATAATAGAAAAAATTGACATATAAACTCGTCATAGCAGATTTTTTTTATATCAAGATTAGTAAGTCAAAGATACATCTATAGAGCTACTTGGTTGGATGAACTATCTGCAGCTTAACACAAATAAGACAAGTATAAATAAATTAAAAGTGTGTGTGTGTGTGTGTGTGTGTATGTATATATAATGTATATTTTTCTGGATCTCTACCCTTTGTCATCACAAATCTTAGAAATGTAATCCCCACTCACAAATCAGAAAACTTTGAAGTAAGAAACATACTTATCAGACAAAATATTTCATTAAAACAAATCAGAATATATTAACTACATTTACTTTTTTACGATTTTTCGAGTTCTAAGTCACAAACCTGATTTTTGAGCTCTAGCTATTTCTTCCATGGCATCAATGCTCATGACATGAACAACGTACAAAGGCGTATTCACAAAAGCAGCCAATCGAATTGCTCGAGCTGTAGCCTCCCCTTCAAGCTGCAAGAATACATATGCATCATATCATATACTGTAAATATAACTAACATATATGATTTAAGATCTATATTAACTTAGATAATATATAATCAATCACGTACCACCGGAGGTCTTGATAAAGCATGTCCTTCGGGACCAGTAATACCAAGTTCAATCATTCTTTTTTGTCCTTCGAAAACCGCATCTCCGTTTTCTGCATGAACCATTGCTAATGCACCGAGAGACTTGCATTGTTTAAGGCCTTCTAACAAAAGCTCATCGCTGATCATAAGAGAACCCTTATACGCCATGAAAAACTTAAACGAGTTTATTCCTGTAGGTTATGAGACAAACAAATACTTTAGTAAGGCGAAAAGGGGATATTGTATATAAATGCCACTCAATATGAAATTCGTTTCGTTTATGCAGACTCTGAAACTTACCAGAAAATCTATAAGACGACAAAACGCGCTTAAACTTTGAAGCTACTGTTGCATCTAGAGTTGGAAATATGACAAATATGCCCCTGATTGCCCTGAATCTACTTGAAAGAATCATCTCTATATAGATTTTCAAAAATATATTTTAAGTAGATTTAGGGGTACTTTTTGTAATTGCACAACTCTATAATGTCAAAAACTTCAAGTTTAGGGGCATTTTGTCACATCTAGAGTTCCAAATATGACAAAAATGCCCCTAAATCTACCCGAAACAATCATCTCTATATGGATTGTCAAAACATATTTGAGTGAATTCAGGGGTAATTTTGTCATTTTACAACTCTATAATGTCAAAAACTTCAAGTTTAGGGGCATTTTGTCACATCTAGAGTTCCAAATATGACAAAAATGCCCCTGAATCTACTCGAAACAATCATCTCTATATGGATTGTCAAAACATATTTGAGTGGATTCTGGGGTAATTTTGTCATTTCACAAGTCTATAATGTCAAAAACTTCAAGTTTAGGGGCATTTTGTCACATCTAGAGTTCCAAATATGACAAATATGCCCCTGAATCTACTTGAAAGAATCATCTCTATATAGATTTTCAAAAATATATTTAAGTAGATTTAGGGGTACTTTTTGTAATTGCACAACTCTATAATGTCAAAAACTTCAAGTTTAGGGGCATTTTGTCACATCTAGAGTTCCAAATATGACAAAAATGCCCCTGAATCTACTCGAAACAATCATCTCTATATGGATTGTCAAAACATATTTGAGTGAATTCAGGGGTAATTTTGTCATTTCACAACTCTATAATGTCAAAAACTTCAAGTTTAGGGGCATTTTGTCACATCTAGAGTTCCAAATATGACAAAAATGCCCCTGAATCTACTCGAAACAATCATCTCTATATGGATGTCAAAACATATTTGGTGGATTCTGGGGTAATTTTGTCATTCCACAACTCTATAATGTCAAAAACTTCAAGTTTAGGGGCATTTTGTCACATCTAGAGTTCCAAATATGACAAAAATACCCTTGAATCTACTTGAAAGAATCATCTCTATATAGATTTTCAAAATATATTTTAAGTAGATTCAGGGGTACTTTTGTCAGTTTACAACTCTGTAATGTCAAAAACTTCAAGTTTAGGGGCATTTTGTCGTTTTACAATTCTCCGACAACTTTTTCGCGGGATTGCATAGACAAAACTGAAATGATATTTGGGTGGCACTAGATTTGTTTTAACGGTTAGATGGATTTGATAAAACTTTTGAAAATAAAAATTTGTTTCTAAAATCTATGAGTGCAAGATACAAACCTTTTTCCTTGACCATAATTTCCATCTCTTTGGAAACAGTATCATCCCATTTAGTGATGGCCATATGAAACCCGTAATCCATGCAAGATACCTTTGCTTTTTCAACATATGCTTCATAACCTTTAGATAAGCTACCGTGTACAGGAATAACAAAATCGATATGCATTGTCGTCCCGCCAGCTAATGCAGCTGCTTGACCACTGAAAAAATTGTCAATCGTTTCAGTCCCCATGAATTCCATCGCCAAATGTGTGTGCGGATCAATTCCTCCTGCAGTATCACAACCCATAACAAGTAATGTCATGATATTATTATGCAATATTTTCATAAATAATCATCCAACAATGACATTCGATGAAAATAATAACGTAACTCATGATGAAGAAGAAAGCTTACCTGGCATAACAAACTTTCCTGTAGCATCAATAATTCTAACGCCATCAGAAACCTGCAGATATTAAACTCGTATTGAAATACAAAAATCGGAAGCAACGTACTGTTTTAAGTACAAGATTACAAGTTACTTTTTATTAGGGTTTGGACTAATATGGACACGCTGAGTATACATAAGTATGTAACATACATAGTTGTTAATGCGAAAAGCGACAAATAGCGATAAGGTACCTATATGCTACATAGCGAATAGCGATAAATAGCGGGCACTATTTTATAAATAGCCATACACTATTTTAGATGGGTATTTAACAAAAACCTAAAATCCAGCTATTTTATAGCTATATTTAATCGCTATTTATATTTTAAAAAAAAATAGAAATCCCGCTAGTTATGGCTACATACCCTGTAGCGACCTTTGACCTATACGCTACGCTGTTCGCTATAGCGACCACTATTGACAACTATGGTAACATAGTTATCAAAAGCCATCGCCTTCCGAATTTTCTGTTGAAATTATGTGATTTTGTGCCTTTTAGAAATCGTATATAAAAAAATGAATCTCATCATATTCCCACGTGTTAGGATCCTTAGCGAAAAATATATTCCTTTTACAAAAAGGGCAATGATTTTGGAATTCATTTTTGGCCCCCAAAAAGGTTGAGCCGACGATGTACCAAAGTTAAATTCAAAACATGTGCCCCATAAACAAACCAACCTGACTGATAAAGTACGGAATACGTTAATCGTCGTCTTATCTATTTTTGTCAAAGAGAATCAATATGCTTAAAACAGCATGAAAATTCATATTTTTTTAACAATTCAAGTACAGGAACAACTAATTCTACCTACAGTACATCAGTATAGTCATAAGCTCATATACAATCCAACTATAATATACATATATATATAACCGAAGATACAAAGTATAATTATTATCCAGACAGAAATACCTTAATATTAGGTCTAACATCAACAATAACTCCATCCTCTACATAAACATCAGCAACCTCCTGATGATCAGCATTTACAACCGTCCCACCCGCGATCAATATCTTCGACGACAACGCACTCTCGGAACCACAATATCCAATCCCAGACTCACAAATCTGTCATATTCAATAATCATTAATTCATTATCATAAAAAAAATTCAAAATCTCAACATCTTTGACCTCATTTCTCCTATTTCAAATCCGAAAATCCCACCACCCCATCTTAAATCACTAACCTATTCTTTTTTCTTTTTCTTTTTTTTTTTTGTGGAATTGTTCAGAATCAAGCATTTATGTTAGTAAAATAAATAAATAAATAAACTAGAAAATTGAGGAGTAATTGATGAGTTAAAACAGATATTGAAGGATCAGATTAAACAGCACCTGACTCAGTCCAATTAAAGGGGATAGTGAGATTGAAAGGAGGAGTATCAGCGATCGCATATGCATCATATTCGAACTGAGATTGAATCTGTGATTAAAATTTTATTTTATTTTTTTATTTCCTGAAGTGAGGGACTGACAGCATAAAGATACGGACGATGATATAGTGAATTACTTAAATGGTCCCTACACAATCGTAGTCTTTAAAGAAGTTTTGTTGTACTTTCCGTCCTATCCATCAATTATATATCACAACTAAGTTAGTATTAAATATAAGTGAAAAGGGTTTGGATTGATGAAATATTAAATATAAATTCAATAGAACCAGTTATTAATAGATAGAAAAAAGTAATAACGAAGTAATTAAATAAATAAGAGAAGCAGGAAAACTATGATTTAATATTATTATTTAATAATAAAGAGAAGAAAAAAGGTTTTGATTTAATATCATATTATTATTATTATTTAATAAGAGATAGACCAAAAAATGAGCTGAGCAGACATAGAAAGTGATACGCACGCTCAAAGAATTTTCAATTTATTATAGATAAAGATAGAAATATAGATAAATATTTATTTACAAGGTATATTGCAAATCAATTTTAATTGTTTGATTTATAATGTATTATTCACTTAAGTATACCGAGTATTGAAAATGTGTTTTTATGATTAGTTTTCATATAGGTCACCACCCCTATATAGTTGGGAATAACTATTTTCTTTACCTGTGAATATCAAGATTAGTCTAACAATCAATCCCTATTTTTGATAGTACACTTTAACCCTTCACATACCAACATCGATTTCTACCTGAACAATTTCAATCTTTCCCGGACCACCAACTTCTACCTAAGCCATGTCCAAGGGCTCAAGTTTTCAGCTAGTTGAGTATTTCAACCCGAGTAGCTTGTTTATTCAAGTTTGAGCGGTGCTGATCTTGGCTAAGCTAAATTCACCGCGTGAACAACCCAAAACCTATAGTTTACTTAGTATATTTTATAGACTTAAATTATGTTTATGTATTTTTAGTTCCTTTTTCTAGTACCGGTGAAAATAAAATTAACGTACTAAACGTACAAACTGAAGAAAAAGTCAAAAAAACGCGGTGGCATTTTCGTAAATATATGGTCGTAGGGTAATTATCAAAATTACTCTACAGGATCATTTGTAGAGTGATTTTGGTCTTATAGAGTAATTTTGTAAAATGTTCATTAATTTTGATCTTGTAGAGTAATTTTGTAAATATTATTGTAGAGTAATTTTGATTAAAAAAAACCTAACCCCCCACCCCCCAAAAACCTAAAAAAACCTAACCCCCCCCCCCCCCCCCCCCCAAAAAAAAAAAAAAAAAAACTAAAAAAAAACATAAAGCTAAACCCCATAACTAAATGCTAACAAAATTAGTCTACAAGATCATTTTACAAAATTACTCTACAAGAACATTTTACAGAATTACTCTACAAAAGATTAAAATTACTCTACAAGAACATTTTACAAAATTACTCTACAAGACCAAAATCACTCTACAAATGATCCTGTAGAGTAATTTTGAAGACCAAATATTTACGAAAATGACATACACTGCGTTTTTTTGGCTTTTCCTTCAGTTTTTACGTTTTGTATGTTAATTTTATTTGTATTTGATCTTTAGTCTTTAAAAGGGCCGTTCAAAACATAAAAATAGATATGAATCTAGGGGATTTAAGTTGCGATTGTTTTAATGCATTCTCGTGTTATTCATATACGTTACTTTTTCTTTTTTTAAGTAGTGTCAAATACTTAATTGTCACGAAATAGTCAAAAATTAAAGTAAAAGTACAATGCAAATTCCTAAAGGACTGAAGTTATAAGATAAAGGATAATCGAGGGTTTATTGTCGTAATTAACACAAATAATGATAGAATATCGGAATGCATTGTTTGACCGGCACTAATGGTATAAGTCAATTTTTAACGTTGCAACAAAAGCTAGTTGCGTAGACGTATTATCAACATTTAAAATATTATCCACAGTATATTATATGCATGCATCTATTATCACTTAAATAAAACTACTAGATTGACCCTTCACTAGTTTAATTTTTTAAATACTTCCAAATATTTTTATTTTGTGTGTATTGAAGAGCAAAATGAAATGTCCTGATTCCTCGCGTTATGGATTGTCTAGTAGCTATACATCTAGAAAACACATATGTAGTGAAATTTATATTCATTTTAAGGGTAAGTTTGGATTACTGACATACCACTGGAGTATCATCGTGCCATTAGTGGAACCAGCCGATCATATCCATCTCTACTGGACTTTAATGTCTACACACCAATTCAGAAAGAAAACCCAATACATCAGGGAATAACCCTTTTGTGAGAATCGAACCCAGGACCTAACGGTCCTAAAGCCTTGTTCCATCCCTAAGATGTCACTAGAATGGAGATAGTACCATGTCATGAGATGTATTGCACTCGAAAAAGGGATTTGCATGACATGAACAACGTGGATGGAGTGTATACATGTAACAATCAAAATCACTTCGCATAAAAGTGAAAAGGAGACGCGTGAAGCGTGTGGCTACTGTATTTACAAAACAATGATTCCATAAAAGGTAGGTTGTAATTTTAAGTTTGTCTTTTTTTTTTGTAATAACAAGGATAACGATTGTAAAATTATAATAAATGAACAAGGATAACGATTGTAAAATTATAATAAATGGTTTGTCGTTTCAACAGCTAATTGCTCGATAACCCCCGATCATAAAGATTCAAATCCAAGATACATAAAAAATTTTTTGAAAAGGGGAAATCTACAATTGTTTGGTTGATAAGTGATGCACAAAGTGGTACACCTCGTACATTATCTTAATGTATCGATTCACTTCTCCATAATCATTGTTTCATACTTCAAAGAAAACTGACGTTACAACCCTTCATCTTTAAACTATTACATATTTAACCCTACCTAAGCCACCAGATGAATACAACTCAACAACCTTAAATGAGAAGCCCACTAACAAACTATTAGCCCAGAAATTCATCAGCCCAATAGGCATCCAGCAGTCAGCAGACAGCGAACTTAGGTGTAAGTAAAAACCGGATTGGGTCTGATGACTGGTTTTCAGCTCGGCCCGATCCCAAATAAAATCGTTGGGCCAAGTTAACTTATAAAGAAATATACCGACACACTTAATCTTGAACTTAAAGACACATTTGGGACTGGGGTTATGGAGAAAAAGCTCACATTTACCAATTACCACTATGAAAATGCTTGTATTTATCAGGGGAGGACCTACCTTGTAGCAAGGGGTAACCCCGTTCTCCATAACGCTCCGGCGGTAGTGTAAATTTCAAAAAAAAATTGACGTTTTTTCAATTATGTTACATTTTTTTAAACGTTATCCCTATAAGGATTTTCTAGATCCATCACTAGTATTTACCGCTTTGAGAAAAAGCTCACATTTACTGCTTTAACTTTTTATTTATTGAGCCTAACTATTTTTTTATGAGTATTAAACTTTTAGTTAATGTAATTGATATTATTTCATGTTAGTTTACTTTAATTTGGATTACTCTAAAAGCTAAGTTTTAAAAACTTTGTATAATTAGACCTACGATCTTGTGAGTTTTCATACCTATACAATCATTATGTATAAATTAAAGTGTAATTACAACTTAATTGAAACACTAATTAACTCGATCGGTATTAGTTTGAGTTATTACGATATTGATACGCTAAAAAACAAAAAAAAAAATCTCTCGAAAGGATTCGAACACGTGTTATATATCGACTGAAACCATCAAAACAATAACGCGTTGCGCCGATCACGATCCAAAACAAATTTAAAGTAAAACCATTAAAGTTAGAAGTTAGTTAAAAAAAATATTAAAGTTAAAAGAGTCCGTATGAAAACTCTCGTAGATAAGAGACAGACAAATTGTATCTTTGATATCTTTAAAGTTCAAAGTAGGATTAATAAATGGTATCGAGTATTCTTATCGAATTTATCGAATCGGGTACATTTTTGGTACCGACTTTTAACATTTTTGGTACCGGTATTTACACCATGAAATACAGTACCGTACCGATAGCCGAAGCGATACAAAACTGTACCATACCAGATATACTCAGTTAGATACACACTTTTAGTTTTTCGATACCGGTTGATACCGAACTCTCTTTAGTTTAAAGTGAAAAAAAATAAATATATTAACGGAGGAATCGAGATACAATTATACAAACAACCCTCTTTAAACTCTGCTATCTCATTGGCCAACAGCACCCAAAGCGGATCACGATCCATGACCTTACCACCTTTAACCACCGTCCGATCAAACTTAATCCAACGCCTCACCTCTTCCCACCCGAAAACCTTAAAAAATTAAAAAAACCACCCGCTCATCTTAAACATTTCACCTACAAATACCACCTTCAATCCCCTTCACAATTCACCAAAAACTCATCATCTTATTCAAAAAATCAAAATGGCCCGTACCAAGCAAACCGCCAGAAAATCAACCGGAGGAAAGGCCCCACGTAAGCAACTGGCCACAAAGGCCGCAAGAAAGTCCGCTCCGGCGACCGGAGGAGTGAAAAAACCGCACAGATTCAGGCCTGGAACGGTGGCATTGAGAGAGATCAGGAAGTACCAGAAGAGCACTGAACTGTTGATCAGGAAGCTTCCGTTTCAGAGGCTTGTGAGGGAGATTGCTCAAGATTTTAAAACCGATTTGAGGTTCCAGAGCTCTGCTGTTGCTGCGTTGCAAGAGGCTTCTGAAGCTTATCTTGTTGGGTTGTTTGAGGACACGAATCTGTGTGCGATTCATGCGAAGAGGGTTACGATTATGCCGAAAGATATGCAGCTTGCGAGGAGGATTAGGGGTGAGAGGGCTTAGGTTGTTTTTTTGTTGTGTTTAATGTTTTGGAACTGTTGGATTACGATGGATGAAAAATGTTGATATATTCAGTTGATCTTGTTAATCTAAACTGCATCATGTCAAGTTATAGTTTGGTATTTTTTTAACGGCTAATGAACTTTTCAAAGGGTTACTAGTGAAATTCATTGTATTGGGATGCATCGTTTTTGAACCAGGAAAAACCTTTATCTTGGCCTAAACCTAACACTTGTCCGAATGCATGACAATGTTGTGAGACAAATTGAACTAGCAATTGCTAGTCCCATCATCATTTTGTTCCACTAGAATTAACGGGGAAGTAGGAACTAACCGTGTCACTTACAACATAAGGTTTCTCCTTACCACCAGCTAATTGGTGTTTATGGTTCCAATATTAGTGTTAAGTTATGGTTCTACTGCTTGTGAACACTTTAATCAATGCACGTGAGGGTATTTTAGTCTTGGCGTTAGGGATGTGAAATGAAATAGAGATAGCCTCATAGATTAGGCGTTTTAGTTTTTAGGATTGGGGCAAAACTATTAAAACGATCAAACCATAGGAAACAAAAGGAAGATTTACTCTAAATTATATTTAAAAATTACATAAAATCTATTTAAATTAAAAAATCAGTAATTGAATTCATAACATTAATAATTAAAAAAAGCACACAATGAAATAAAAAATTTTCATAATTAAAATAAAACCTAAAATTAGACATTACTACATAAAAAATTTAATAATCTGCCATCCCGAAACGTGTCGAAATTCTCGGCTGTGGTCGTACCTAAACTTGACGAGAGCGACTTGGATGATGTCCTCTCCAAGTTCAACATCCATGTTTTCAACCATGGTGTGCACTCTCTCGAATCTTTTGTAATTCAAATGTATAGCCAGAAACGAGAAGAAAGTGCGTTCACGATTCAAGTGGTGTCACCCCTGTTGGAAAATTCTCCCCTGAACCAACTGCTCGAGTGATTACGCAGCCTGTAAGGCTTCGACCACGACTCACATAATGGATATCTTCTTCTTCTTCTCGGTCCAAGGAATTGTTTCATTTTTGGCCTTTTGAAGTGGAAGTGGGTAGAGAGTTAGAATTTTGGGTGAAATGTGAGAGTTTGTAAAAAAAAAAAATGAAAGGAGTGGGTGGTTTATATAGGGGAACGTTTTAATTTTTAAAAAGTAAAGTCTTTTAAAGTTTTAAAAACTTACCATTGGGGTCAAACGGCTAATATCCACGCTAAATTAGAACGTGTCACGTCAACACGAATTTCATCTCCACGCCTATGGATGAAGTGTCACGTCACTTTCACTCACGCCGAATCGCCGAAGGCCATGCCATCCTCAACGTAACGTCGTGGGCGGCCGGTGTGCACGTATTTGACAAGCATCAACGCTGGTTTTAAACGCCCACACCGTGTGGTCTTAGACGTATGATCCTGTGAGTTTTCATACTCAATGAATTAAGCAACTATAAAAACAAACTATTTCAAATATAAAAGTTATTTGTGATGTTTTTAGTGGTAACCTTATTTACTAACCGGTGTTGAAACCATGGTCAAAGATAAAAAGAAGTTTGTAATCTTAATTATACAAGATAGGACGAGTAAGGAGTCATATGCACAAGGAACACTATTGTTAAATGTTAGTTCCATTGTTGATTTAGTGAGGTTTTAAAGTTATTTGCACAAATTTTGACATATAACAAAGTTACTTACATAAGAATATAATCAATCTGGTTTCAAGGCTTAATCAATTACTTACATAAGAAATATAAGATGAATGTTTGACACATTACGTACTTGATATTAGATTAACCTCAGATTCCATCTATTTTATATCTGATTTATTCCTTAGATATATGTTTTGACTTTCTAACATTTTAATTTCATGCTTTCCTTTGTTATATTAACTACATCAAAGACAAATATAATCTGAATTCAAACAATTAATTTGAAATATAAATAAAACCTAAAATATTATATATATATATATATATATATATATATATATATATATATATATACAATATATATGTAGAGGGAGGTCTATATGAAAACGCTAAATATTGTGAGGACGAATGAAAAAACCCCCAGAACTTGGTCAAAAGCAATTCAATTCAAAATTGTTTTACTCTTATTATTATTATATTATTCGAATACAAATTAATTAAATTTACACATGTGTGAGTTTTTCATTTACATATGTGTAAATTTGTTGTATTTAACAAATTTATACATATGTAATTTTTTAATAAGAATGATTTTAAGAGGAGAAATAAATTATTTGATTTTATAAATTCTTTTTATGATGCTGTATTATAATTACATTGAGATTTGTATTAAAAAATTGATTTTGATTAATTTTTTATTCATTATCACAGTTTTCACGATATTCAATAAGATAACCAATAAAAGATTATCTCATAAAATCACTATTCACTTTTACAAGGTCTTAAAGCACTTGATAAAAGTGATTTAAAGGTTATAAACACAACATTGGTACAACTACTTTAAACATAACCTTTTACAAGTTACAAAGTAAACCCATTTTTTTGCTCTTGTTTATTTTTCAAACTAACTATCTGTGACAACCGGTACTTTTTGGTTCTTAAGTACGCGAATAACAAACATTAAGACAGTAACACGGAGCGTAATTACACGTAATTAACTTAATTAGGCCTTTGGAAAGCCTAGGAACGTTTATTTAAATCGTACGCTACGCGATTGGGGATTTCGGTGATCTTACGCGTATTTAAAACGGCAACGAACTGGCACCGAATGAAATACTGACAATGCATAAAAACACAAGTTTTGTACTTATATTTATCATACGTTTATAATTATATGAATTATTCTGATTCCCGGACATCACAGAGCGCACACGCCGAAGTTACGCGGAAACAAGAGCGCACCGACAACAAAAAGGAAGTACTGGACTCGAAATTATGCCTCTATATTAATATATTATGATAAATTTAGCATCATAGTCGAATTTTAGTGCTTGCAGTCGAAACCAGATCGAAAAACGGACTAGAAACGAACCACCGAAGCAATTTACGCGATTTTAGCGTAACAGACGAACGTACGCGTCCAACAACAATTACCGACATAATTTTTAGTGTTTCCAACCCTCGGTAAATATTTTATGACATGTTACAAAGTGCGGGAACGAAAGCGGGTTCTAGAAACGTCATTGGGCCACACGAAGCGCTAACGGGCCTTAGGCCCAACCCGCTATAAAACCTACCTGTATAAACTCCTTAACCCACCTCCTTCTTCATTTGAAACCCTAACCCTGACACAACAAACACACACCATCTGCCTTCTCTCTCTAGTCTGGTCGCTGGTTTCCGACGACGATTCCGACCGGTATGCCGGTGCCGTTTTCCGGTCAGTCACGCGCACATCCAACCTCTCTTTACTTCTTATACACTCTCACACACAAAGGACTAGAGACGCAGGAGAGAGAGAGCAAGCCGTAGAGAGAGGATCGGAAGAGGAGAGGGAGATCGGAGGTGGTGGTGCACGGTTCGTGGCGTCAAAGCCGCTGTTCTGGTCGGAAAAGCCACTCACAGCGGCGGTGGTGATGGATCCGGACTAAGGCAGCAGCGACTTAACGAGCGAAGCCGTTTTCGGCCAAACCAAACGGCGGCGGCGTGAGTGAACGGCGGCGATGGTGGTTGCTGCTTGGATTCGGTTCAAGCTCAGTCCGGTTCAATTTAGATGATTCAGGTTTGGTTCGGTTTATGTTTGACTCGGGTTTTCAGGTTCGGGATGCGGGTCTCGGTTCAAGTTTTACTCAGATTAGGTTCGAGTTCAGGTGATTGGGTTTAACAAAGTTCAGTTTGGTTCAGTCTTGGCTCGACTCAGTTTCGGGTTTTAGTTCACAGAGTTCAGTTTTGGCCTCGGCTCAAGTTTAGGGTTTAGGCTAGGTTCAGTAATAGTTCAAGCCAACTCGGGTTCATGTCAGTTCGGTTTTGGGTTTGGTTCAGGCTCGACTCGGTGCAACAAGACAACAACGGGTCGACTCGGGTCAGACGAGTCAACCCGGGTCAGACGAGTTAACTCGGTCGACACCTGGTTAGATCCGGTCAAGCTGGTCAACGGTCAAATTCAAGTTCGGGTCAAGAATGGTCAACATCGGCTTTGGTTCGAGACTTGGTTCAACTCGACTCGACTTGGTCAAACCGAGTCGACTCGGTCAACTCAGTCAATGAAAGTCAACAGGTCAACCGGTCAAACCCGGTCAACTATCGGGTCCGACTAAGTCAACGCAAGACCCGGTAAAGATTTAAACGACGCGAAATTTCTTTTGATTATAAAGTTACATATTTCTAGTTTACGCGAACCGAGCTTTTAATTATATTTATTTCAACCGTCGTAATTTCGCACACTCTTATAATATGGATATAATTGTTCATATATATTCCGATCATCGGAAATTTGTTTACTTTTATAAGATACACGTAATCGTTTATGGTTATTTCAAATACTGCTAGTTCGTATACTTTGATAAAAAAATAAAAAAAAATTAAATATAACCGTTTACATTTATTTTGAAACTTTTATGAAATGAATGTAATTGTTATATTTGTTTCAAACGTCATGAATTCGGGGATTTCATAGAAATAAATATAATTACTTATATTTATTTCTAACTTTTAAACAAAGTTTGACATATTACCGGAAACTATTATTTCGGCTACGTGAAGTTTAGATACATAAACATTTACGTTTACATATATGAATATATATATATCTATATGTGTGTGTGTGTGTGTTTACATCTTACGAAACTACTACGAGTAGTAGTACTATTATTATTCATCTACGTGCATAACGACTACTCGAAAACCGACAACCATATTATACGAGCTTACAACGTATTATTTTCAATATTCGTTACATACATGTAATACCTTTCGAGACGACTAATACGGTTTCATAAATATATTTATAATTAGAGTTAATTACTGTTTTTGTTCATTAGTTTAAAAATTGCGATTTCAGTCCCGTGGTTTCACTTTCGTAACCATTTCAGTCCACCTCGCAACCATTTCAGTCCATGTACTTACTGAATAAATGGATTGAAGTGGTTATGAAAGTGAAACCACAGGGACTGAAATGGTTACGAAAGTGAAACCACAGGTACTAAAATCACAAATTTTAAACTAATGGACTAAAATGGTGATTTTTGACAAACCACAGGGACGAAAATAGTAATTAACTCTATATAATTATATATATATATATATTATATATATATATATATATATATATATATATATATATATCTTTAATCTCTCGGAAACTGAGTCGTTTCCAAGAAAACCGTGGGTTTAATGACGCCCTCATAGAATCGTATGGTTAACAATTCGGTTAGAGCTCTGTGACGCGTAGTTTAACTACGTTGTTTTTATTTAGAAACTTATAAGATATTCCATGGTAGGAATGTCATAGGTTGCACGCTAGCAAGTTCACATTCTTGGAATGAGATTACGGAATCACGTTAAGCTAGATATGCACAAGGATAACAAGGTGAGTTCATAACCCCCACTTTTCATGGTTTTACATTTTCTTAAATGTTTTCGGGGGTGGAAAAACATGCAAGTTTTAACAAAGTACACAAAATTTCGAGAAAAAAAAGATTCGTATTTCTAAACCATGTTACGAAAGGATTTCATTTAACTCTAATGGTTTACGAAAGGTTTATTCACAATATACCGGTTTTACAAAACACTCGAGTATTTTCGAAACGTGCATGAGTTTCATGGATAGGGACGGGATTGCCCTAGTTACAACGGGACAGGATTGTTCTACATACAAACAAGAGGACGGGTTGGTCCTGATTTTAGACTTAAACGGGCTAGGCCCATTTTCACTTGTGCGGGGCACAAAGACTCTGTGAGTTCATGTTCCCCCTTTTTCCTTTTAAACGTTTTCCAGTTTTCTAACAATCGGGGGTGAAATACATGCTATGACGTTTTATGACAAAAGGGTATGGTAGCTACGGGTTTAAAGAAAGAACTAGATCAATGTGTATAAGTAGGATTGATAACATAATAACCACTAATCACCCATTAATATCTCGGTGACCAAGGTGCAATGGTGTAGATCTACTGAGCATGAGACACGCTCCACTCTGAATAAAGCAAGTCCGTTCAGAGTGCTTTTGTGAGCCCTATGAAACTATGAATGATAGAGTTGTCTCGGTTTGGTTATTTACTTATGACACATAATGTCAGGGGGCTCGCTACCTACTGATAGATCCTTAAACCCTAGGAATAACAGTAACATACCAGGATTTCAATATTGGCTTATGACAGTGGCAAGGATTTAAATATTGGTTTATAACTATGACAATGGCAAGATTTCAACGTTGATGACCATTATGACAGAAAACATTTTGTTACCGGTTTACAAATACAACAGTTACATGCATTGGTTTACAAACATAGCATAGAACATTTTGATACCGATATACGCGATACGACATTTCAAATGTTTTGAGAAACTATGATCTCACGAACTGGTTATCAAAAGATTTATTTTAAATCTTTTTTCAAACAAACTATGAACTCGCTCAACTTTATGTTGATTTTTCGCATGTTTCTTTCTGAGGTTCCATATACAAACTATGGCACGGTTGGAATAGGAGAACCCATTGGGATTCGAATACTTAAACGGGCGTTCAAATTTCTAGAAGTCTTAGTTTCAAACACTCCCGCTGTGCAATGAAGATACCAGTTGATCACGCCCGGCTCTGATGTAATCAAAATATCGGGGTGTGACAGATTGGTATCAGAGCTATAGGTTTCAGCGAATTAGGTTCTGTAGAGATACCTAGGCTTTAACCTCATTTACCTTTGGGGACTTAGCTTATTAAGACTTGAACACGTACAGAACGCCTAGAACACATACATGGGTTCCAACCGTGGCCGAAAACAACGAGTCAACATATTTATTTCAAAACATGCATTAGTGTTGTGTTTTATACACGTTACACGAAACGATTGCATACGATAAGCAAAACTTGAAAGTTTTAAGAACACACACTTAAGACCTTTGGTTAACTTATGACAAGAATTCATTAAAGGTCATTTCGTAGGAACTGCGACTATTTACTCGGGCAAACGATTTTATATATGTCACCTATGCTATTTTACTAACCCGAGCAGGTAAACTACGGCAAACAGAATGCCGAGGGGCATGATTATATGAAACTTAGCACGTACATCGCGGATCAAGGAATACAAAACGTACGAAATACGAGGCAAGGCTTGGGAAAGCGTGAACGAACGATTACAATAGCGATGCAAATCCCGTCAGTGGAATGACCGACGATCAGAATACAACTATTGTCACGTAACCCCGCAAGCGGAATCAAACACACCAAGGTACATCCAAACGAGGACTTCACAAACTGATAGGAATCACGATTATTGGCATCGCAACAGGAAACTACAAGTCCTCACATCTCCCCACTCCCCTAATGGCAACTACGCCAAGATTGACATCTCGTGGTGATGTCACATAACGACAGGTCATTGCGCGAAATTCGAGGTAAGTCTTAAATTCTTTGTTGAATATTCAGACCTTTGCATATAGTGAGTAGATTCTTGCACCTCTACTCTTTCTAAAGGTCATCTCATTACGAAAATTTCATTCATGATCAGTGAACACCCAACTACAATTTCTTGGCAAATTCATACGCTACGCATGCGTTGTTTGTTTGGCATGTGGCTATCTTGATTCGTGGAACCCTCGGGGACTCCACATCGAATGGGTTGTTCTATCAATTTTCAATATCGTTTCACTATACTGATTATTGCATTGAAACCTTGTTGACCTTCATTATTGCAAGAGTTTACTCATTGATATCGAGTCAACGAAATTCTGTGCAGCATTTTCTTGACAAGTTACATGCATGGCTTTCGTATGGCCATGTTAGGTAATACATATATCGTTGTTGGTCCATATCTAAATCAAGTTTAGTTGGCTAAACTTGCTCACTATACACATTCAGTTCAAGGATTCTATATGATGGATTGAGGCCATCATATTCAATGTAATATCAATAAGCGTTTCATTTATTTCGAGCCAAAGTAGGCTTGTTTGATCTTAACTCTACTAAGTCGTTTGTTGTTTACGACACTTTTAGTGGCGTTTTCATTTGAAGCTTGTGCTGATTTCGTCTATACACTCCACATACGGATTTATTTATATGTTATTTATTATTAAATCCACTTTGTTGATTCATTAACTTGAAACATCCTTAATACAATCATGTATTAAGAAAATGGTGCACAATTTCATTGCTTATTTCAGTGTACCTCTAACGGTCCTTTCAACTACATTTGCATATTCGATGACGTTCGTTCGTATTTTATCATCAATCAAAATTTCTATGAAATTCATTTGGAATAAACGTTTGACTTTACTTCATTGAACCTTTTATCTTAATGCAAAACACGGTGATGCTTGTTCGGTCACCGCTACTATTGAATTATTTCATTCACTACGACACCTTGTGGTGTCGGTAAAAACTTGTAGCTTGTGCTAACCATGATCGATCGTTTCATTGTAACACCCCAAAGTCCCTATTTCAATTATTGGGTGTATGTTTAAATAGTTTGGCATGATGTTGTAACGCCCCAAAACTTGAATCTTTAACCCGCTAATACGGTTTCCATATATTATGGAATAAAGTATAATAACTAGGATTAAGTAACCTAGTTTATCAAAAATATGAACTAGTGACTTTATAATAAAACCATAGTCGGGGGACTAAATGGGAACAACTTGAAACTAATGGTTAAATAAAAGAAAATGAAACACAATACACATACGAGTGTGTATGTGTCGACCAAGAACAAGGAGAAAGAGGCAAGAACCCTAATTCTTCAGAATCCTCAAATTGAAAGGGGAATTCAGCTCAAACCTAATGCATGGACTCAAATTCATGATCATCTAGACTTGCTACACATGAGGTAAGTTGTAGAAGTTAATTTGATGATCTTGTATGAAGTGGGTTATGGTCAATCCATGAATTTGTAAGAAATTAAGTATGAATATGTGTTAGCATCACCATACGGGACATGTGTTATGCATAATTTTAATTGACTTGATGTTTAAATATGAAAACCCACTAGTTGGGTGATGAAGATGACATGGGTGTTTCACCATGTCCAAGTCTTGCTCAATTCATGATGTAGTGTAAGGCATTAGATGGATTCTTGTTAAATGGATCTAATATTTGATAGAATTATGATGATCATGAATGTGAAATATAGAAGAGTAAATGTTAAATTATGATTGTGTAGATGCCTAAGATGTTATATCATAGTTTGATAGTTTGACAATGTGATTTTGTTTGAATGTAATGGCTCATAAGATGAAATTGGGGAGAACATGCTTAAACCACTTGTACATTATGCTTAGAAAGTTGTATGCACACCAAGTGTTTGATGAAATGCATAGGTGAGATTGTTAGAAGAGATTTGATGAAACAGAATCTGTCCAGAAAGTTACAGCCGAATTTAATCGGCTGTAACCAGGTCAAATCTTGTCAAAAGCTGATATTTATTGAGTTTTTATTGAACCTCCAGTAAAAACCTTTCAAACCCAACTGGAGTTTTTATTGAACGTTTTATGAATTTTTCTGTATCGAAGGTTCAGGCTGCGTTTTCTGGCAGAATTTGCAGCCCATTACGAATGTCATAACTCAATTTAGGAATTGAGTTACGAATTTCAGGAGGTCAAAAAAATCTCCAACTGGAATTATGTCAATAGGACAATCGACGATTTTTTAATGAATTTTTCCGTGGGCTACTGTCAGAAAGTGACGAATCTGATTGCTGCTTAGTAAATGATTTTTTATAAATTTTTGGTAGAGAGTTAGACTCTAAAAATTTTACACAAGGATAAACCCTGCGAGGGGCACGTCACATAAAAAGATCGTAATTTTTTCAAGCTCGTAAGTAAAGTAAACGAACGTCTCAAAACAACCTATTTTTAGTGAATTGAGTTATGCATGTTAGTGAATGATTGACTAATGAAAGTAATGCAACTAAGAATTTGAAATGATTAGATATGGATGAACATACAAACTAACAAGTTGTAAAAATGATGGCATGAAAGAATAGGATTTTACATTGGCAAGGACTCAAGCACGGATGGCTAACGAGTCAAAGGAAGGCAAGAAGACAAGCTCGAACATGGACGCATAAGGTAAGTGATTTCCGGAATCACTTCTTATCTTATAAATAAAGTTTTGATATGTTGAACATAGAAAATCATGTGAGAAAATTATGAGAAAGAGTAAGTACTAAGGTATGTATTAATGAGGTAAATCGTAAGAAGTTATATATGTTTGGAATTATATTAGAGAAGTGAACGGATCAAGAATAAAGAAAGTGACATGACGTAATGTGGTAGTTAGCTTGGTCATATGGTTAAGCGTTTGAAAGATTCAAGAGTTTTATATGATTATTTTACATATTGGAAGCATGAAAAACGGAGAAGGAATAAGTTCGGGTGTCTAACGGTCGAGTACGAATGTAAAAAGAGAACAAAGGTTAGCTGAACTGGGCTCTACCGTAGCTTATGGTAGCCACCGTAAGCTACGGTAGGTACTGATGGTCATTTCTCCACCGTAAGACAGTTGGTTGTCACTGTAGCTGTTTTATATGCCACCGTAAGCTACGGTAGCCACCATAGATTACGGTGGAGACCAGATTTAAGTGTGTGATTTTATGTATGTATTGAAGTAGATATGTATGTATGTATTTAGGAGTATGTGTATAAATACCTGTATGTATGTACGTATGTATGAAATTGGATTGAAAGAATGAGCGTGTACGTAAGAATATGAAGGTATGAAATAAATCTAGAGGTATGTATAAGTAATGGTATGGATTTACCCACGTGATAGCAATGAAATTTATAGGCAAGCATGATTAGAAAAGAGTAAGCTCGTAGGTTGATACGTATGAGATTTATTTATATGGATATTTCCGACTAAGATATGTTAGTATAATTATTTGAAAATGTAAGTGGAATGTAAGAACTTGTATGTATGTATGTATGCAAGTATGTATGCGTGTAGGTATGTATGTGTGTATGCAAGTATGTATGCGTGTAGGTATGTATGCGTGTATGAATATGTGTATGAAGGTATGTAAGCACGAAGTAGGAGTTATTGTTCATAAAAGAATGGGACTTATATATATGAATACATGGCTTCAAAACGTTTGAGTATCTACGTTACTAATGGTATGCCTTGAGAATGAAATGAAAATGCAGGTATATTATCATATCCTATGAAGATTTGATGATTTGGATGCGAGGTAGTATTCGGAAAGATAATCGAAAGGATCGGCATGAGTAGAAGAATGTGGAATAGTCATTTAATAACATATGTTTAGATTATGAATGAAGTCACCAAATACTAATGATGTGAATATATGTGGTGGATGCAGGTTGTACAAAATCATGGATTATCATCATGAAGGACAAGAGATTGAAGATTGAGTTAGAGAGACGTGGGTTGTACGGAATGGATGCTCATGTAATTCGTATTAGCATGTTATATTTGATTTACAAAAATGAAGAATAAATGATATAATTCTTCTAAAGAAGTGTTTTAAATGGTTTTCAAGTATGAAAGTATATATATAAAGAAAGAAATTTTATGGTACGTATTTCCGCTGCGTCTTTTCGGGTCAAAACGTGCTAGGGTCTTACAAGTTGGTATCAGAGCCCTGGTTTGAAATCAAGTACCAGGAGGTAATTACTTGAACTCAAAACCATGTGCTCTTGTGACAAGAAACAGGTTCAATCCAAGACTCGATCAAGATCCAAAGGTAGTAGTGAATGTAAGTATGTACTTATGTATGTATAAAAAGAAACTAACAATATTGTATATGTAAGGTAAGCTGAAGTGTTTGAGGAGGATGCTCCGAGATTGCGGACTAGAATGATTACCAAAGCATGCAATTATGCAGTTAGACAAATGGACCCCAGGTACACAATATTAAAATGAATGGGAACCGGTGTTTAAAAAAACCTCCTTGGGGAGGGTAAATATTAGACGAAAGACAATGATAATGCCCTGATAAGGTTTTAAAGATGTTGCACGAACTGAAACTCACTTCTTCGGACATAAGGTGATGACTACATGAAGGCACAGAACTAATATGTGGATTGCGCACCTGGCCAGTACGCAAGAAGCATATGAAATTCGTGAGACCATGATAATTAATCATCGCAGGTATATCCGGTAGAATTGGGTAATAGGTGAACGTGTGGGTGAAAGGAGTTGTAAGACTCTCAGGAAATTGAGAGTACTCTATGAGAAAGAAAAGCATGAATAAAAAGTTTGAATCCGTAGTTGATGTACGGGTCAAACTTGTAAGAATGAAAAGCATAAAAGAAAAGCATGAATGATAAGAATGAGAATGTCTGAATCCATAAGTAAGAACAGATCAACCAAGTAGGAATGAAATGTTTGAATTCGCGAGACGGATTCAAAACATAAAAAGAATGAAAAGTATGATTGATACGTTAGAAGCCGCGAGGCGGATTCAAAACATAAAAAGAATGAAAAGTATGAAAGAAAGGTTTGAATCCATGAGAGGGATTTAAAACATAAAAAGAATGAAATTAACCTACATAAGAATGTGTTGACAGTTTGACCATGATGGAGTCAATTGGGTCATATGAGTAAGTATAAAGTAAATGGCGATAGTATAACAAGAGAATGATCTTAATTGGTACCAAACATAAATTTTTATCAAAAGAAAGAATATTATAATTCAACTCATGAGAGTTGGGGCGAACAACAAGCTACGGCCCAGGTGCATGGCTTAAGTATGGATGGGAAAGTAAGGTCATGCAAGAAATGCTAAAATGACGGGATGATATTTTTGTAAGCATGTTTGGTTCAGAGATAAGTACAACACATACCCTAAAATATATAAACAATAAATAATAAATGGCAATTTGACCTAGAAAAGTCAAACTGCATAAGTTGGTAAATAATTATTTACAAATTTTGAAAGTATTACGTAAGGAATGCAATGCGTAATGTAGGATACCCATTAGTAAGGGAATTGCAAAAGAACATTGGTGAATTAACACCGACAATGAAGAACCGAGTGGAATTGGTATGTTAAAGAATGGTTATGTATTGACCCGTTATGAACGAGTCGAATAAAGGAAAATAATATGTTAAAGAATGGTCATGTATTGACCCGTATGAATGGATCAAACGAACTAATGTTTTGAAAGAATCTAGAAATGGCTAGTATGTAAACAAGATGATTTCATAAACGCCATACTTGAAGGAATGTGAATGAAATGTGTTATCCTTCATTTTATAGATGAGAATGGTAGAACTCTTGGTGAGTAAAGCTGGTAGAGTTGGAAAAGGATGTGCACGAGCGGAAGCTCATTACATGGATGAACGAGGTCAATTCAGTTTGGGCTTGGACTCATGAAGAAGTGGGCCAATCCGGGTCGCAGATCGATGATTTATAAGGTTAGTAAAATGTTTAACTCATGAATAATAAGTATGAATTGGTAGATTGAATACGACATACGAACTAAGGAAATGAATGATAGGATAAATATGGTATGGTATGGAATGTTGACTTTTAACAGTCAACATAAGAAGAAAATTATATAAAAAAAGGAAATTTCAAAAGTCTTGATTGAAAGTTTTGGAAATTTGTTAAACTCTTGTACGATGAACTTGCATGACACATTTACTTATGTAAAATAAGTAATGCATGAAGAAAGAGCAAATAGTAATGATATATGAATGAGATGAATTGAGGCTAACGTAAACGTATTCATGGTATAAGTAATGATAGTAACCGTAAAATGATGCTTCATCCTAGTATTAGGTACGAAAAAAAATTAATTATAAAGAGGGTAGTATTGTATAGTATTAATACGTCATTGAATGTTTACAGTATGTGTATGATGATACGTTGATCCCTTATAAATACGAAAGTAATTAGAAGGAACGTTAGTAATGGAATGTTGTGGTTCGTTCAAGATTAACGAAAATGAAGTAATAACTCCCTAGAGGTAGAGAAAACCCCAGACAAATGTCGGTAATATGTGTATATACACGATTTAAATTACCATGTGCCAACGAAAGTACTCGGTAAGAATGCTAATCATAGAATACCGAAGTGAACTCACGATAAGTACCATGTGGCTAATGTTAGGATGAAATGTCATATATGGTACATGTGTGAGAAGGAAAAAAAAATGTTTGATTCACTATGATGGGTGAATGTATGAAAGTATTACGCTTAATTAAGAAGGCAAGAACAATACCATACAAATGGTTATGCATGAATACTACCACTTTAAGAAATCACTAGTATTTTCGTGTCGTAATAAGCATCTTGAATGAATTGATTTAAAAGTAAGAATAGAATTGGTCTATTAGGAATAAGAAAGGTTTCGGTGACGAAACCTTCTTAAACGGGGGTAGACTTGTAACACCCCGAAGTCCCTATTTCAATTATTGGGTGTATGTTTAAATAGTTTGGCATGATGTTGTAACGCCCCAAATCTTGAATCTTTAACCCGCTAATACGATTTCCATATATTATGGAATAAAGTATAATAACTAGGATTAAGTAACCTAGTTTATTAATATTAAGTATTGGATGAGAATATGAACTAGGGACTTTATAGTAAAACCATAGTCGTGGGACTAAATGGGAACAACTTGAAACAAATGGTTTTAAATAAAAGAAAATGAAACACAATACACATACCAGTGTGTATGTGTCGACCAAGAACAAGGAGAAAGAGGGAAGAACCCTAATTCTTCAAAATCCTCAAATTGAAAGGGGAATTCAGCTCAAACCTAATGCATGGACTCAAATTCATGATCATATAGACTTGCTACACATGAGGTAAGTTGTAGAAGTTTATTTGATGATCTTGTATGAAGTGGGTTATAATCGAGGATTTTTAAATGAATTTTTCCGCGGGCTGCAGTCAGAAAGTGACGAATCTGATTGCTGCTTAGTAAATGATATTTTATAAATTTTTTGTAGAGAGTTAGACTCTAAAAATGTAACACAAGGATAACCCCTGCGAGGGGCACGTCACATAAAAAGATCATAATTTTTTCAAGCTCGTAAGTACACTAAACGGACGTGTCAAAACAACCTATTTTCAGTGAATTGAGTTATGCATGTTAGTGAATGATTGACTAATGAAAGTAATGCAACTAAGAATTTTAAATGATTATATATGGACGAACATACAAACTAACAAAATATAAAAATGATGGCATGAAAGAATAGGATTTTACATTGGCAAGGACTCAAGCACGGATGGCTAACGAGTCAAAGGAAGGCAAGAAGACAAGCTCGAACATGGACGCATAAGGTAAGTGATTTCCGGAATCACTTCTTATCTTATAAATAAAGTTTTGATATGTTGAACATAGGAAATCATGTGAGAAAATTATGAGAAAGAGTAAGTACTAAGGTATGTATTAATGAGGTAAATCGTAAGAAGTTATATATGTTTGGAATTATATGAGAGAAGTGAACGGATCAAGAATAAAGAAAGTGACATGACGTAATGTGGTAGTTAGCTTGGTCATATGGTTAAGCATTTGAAAGATTCAAGAGTTGGTATATGATTATTTTACATATTGGAAGCATGAAAAACGGAGAAGGAATAAGTTCGGGTGTCTAACGGTCGAGTACAAATGTAAAAAGAGAACAAAGGTTAGCTGAACTGGGCTCTACCGTAGCTTATGGTAGCCACCGTAAGCTACGGTAGGTACTGATGGCCATTTCTCCACCGTAAGACAGTTGGTTGTCACCGTAGCTGTTTTATATGCCACCGTAAGCTACGGTACGGTAGCCACCATAGCTTACGGTGGAGACTAGATTTAAGTGTGTGATTTCATGTATGTATTGAAGTAGATATGTACGTATGTATTTAGGAGTATGTGTATAAATACCTGTATGTATGTACGTACGTATGAAATTGGATTGAAAGAATGAGCGTGTACGTAAGAATATGAAGGTATGAAATAAATCTAGAGGTATGTATAAGTAATGGTATGGATTTACCCACGTGATAGCAATGAAATTTATAGGCAAGCATGATTAGAAAAGAGTACGCTCGTAGGTTGATACGTATGAGATTTATTTATATGGATATTTCCGACTAAGATATGTTAGTATAATTATTTGAAAATGTAAGTGAAATGTAAGAACTTGTATGTATGTATGTATGTATGTATGTATGTATGTATGCAAGTATGTATGCGTGTAGGTATGTATGTGTGTATTCAAGTATGTATGCGTGTAGGTATGTATGTGTGTATGAATATATGTATGAAGGTATGTAAGCACGAAGTAGGAGTTATTGTTCATAAAAGAATGGGACTTATATATATGAATACAAGGCTTCAAAACGTTTGAGTATCTACGTTACTAATGGTATGCTTGAGAATGAAATGAAAATGCAGGTATATTATCATATCCTATGAAGATTTGATGATTTGGATGCGAGGTAGTATTCGGAAAGATAATCGAAAGGATCAGCATGAGTAGAAGAATGCGGAATAGTCATTTAATTGCATATGTTTAGATTATGAATGAAGTCACCAAATACTAATGATGTGAATATATGTGGTGGATGCAGGTTGTACAAAATCATGGATTATCATCATGAAGGACAAGAGATTGAAGATTGAGTTAGAGAGACGTGGGTTGTACGGAATGGATGCTCATGTAATTCGTATTAGCATGTTATATTTGATTTACAAAATTGAAGATAAGTGATATAATTCTTCTAAAGAAGTGTTTGAAATGGTTTTCAAGTATGAAAGTATATATATAAAGAAAGAAATTTTACGGTATGTATTTCCGCTGCGTCTTTTCGGGTCAAAACGTGTTAGGGTCTTACATTCATACAAAACTATATATACTTTTCGTTTGACTCATCCTTTAAATGGTCTTAATGCAACTATGTATTAAGACAATGATATGCCAGGATCAGTTGTATTTTAGTGTATCCTTTCAATTCGATGATGTTAACACGGATTTTATTTCATTTAATGGTTCGATAGCTGACAATTCGTTTTCATGGTCCTATTCTATTTGAGCTTGTTGATTCTGAGTTTCAATCATACAACAACTAACGAAAGGTACTATTGATAGTACATTTCTTGTTTCTAGAATTCAATTGCATATTGTGAACGTTCACTTGAAATTGTATTGGTTAAATTCCTCTTTTGTTGAAACCCTGTAAACTTAGTCACATTGGTGACTGTATCATAACATCTGGTTTACTTGGCATCAATTCAAAAAGCGAATTCAGTTGAATCTTTGGGTTCTTATTGTTATCGTAAGTCATTGTATTCATATAATTCGGACGAGTCTTGATTCATTCTCGTAGTCAATTATCTTGGTGTTATTCATACCTATATGTGCATGACAAACTCTTAGGAGATGACATAATCTAAATTTCGAGGACGAAATTTCTTTAACGGGGGAGAATGTGACAACCGGTACTTTTTGGTTCTTAAGTACGCGAATAACAAACATTAAGACAGTAACACAGAGCGTAATTACACGTAATTTACTTAATTAGGCCTTTGGAAAGCCTAGGAACGTTTATTTAAATCGTACGCTAAGCGATTGGTGATTTCAGAGATCTTACGTGTATTTAAAACGGAAACGAACTGGCACCGAACGAAATACTGACAACGCATAAAAACATAAGTTTTGTGCTTATATTTATCATAGGTTTATAATTATATGAATTATTTGGATTCCCGGACATCACAGAGCACACACGCGGAAGTTACGCGGAAACAAGAGCGCACCGACAACGAAAAGGAAGTACTGGACTCGAAATTATGCCTCTATATTAATATATTATGATAAATTTAGCATCATAGTCGAATTTTAGTGCTCGCAGTCGAAACCAGATCGAAAAATGGACTAGAAACGACCACCGAAGCAATTTACGCGATTTTAGCGTAACAGACGAACGTACGCGTCCAACAACGATTACCGACATAATTTTTAGTGTTTCCAACCCTCGTTAAATATTTTATGACATGTTACAAAGTGCGGGAACGAAAGCGGGTTCTAGAAACGTCATTGGGCCACACGAAGCGCTAACGGGCCTTAGGCCCAACCCGCTTTAAAACCTACCTATATAAACTCCTTAACCCACCTCCTTCTTCATTTGAAACCCTAACCCTAACACACACAAACACACACCATCTGCCTTCTCTCTCTAGTCTGGTCGCTGGTTTCCGATGACGATTCCGACCGGCATGCCGGTGCCGTTTTCCGGTCAGTCACGCGCACACCCAACCTCTCTTTACTTCTTATACCCTCACACACACAAAGGACTAGAGACACAGGAGAGAGAGAGAGCAAGCCGTAGAGAGAGAGATCGGAAGAGGAGATGGAGATCGGAGGTGGTGGTGCACGGTTCGTGGCGTCAAAGCCGCTGTTCTGGTCGGAAAAGCCACTCACAGCGGCGTGGTGATGGATCCGGACTAAGGACGGCAGCGACTTAACGGCGAAGCCGTTTTCCGGCCTAACCAAACGGCGCGGCGGGAGTGGAACGACGGCGATGGTGGTTGCTGCGTGGATTCGGTTCAAGCTCAGTCCGGTTCAGTTTAGATGATTCAGGTTTGGTTCGGTTTATGTTTGACTCGGGTTTTCAGGTTCGTGATGCGGGTCTCGGGTTTAAGTTTTACTCAGATTAGGTTCAAGTTCGGGTGATTGGGTTCAACAAAGTTCAGTTTGTATCAGTCTTGGCTCGACTCAGTTTCGGGTTTTAGTTCACAGAGTTCAGTTTTGGCGTCGGCTCAGGTTTAGGGTTTAGGCTCGGTTCAGTGACGGTTCAAGCCAACTCGGGTTCATGTCAGTTTGGTTTTGGGTTTGGTTCAGGCTCGGCTCGACGCTGCGAGACAACAACGGGTCGACTCGGGTTAGACGAGTCAACCTGGGTCAGACGAGTTAACTCGGTCGACAACTGGTCAGACCCGGTCAAGCTGGTCAACGGTCAGATTCAAGTTCGGGTCAAGAATGGTCAACATCGGCTTTGGTTCGAGTCTTGGTTCAACTGGACTCGACTTGGTCCAACCGAGTCGACTCGGTGAACTCAGTCAATGAAAGTCAACAGGTCAACCGGTCAAACCCGGTCAACTGTCGGGTCCGACTCAGTCAACGCAAGACCCGGTAAAGATTTAAACGACGCGAAATTTCTTTTGATTATAAAGTTACATATTTATAGTTTACGCGAACCGAGCTCGAACCATCGTAACCGTAGTTTATAATTAGTGATTAGTTACGTTTTGACTCTTGACGGAAAGATTTGGGAAATAGTGATTTAATATTGTTGTGTTTTGATAAAAATATATCGACACTTTAGTTGTCGGGATCGTCAAAAAACAGAGGAAACTCTGTCCGTTTTTCGTTAAAAGGACCCGAAATACGAAACGTATTAATAGCACAAAATCGACATCTAACGAGATTGAGGTATTTTTATAAAATAAATATAAAAGTATATTTTATAAGTTATAAATCAAGTTTATAACATGTCGACAAATCACGAGTTATTAGTTAACAAAACTCAAAAATTAGTATAAAATAAATATAAAATTCTATCTATTTCAAAACGTTTTGAAACTCGAACACCCTTTTATAAATACATTAGTTATATTTATTCCAACGTCGATAACCAAGTACTTTTAATTATATTTATTTCAACCATCGTAATTTCGCACACTCTTATAATATGGATATAATTGTTCATATATATTCCGATCGTCGGAAATTTGTTTACTTTTATAAGATACACGTAATCGTTTATGGTTATTTCAAATATCGCTAGTTCGTATACTTTGATAAAAAAATAAAAGAAATTAAATATAACCGTTTACATTTATTTTGAAACTTTTATGAAATGAATGTAATTGTTATATTTGTTTCAAACGTCATGAATTCGGGGATTTCATAAAAATAAATATAAATTATATTTATTTCTAACTTCTAAACAAAGTGTGACATATTACCAGAAACTATTATTTCGGCTACGTGGAGTTTAGATACATAAACACTTACGTTTACATATATGAATATATATATAATATATGTGTGTGTGTGTGTGTGTGTTTAAATCTTACGAAAACTACTACGAGTCGTAGTACTATTATTATTCATCTACGTGCATAACGACTACTCGAGAACCGTACAACCATATTATACGAGTTTACAACGTATTATTTTCAATATTCGTTACATACCCGTACTACCTTTCGAGACGACTAATACGGTTTCATAAATATATTTATAATTATATATAAATATATATACACACACACACACACACACACACACACACACACACACACACACATATATATATATATATAATATCTCGAAACTGAGTCGTTTCCAAGAAACCGTGGTTTAATGACGCCCTCATCGAATCGTATATATATATCTTTAATCTCTCGGAAACTGAGTCGTTTCCAAGAAAACCGTGGGTTTAATGACGCCCTCATCGAATCGTATGGTTAACGATTCGGTAGAGCTCTGTGACGCGTAATTTAACTACGTTGTTTTTATTTAGAAACTTATAAGATATTCCATGGTAGGAATGTCATAGGTTGCTCGCTAGCAAGTTCACATTCTTGGAATGAGATTACAGAATCACGTTAAGCTAGATATGCACAAGGATAACAAGGTGAGTTCATAACCCCCCCTTTTAATGGTTTTACATTTTCTTAGATGTTTTCGGGGGTGGAAAGACATGCAAGTTTTGACAAAGTACACAAAATTTCGAGAAAAAAAAAAGATTCATATTTCTAAACCATGTTACGAAAGGATTTCATTTAACTCAAATGGTTTACAAAAGGTTTATTCACAATATACCGGTTTTACAAAACACTCGCGTATTTTCGAAACGTGCATGAGTTTAATGGATAGGGACGGGATTGCCCTAGTTACAACGGGACAGGATTGTCCTACATACAAACAAGAGGACGGGTTGGTCCTGATTTTAGACTTAAACGGGCTAGGCCCATTTTCACTTGTGCGGGGCAAAGACTCTGTGAGTTCATGTTCCCCCTTTTTCCTTTTAAACGTTTTCCAGTTTTCTAACAATCGGGGGTGAAATACATGCTATGACGTTTTATGACAAAAGGGTATGTTAGCTACGGGTTTAAAGAAAGAACTAGATCAATGTGTATAAGTAGGATTGATAACATAATAACCATTAATCACCCACTAATATCTCGGTGACCAAGGTGCAAATGTGTAGATCTACTGAGCTTGAGACACGCTCCACTCTGAATAAAACAAGTCCGTTCAGAGTGCTTTTGTGAGCCCTATGAAACTATGAATGACAGAGTTGTCTCGGTTTGGTTATTTACTTATGACACATAATGTCAGGGGGCTCGCTACCCACTGATAGATCCTTAAACCCTAGGAATAACAGTAACATACCAGGATTTCAATATTGGCTTATGACAATGGCAAGGATTTAAATATTGGTTTATAACTATGACAATGGCAGGATTTCAACGTTGATGACCATTATGACAGAAAACATATGACAGAAAACATTTTGTTACCGGTTTACAAATACAACAGTTACATGCATTGGTTTACAAACATAACAGAGAACATTTTGATACCGATATACACGATACGACATTTCAAATGTTTTGAGAAACTATGATCTCACGAACTGGTTATCAAAAGATTTATTTTAAATCTTTTTCAAACAAACTATGAATTCGCTCAACTTTATGTTGATTTTTCGCATGTTTCTTTCTCAGGTTACATATACAAACTATGGCACGGATGGAATAGGAGAACCCATTGGGATTCGAGTACTTAACAGGCGCTCAAATTTCTTGAAGTCTTAGTTTCAAACACTTCCGCTGTGCAATGAAGATACCAGTTGATCACGCCCGGCTCTGATGTAATCAAAATATTGGGGTGTGACACTATCTTATCCACGTGGACTACTAACATTTTATGTGTTTCTTTTATAACTTTTAAGATGCAATATTTTGTAAAATTTTAAATTTGCCACCTTGATTTTCTTATTTTTTATGTACGTACCGATATAAATCTTGTTCAAAACTGAGTTGTTACTGACAATGTATAAACGATCCAAACACAAACATATACATTTTTAGAATTGCGTCACGATTTACTTTTTGTTCTGCCAAGTTACGTCCTTTACCCTTTTCACTGTTCTAATAATATCGTATAACGTGTTTTCAAAAATACCGAACATACAATTATGACATATTTATTTTTATCTATGTATACATAAAGTTTTTGTTCAAAATCAATTTGATCAAATATAAATGTAAATGATTTTGTTTCTTTACCCACTAAAAAAAGTGACAATTAGAGACTAAAGTATCAGGGGTTAATTTATCAGTCTCGAATACATAATATCTATGACTGATTTATTAGCCACTAATAATATTGGGGACTAAGTTTTATATGGCTCATGCGAGTGACTGATATTCTATTCTAATATGTAAGGTAGATACATGTTAGAGACTAAAAATCAGTTCATAATGTTCTGAAAATTTTGAATTAGGAACTAATATTTAGTCTTTATTCCATTATTAATGAAAGAAATAATGACTGATTTTCAGTTTCCCATTATTTTATGTAACTTCTACTTCTAAGGAAAGTTTTGGAGCTTGAAAGTCAGTTTCAAAAATATTATAAGGGATTTATTTAGACTAATACTTAGTCTTCAATCAATTTTGTAAATAAAAAAATTAGAGACTGATATTCAGTCTTTAATAATCAATGCATATTCTATAAATTTGAGAAAATATATTTGAGACTGAATATTAGTCTTAATCACTCTTCTAAGAGAACGTATTAAGGATTGATATTCAATTTTGACAGCATTAGATTTTTGAAAAGATTAAGCAGTGATTTTTAGTTCTCAATTCTTTGGTGTATATTCTACCATTTAAGGAAAGTATAGGAGGCTAAAAACAGCTTGTTTCGTAAACGAGTCTGAGTTTGAGATTCACTTATTGAGCCCTTTCAGGTGGCGTTTTTAAGGGTTACCAGTATGTACTTTGCCCTTGGAGGCATGAATTGGCGATAAATGATGGGGACATGGTCCGGGTAATAGCGTGAGAGTGGAAGAAAAGTGGGCCACGTGCCCATCAATCTATCAAATGCATTATTTCTTTTTTCTTTTAATTTTAATAATATTATTTTAGTTGGTGTGAATACTTGTGACACAAAAACAGAGTGTAGTGAAAAAAATGAGTTAAAGTAATCCTGAACTATTTGAAACTATAACACATAACTTTACATTCGGTATAATTTAAGGCCGCTTACACGTTCTTAAGCATAAACCATAATAGACATACTTATTCAAATATAACTAAAATATCTTAGACTAATTTGCAGTCACTAAAGAAATGCATCGAGGACTGAAATGACGTGGTACGAGAGGAAAAATTGAGGATTGAATTATTATGTGTTAACTATTAGCCCCTGTCATTGTCATACAAGCAGGACTGAGTTTTAGTCACTAAAAGCACTATCTAGTACATGGTATCCACGACTGGCTCTGGACTGACAACTCAGTCCCTGATAACTATAAGAGATTGATTTTGACGTATCAAATCTGATTTTTCTATCCCAAATACTCATCTTTTTATAGTGACTAACGAAATCAATATCATCCAAACAAAATTGCTACAGTTATTGTCTATTGATATTCGTTTCTTCCCCATGATACATTGTCTTCGTAGCAACGAGTACGGTGGATTTATCAATTTTTAAAGGTGGAGAACGCAAACATGCCTCATCAACACAGATAAAATACTAGTTTGGACTTGGGATAATCAAACAAAAACTTAGACCACCCGTAGTGGGTTGATTTTTTGCTTTTTTTTTCCCTCAATCACCCCTCACCCCCCACCCCACCCATGGGCGCTATTTTGCAAAAAAAGCCCCCTAACGTGATTTCATTCATGCCCAACAAGAAATCATTTGGCCAATCACATGCAGTTATTCCTATTCTTGCCCAATAGCATTTTTCTTATGTTTTATTTTATTAAATTGTTTACCACCCTTTTTAATATAATGCCCACACCCCACTACACCCATTTTAAAAAACGCCCGATTGCTGACTGGGCTGCCACATGACGCAAAACGCCCAAGGGTGGGTTGTTGACGACTACACATGGTCTTATACCCAAACAAAACATTGCTTACGATATGTATACATGACGGTGACGCAATCACAAAACCTTAAGTTTGTCTGCGTCAATGTGAACAGGATCAAACTCAATGTGAAAGGATCACATCAACATGATGGTCACATTTGGTGGACACCTAATTCCTCCACGACGCCACCACACCCGCCACCACGACTCACAACCCAACAATCACACACCCTATATATAACCTACACCCCAAACCCCACATCATATCAATCACACAATCCAAACCCAAAAAACCACATGTTCTTGTTCCGAACCGCTATTATTAATCACATCAAACCACAACAAATTCGTAATACCAAATTTGTTATGACCACTGTGTCGGAGGCTGTTGGGTTTAGTGCACCCAGATTGGTTGCCAAGAAGTTGTTGGCTAAGAGCCAGAGTGAAGGCGATGGGGCCGTTGTTCGGAGAAGTATTGGAAGGTGATCGGTTTACGGATTTGTTGGTTATCTTGTTGCATTGTTATGGTTTATGATATGTGGTTTGTGGGTTTGTGTTGCAGGCCGGAGTTGAAGTCTCTGGATCCTTTCTTGATGTTAGATGAATTTTCTGGTACTTCTTTCTTTTTTTTCCTTTTCTTTAATATTTTTATTAGGATGGAATTACGATATTTTATTTTGTTTTTTTTTATTTTAGGAAAAAAACATTTTTTTTTTTGTCAAGATTATACCTGGTCAAAATGTATTTATTTTTGAACCAGTGACCGGTTGGGCCGGTTTCGAATAACCCTTTATTTATATATGAAATTAGAAATCGAGTAAATGCGAAAATAGTCTCCGAGTTTAGATCATTTTTGCCACTTTAGTAAAAAATAAACCTTTTGTATCTGCGTTCGTAGGTTTCATTTTTGTTGCCATTTTAATCAAACTGGCAAATTGGGTTAAAATTTTCTGTTAACTTCTCTCCTTTTTGTCGTTTTCCTCATTTAAATGAAGTGTATAATCGTCATTCTTATGCCATAATATTTTAATTAAAGGAGTAAAATGACAAAAAGCAACGTTTTAAAAACCGGCCCGTTGTTCCGGTTAAAACCGCCCGGTACACCCGGTTAAACCGTTTCTGAAGCCAAATCCGGTACGGTATAAAAACTGGATTTTAAAACATTTGACAAAAAGAGAAGTTAACAGAAAATTCTAACCCACTTTGCCAATTGAATGAAAAAGACAACAAAAATAAAAACCTCAGTGATCTAGATACAAAAAAATTCTTTTTGTATGTAGTGCCAAAAGTAATCTAAACTCAGGGATCATTTTTGTCATTTTACTCTTAGAAATTTTATATAAAGGATAATGTTTATGACTAATCTAAAAATGTTAGATATTATTACTGGGCAGTATTTGTTTTCTAAAACATATTCTTTAAGTGTAACAAACCCTGTAACCAACATATCAATATGTTATTATGACTTTATGTAACATATAATAATTTGGTTAAAATTAATTTGGATGTTAATAAAATTTTGTGTCCCATTTAACTAACGTTCTACATTTGATTGCTCAGTTTCTCCACCAGCGGGATTCCCAGATCATCCCCATAGAGGTATCAAGCAATTCATTACTTTGATTCTATATGGGTCGGGTCAGGTCGGGGTCACGTGTGAATTATAATTTTGTAATCATTATTTTTAATTTTGTAATCCCTATTTTGGTTTACAAACCCCTTTATATTGTATGTTTATGTTTATTACTATCTTATTCAGGATTTGAGACTGTTACATACATGCTAGAGGTACCCATTTCTAATAAACTACTACTTATGCATCTTTTGTTCCATTTTGTGTGTTTTTTTTTTAAATTTATTTACATGAGTTATTTGTTCTGTTTTAGGGAGCTGTTACCCATCAAGATTTTGCTGGGCATAAGGGTACGATAGGAGCTGGTGATGTCCAGGTAATTGTTATAAAAATGTTCATTTTGCCCAAAAGGGGTTATGGGTCACAATGCATGGGTCATATTAGACTGGGTTGACCCATAAACACTTCTCTTTTTATTTTCGAATAATCTTTCTCTTGTTTATTGTAAGTTAAGTCCATAGGCAGTTTTTATGTTCCAAGAAGTTATAACCATGATAAATTTGTTGAATATGTTTTCGAAAACTATATTGTTAGTCTACTACAATAATCATCTAATTTCGCTTAAACATTTATAAAATAACCAAAGTCGATCCCTTTATATATAAAAGTTTTACAATTGTCATTTCTAATGTGTATATTTTGGGTCCAGTGGATGACGGCAGGAAGAGGAATTATTCATTCAGAGATGCCTGCAGGCCCAGGAGCCCAAAAGGGATTACAACTTTGGGTCAATCTTTCCGCCAAAGACAAAATGTAAGAACTAAGAACAACTTGTCTGTTATTTGAAACCGTCTCATCCAACTCTACGATATGAGATTTTATATTTCGCTTTTGGATTTATAGCTTGTAGATTTTAGAATTTTTTGTTTATATATTGTGTCTTTTTCTGCGACTCATTGTGTCTTTATTGCCCGACATTGTGTTATATTTTGCTCGACAATGTGTTACATTTTCGATCCATTGTGTCTTTGTACGCTTCTTAGATTTAGGAGACTTTGTAGGATAACATGACCCTTTATCTAAAACGTCGATTAATAACAAAACCGTTTGTTAAATGCAGGGTAGAACCAAATTACCAAGAATTGCTAAGTGAGGACATAAAAACCGCCGAGAAAGATGGAGTCAAGGTCAAAATCATTGCAGGGAGTCAATGGAGTTAAATCCCCAGTTTACACTCGAACTCCCACAATGTATCTTGATTTTACTCTTAGCCCGGGAGCCCAAATGCACCAGCCTATCCCAGAATCTTGGAACTCATTTGTGTATGTGCTAGAAGGCGAAGGGGTGTTCGGGTGCATAGGTTCATCACCAATATCGGCTCATCATGTGTTGGTGTTGAGTCATGGGGATGGTCTGAGTGTATGGAACAACGGGTTGAAACCATTGAGGTTCGTGTTGATTGGAGGGCAGCCCATTAACGAGCCAGTGGTCCAGTATGGGCCTTTCGTGATGAACACAAAAGCCGAGATTGAACAGGCTTTACAAGACTATCGTTATTGCAAAAATGGGTTTGAAATGGGCAAGTATTGGAGATCTAAGTAGATGGATTAAAAAAAATAATTACACACTTGAATTTGGCATATGTTGAAAAGATTTATGTTTCTTATACCATAGTTGATGAATTTGATTTAATATACTGTATTTTTTTTAAACTAGTAATTTTATCCCGCGTATTGAAACGGAAGTTTGTTTATTAGTACAGTTCAGACATTCGATATAACAACTGAAAGAGATAACATAAAACCACAGGAAAAAGAACATCGAAACTTTAATCACATATCAGAGAAAAGCACTAAAAGATGACATACTAAAAGCAAAAAATAATGTTGGTGCTGATAATATCGATACCGGTCACGATATTATTCGGTTGGAGTCGTTTTGGTTTGTCACACTAGCGAGAAAAAAACATAAAAAAGCGAAATTCTAAAAAAAAAAAGTAGAGGGACTGAAGATGTATATTAGCAAAGTTAAAGTAAAGGGACTAAACATGTATATTAGCAAAGTTAATTAATGGGGAAAAATCTTTACTAAAGTGGAGGGATTAAACATGCATATCAGCAAAGTTAATGTAGAGGGACTAAACAAGTATATTTACAAAGTTAAAGGGGTAAAAGGAATAAAATCAATGTGGACCAATCATCTTGCCACACTTGGCTATGTCGGATTGGCCCACCGACATAGCCTTTTAAGTATATGTATAACTAGTTTTTTACCCGTGTCGCGGGTTGCGGCGGCAACGTCACGTTTGTAACTTTGTTAAATGCGATACGATGATGACATTCGTGTGTGGTGCCAACGCGTGACGTGACACTTTTTTTTTACTTTGTTACACACAATACTTAGTGACATTAAGCAAGTTTAGACGTAGATAAGAAAAAAAAGTATAACGTCTCGCACGTCGTGGTGTAAAGTCGTAAAAGTAATTTAAACAAAAAAATTGAAGTGTTAGAGAATATGATGTGTGAAGATATTAAGTCAAAAATAAATCAGGGTTTAAAGTAGTTAAAACACAAAAGTTAGGGGTCAATATGTTAATTACCAAAAGATTAAGATCGAATATGTAAAGTCTATAAATTTGAGGGTAAAAAATAAAATTTGTGACTGTTCTACAGATCATGATTTATAAATCATTTACTTAGAGGGTGTTTGGGATTGTGTTTTAAAGTGATTATTTGATTATTGCGTTTGTAAAACATAAATAATCTAAAATAAATGTTTTGATGAAAAAATGATTACTGCCTCCAAACGCAGTTTGGAGAAGCATGCACTACATGCTTTTTCAAAACACAGTTTTGAAAACGCAAAATCTATTTTAAAAATACATAATCTATTTTGAAAAGCAACACCAAACGCCCCCTAAGTAGTGGAAATTAAATACTTTAAGATTCAAGTTGCATTGATAAGCTGTGTATATAGATTACAATTAACTAAAAGAAAATGGTCAAGCTAAAAGATAACAATGTAACTATAATAAACTATCTAGTTTACTATTTCAGTATAAATATTAAGAATGTAAAAAGAAAACAAATGTTAAGAAAGACTTGTTAAGGTCTTGGAAAACCACCATATATATATTATATATATATATAAATTGAGAAAATTGGTTAGTGGCAAAGCCATCCGACCTTTAAGGTTATATAAATATGGATCATGTCAACATATAGTATTTCCACATGCTATTTTTAGCGTCAAATTTAGATCATTGACGGATCATTAGGATATCATAGTGTCACCAGCGGAATCACCCGATCATATCCATCTACATTAGGCTATAATCCCGATACACCAATACAGGAGGAAATCCAACAAATCTAGAGAAAACCCCATTGTAGAAATCGAACCCAAAATAGTGTTCCCTAAGCCTTATCCCACCTAAAGATGCCACTAAGGATATAGTGTCATGGACGCTTAATTACATCTACCTTTAGTAGATAAATTATGTTAATTATAAATCTTAAAAAAATACGTAAAAAGGCGTTTGGTCGTCAACTCTAACTCTTTTTTTTACCCATTTGAAACAAAACAAAGTACACAACCCATATGCTAAACACGTTGTCTTGGCATGCTAATGAATTGATTCTTAGTCTGTAGTGGATATGTTCTATTTAATTGAATTGATAGATCGAAAAGCATGATTCATTTATTTAAATAATTAACATATTTATTTAATCCATAATTCATCACATTCCTCAAAACAACAAAACAAGTGTCGACGGCAACAGTGCCGGCCAATTAATCGGAGGAAAGGGGGCCGCAAGGGGAATAGTGTCAGGCAGAAACAACAAAAACAAGTGTCGGCGGCAACAGTGCCGGCCAATTAATTGGAGGAAAGGGGGCGGCAAGGGGAATAGTGCCAGACACCTGCTTGGCACTTCTCTGTTGGCCAAATTAATTTACGCTTTTACCCCCTTTTAAAATTACGCTTTTGTCATTAGTTCAAAATTATGTATTTGCCCCCAGCTAAAAATAAATTGACAGCTTTTGCTCCTAACTAAAATTCTCAATTTTGCCCTCCGTTCAAAATTACGGTTTTGCCCCGTTTAAAGTTACAGTTTTTTCATTAGTTTCCAATGGGGAATAGTGCCAGTTGCCTAGTACTCCCCTACTGGACCAGCCAGTTAATTATTTTATACCCATTTTAAATTTACGTTTTTGCCATTAGTTTAAAATTACATTTTCGCCCCAACTCAAAATAAACTTATGCCTTTGATCTCAACTAAAAATTACGATTTTGCACTCAGTTCAAATTTATGATTTTGTCGCAGCTCAAAATTACGTTTTTACCCCCAGTTCAAAATAAAAATATGTTTTCATTAAAAATTATCATTTTGTCTGCAGTTCAAATTACGTTTATGTTTTGCCCTCAACTCAAAATTACAGGTTTGCCCTCGGTTGAAAATATAAAAAAGGGATTTCCTCCGGCCAAAAATTACGGTTGTGCCCTTAGTTCAAATTCATACCACGATATTACCCAAGTTAAAAATTATGAATTTGGCACTACGCAAGTTTACGAATTTGCCCCCGCGACAAAATTACAATATTGCGATCACTTTAGCTTTTGGAAATTTGCGATTTGACCATAGTAAAAAAAATACAGCATTGCCCTTAGCTAGATTACAGTATTGCCGTTGTTTTTTTTGTTTGGGAAACTATAACAGTTTTTTTTAATTGGTTGACTTGATTTAATTGTTATCCGTGTCAATGAGGTGGCTAACACTCGCTTATTATTCCGCCATCGTCCCGCAACGCGGGCGGGGCATCAACTAGTTAAAGATTAAAAGAATATATATTATGTAAAAAAGTTTTCTTAAAAATTTATGTTTGTAAGAAGTTAAATTCTGTTCAATGACATTAAACCTTAAAGGTGATATCTTGGAGGACACAAAACCCTAGTGTATGTTTTCTTAATTAGGAAACATAAGACTGCAAATGATCTGTTTGGAATAATGTAATGTTATGAAAGCATATGAATGGTGATACATATAAAATGACCAACTTGAACTACTAACATATTACTTCGTCACTAGATTCATGGAAAATGGAAAATCATATTCGCTAAAAGTACTATGAAAGCAGTAACGATAGTTATGTTGATGATGGTGGTGGTGGTTTCAATTTCTCTATGTGAAGGGGTATAGTCTTAAATCCTGCGCCTGCATGCGCAACAACGAGCAGGAAGCGCGCAAGAAAGACCATACTCATATTAAACTAAGGACAACACTTAGCCATTCTCAGGGATTCGACGCAAGCTTTGTATGCGCAGGCCCGAGGATGCTAGCTAAGGATAGTACATATAACACAGGTGGCAGTAGCTGTAGCCAATCACCTTGCGCTAGACCCTGACCAGACAGCTCTCACGATGGCCAATCGTGCAGGAGACAAGAAGTATGAAAGGACAGTGACATGTAACAATTTAGGTTGCGCCATTTATTGCTCCATGATCTCCATTCACAACTGAGGACAGACCCGACATCAGGGACGACCCTTAGGCCGCGTGGCTCCAATCACCATGCGCCAACATCTTGATCCTTTGCACACTCTAACGGTAGTGTCAGAGCGAGAAACAAGATATTCCTCGTTGGAGACGTTTGGCCCAAGGCCCATTAGCCCAACTCTTTCCCCAGACTCTTGGGCTATAAATAGAGAACTTCCCCTCCAGGTTTAAGGATCGCTTCTCTCATTCTCTCACTCTTAACACACACTTTTTATCCTTATAACAAGTTCTTATTCTCACGGCAGAGGGTGGTTACAAAAGAACCCCTACCTCTCCTCTTTCCATCATCCGAGCCTGCCCTGTTTGAGGTGATGTCATGCATGGTTCCTTGTATATATGCTTATAATGGTATGAAACAACTAGATCACATGTATAGGTTGAATCCAACAAAAAATATAACAATGCAATCTGTGCTTCTTCTTGTTTGTTTCATTATTCATAATAACCATGGAAAATAAATTCAATATCAGCTTAACATATAAACACGTAAATAGCTAAAATATAGACGGATACATAGCTTAACATATAAAGACGTAAATAATATTCTCGAATAAATAAAAACTAAAAAACATATTAAATAACTTCCAATATAGTCATGTCACTAAAACATCAAGGTAAAAAACAACAAATCAATCCAAAACAATAAAGTTCAAACAAATAGAAACAATAATGTCTTCCTAACATGTCCTCAAAAAAAAACTTTAGTCGGTGAGCCTTTGCTTTTGCTGCAGCCATGCTAACCTACTATGATCATGTCGCACATTTATAAACATTTCTCTTTTCACAGGATCTTCAAATAAATCCATTGCAAAGAACCACAACTTTTGATCTTCTCTCATTAATCCTGCATCTACCATTCGGTTAAGCACAACCATAGCAGCTTCAATACTAAACTTAGTACTTTGACTGAGTTTGGAAGAATTTGATTACAATATTTCTAGAGCACGTTGTTGATTCATATTACTTTGAGGTAAATGTTCTTTAAGCATTGAAGTTCCTAATAAGTCTCTCCCTTACGTTTCATCTTAACTGGTTTAGACTTAGTGTTTACTTTAGTAGACTTCTCAAAAAATTTGCAACCTCACTTGGGCTTGGTGTCAATCCAACATTTTCTCTTTCTTCATTCAACCAGCCACTGAAGAAATTATTTTCTTGAGTTTCCAAGTTTTCTAGATAGAAGGTGTATCATCGAAGAAATTATCACCTCCATCAACATTGTTATCCTCAAGGTTCTCAACATGCACCTCATTGAATGTAGTTGGATCTATAAAGGGTGCCACACATTTTTCCCCACTAGCAACTGCATCTCCAAATAACTGATCCCACTCTTCTTGTAGTTGTATAGATGGTTGATTATTTTGAATTGCTAGAACTTTCGAGTTTTACACAATACAATGTGAATCTTTAGTTATCATTATGGTGGAATAGTATACATTATTTAAATTTTAAATGAGTTATATTATGTCACCTGAGATTTTAAATAGTTAAATTAATTTCAAACAATCTAATCTAGATAGGTCATATTATTACTAATAAGATGAATTAAATGCAAATCAAACAAGTAATTGAAAGTCACTTTATGCAATATATATGAAACGGTGTGGATAGAACTAATCAAATAATCATTGTAGATTGATCAACCAAGATATTCTTTATGCATGATAAAGTCAAAATTTTCACGTGTAAGGGAAGTGATAACGTATGATGTGTGAAAAGTGTATATATTTATTTCGAAACAGGTTTTAAAATGGAATCGCTACCAAACCACACACAATCGGAAAGTGCAGCGGTCACAATTTAGTGTAAATGGATCCAAGCTATCGGTCACCCAATATAACTAACAATGACTAGCTAATAACCTAGCAAACCTAATTCTCCCCTCGAATCACTACGTAAGGATGCACGTGTCAATTAACTGATTTTAATTATTTATTAAGTTCAGTTTTTTTATGTCAAGACCTAAACTGAAAACCTAAAATTCGCGATTCAAAATGATTTCTAAGTCTAGGTGATATTTCTATATGCCTAAATCGCTGAATTCAACAATATCTACACAATATTCAACAATCAGTAATCAACACAATAATTTTAACATGCAATATCAAGATCAGCTTCAAAGTAACTTCATGTAAATCACATAAAAGAGTGAAAACCTGAGTCAAAGTAACATCACACCTTCTAGATCGTCTCAACCTATGTAGTTTAGGAGTTTAGCTACTCATGTTCAAGAACGAAACAAATTTAATCGGTTTAAAAACTGAATTCATAATGAAAACAATAAAATCAAACCAGAAAACGATGTTAGGATACATATCCGTTAAACCCGAACACACTAGTCGAATAACCGTAGCCTGCTAGCTTCTTTTCTTTTTCTCCTTGCGTCCAACAGTATCCACCTCTTTTCTTCCTTGTGCGAACTCCCAAAAAAACAATATCCTCTACTCCTCAGTCTGCCGTCGAATCTATTTTATGTAATAAATGAAATGAATTAGGGCTGATGTGTCATCAGCTAAGAGCCCCCTAAATACCTTTTTGGCGGGAAAACATATTACCAACTCTTGATGCGGGATCCAGTTTATATTTTCAGGTTGGAATGTTAATTTGGGCTACCATCTCATGAAAACGGATCCACTATATAACCCTATTTTAGTTTCACGGCCGTTCCCCTACTCTCTTGATGCTCTGCTCTTTTTCTTCTTCTTCTTCTTCATTGTTCAACGATTAGACACTACAATCATCTAATAGAAGGTATGTTTTTCATTTCATTTCTCTATGATTTTTATTGTTAATCTAATTTTCTCTGTTCGAAGCATCATTTATTCTATTCCAATTCAGATTCAACACAGATCGTTATGTATGGATGTTAGGGTTTGATGTTAATGACATATCTGAAGATGCAAGTGTCACACCCCTAATTTCTACGTGTAACCCGGTGGGCCCGGTTGGGGAATACCGTGACGTAAGTTGGTATCATCATTACCAAAAATACAATATAACACAGCGAAAGTCTGGATAATTACTATTACAAACGTTTGAATGTTCAAAGTTCAAAATAATAAATACAACGCTTGTAACTAGATCCACATGCGGAATCAAAATATGATTACAAAAGGAAATTTAATAGACTAAGGCCTTCTAAGCAAGGGTTGCAATTCATCTTAAGCTTCGCCTGAGCACTTCCAGCCTAATTACGTATACTTGTCACCTGCGCTTAGTCTTTTGAAAATACGTCAGTTTTCACTGGTAAATACATAAAACCGACTCATTTTGAAAACATTTCGAAAACATTTAGTGTACGCAATGGTACTTAGTTTTAATAAATAACTTGGGATAAATAATTTTCATGTTATCAGTTTGACATGCTAATAATACATTTAGAGCCCGAAAACTATGCCGGGATCATGATTAATCGACAAGCCACTTTAACACCTTTAATAGGTGCACCCCTAATGGGTTATAATTTAATTTTAGCATCTGACGGGTGTATGCCTACACCCCATGCTTAGGTCGTGGCCATTTGCAATTAAATGAGCCGTGGATATCCAGGACACGGTCGTTTTAACCCCCAAATGTTTAATATTAAGCAATACGAATTAAAATGGATTATTTGAATTCCCGACTCATTGGTCTTTGATCCCATATCCAACCATGCGGTATTAGTATACCGTATCCCAAGCCGTATAAGGGAAAATAAGTTAAAGTACTTAACTGGCTTGCAAAATCTTTAATAATAAGAAAATAAGCAAAGCACAGCCGTAATCAATTAAACTAACTTGGTGACAATCTACCAGAAGTCTCTAATCAGGAATGGATGGTATTATTAACCGATTAGTTAGCTAGCGGGTCTTTATTTAGTCATTGACTTAGACCGACTAACTTAAAATAAAGATAATGTACGAAAACACTAGATTAAGCGACAGCCGAAAACGAATGTATTTTGGACCCGATAAGTACTAGGACTTGTATAATATGGGTTACCATTTTACATTCTGGAATTTGAGAATATTTTGATATGGTTAAACCGGTTTCGGTTATATTACGTAAACTAATTACGTGGGCCGAACCGTACGCATATAAGCGAGACCGGGTAACCGGGTGAGTCCTACACAAGTTCCAAAATGCCATTATGTTTAAAATATGTTAAAACATCAGTAAGCTATCAATATTAAAATGTTGGCCCGTTATGGTTTTAAAATCAAACTATGCCTTAAAAGGAGAATTTGGTCATTTTACAACATAATAAACGGATTTATATGTATACTGATGTTAAGGTCATAAACATTCTGTAAAAACACTTATTCTATGATGTTATATCTGTAGGATATCAATTATATGTGTGGTTTATAGTTTAAGACCAAACTATGTCCCGAAAGGGCATATTGGTCATTTCACATATAATTCGATAACTTATTTGGGAGTCTAGTTTAGGACATGTACCTACTGTTAATAAGTTGAAAATATGTTTTGAAATCAGTAGGTATCAAGCCTTGATGCTCTAATATGGTTTTAAACCATATTATGCGCCGAAACGGCGATTAAGTCGCTAAATGACGATTTAAATGGTATTTAAGTAGAACTGTTGTTTTGGCCAGGTTTGTATGACAAAAATATGTTAATATGTATTTTACATCAGTAGGTATAAGGTTTTGGTTTATTAAAATGTTTAAAACCCATTTAAAGTGCCGAACGGGTAATATCGTCATTTAAGGACATAATATGCAAACTATAGTTTATACTCAGTTTGCAACCTGAATAATTAGACAAAAAATTTTCAATTTTACAACATTTCATCAAGTTCGGGCGAACTTGAATAGCAATTTGTCATTTCATTAACTAAGTTCGGGCAAACTTAACATAAAAACAACATTAACCTTTAACAAGTCCGGTGCGAACTTATCTTTCAAATTTAAACTTTTCTTCAACAAGTTCGGGCGAACTTGTATTGGATTAAACAAAATATTTATACAAGTCCGGGCGAACTTGTATTGTGAACAATTTTCAGACTTTCATGGAAGTTCGGGCGGACTTGTAGATTGTCTTATTAAAAACTCTTAAGGACAAGTTCCCGGAGCCGAACTTAGACAAGTTCGGGTGAACTTGTCTTCGTCCCAACACAAACCTGCAACATGCAGTTTAATGACATCTGATCAATTTCAACATAATTTTGTGGTCGTTTATCTTTGTTAAGCATGTTTTAATGGTTTATCATTTAAGTTCCACAATATGTTCAAATGTCTGATTTCAGATTCAAAACAGTCATACACTATCAATTTGCGGTTCAATATCCAATCACCACCATTGCCATGTTAAGTGATGTGCTAATCACCACAAAACACTTTCAAATTGGGCAGCACTTCGTCGTACACTTGCCATTTCGAAATCGCCAATTTTCTCGCTCAAGTTCGCTCTCAAGAATGATATCAGATAATGAAGTCCGGGCAAACTTGTCATCTATATATGTGACAAGTTCGGGCGAACTTATGAAATCAATTACTCAAAATCAACCATAAGTTCGGGCGAACTTGAAACACTTATATCTCATTCAAAACTCAAACAAGTTCGGTCGAACTTGTTAGCAAGTCCGGGCGAACTTGATTATTTTCAATCTTGAAATTTTTCAAATTAGACCCTGAACTTTTTCAGATTTATCAGTTTCAACAATCCATCAGTTGACCAAGTCCAAGCTAATGACCTTGGTTAACCGATTTGTCTCCGAGTCCAAGTTAGTGACCTCAGTTTGACCCGTTATGAACAAACTGTTGACTTTTTCAAAAAATCAAGTTTCAAATTAATGAACTTTTAATTGTTTCGGCTTATCAAATTTTACAGCTTAGCTCCCAACCAGTTGTCAATTGGTTCCCACCAGTTTAGCACCTACCAGACTTCGAAGATCCGTTCTCCAACATTAGTTTGCTGAAAGCAATATAGAAACAAAATCTTTTTGTATTTTTGTAAGTTTATGCTAAAACATACTGAAAATCTTTTTGGTTTTAATTTGTAAAGCAGATAAACTATATATAGATCAAAGTAAACTATGTACAAACATATTTACAGACATATTTTTGTGAATTCGTGTCTAAGGATCATATCAGTTGTTTGAGACATTCACCAGTTCCGTTGACCTTTAAATGACTTTAAGTTTTAAACTCGTTTACCTAGATTGTCGATATGTTTATCCACTTAAACTTTATCACGTTTCTCAATTGTTACAAGATATGTTAGGTATGAATTATGAAACTTGACTTATCTATGGTTCTCACTTCTTGAATATACTCCCGTATCAAGATTCCCTAGATTTCATCTTACAGGTGAGTATAGCGTAATTGATATATGTATTTGGGTTAATGCGAAGCCTTGAGAGCTCAGGTTAATACCACCGTATCGATAAGAGATGAAGGCTCGACTTAAAGGTGTGTTCCATTTAAGGAATCTTTTCAGCACTGCAAATGATTAGATCTTTCGATACTTTTCAATTTTGCATGCAGTTTAGGGGTGTATAGCAAAAGTATTATAGAAGTTCTAGGCTATTGCTTCCGCAAAATCAGAAGAACTTGTATAATACCCCAGATATCAACTATCTATAAAGACCTCGTATCTCAGAATAGGCAATCTCTCAAACGAAATTTAGGAGTACTAAGTCCATATATCCAAGATGTGTTAATCCACAAGATTAAGCAGTTGTAAAATTTAGTTTACATCTCAGAAACAATTTACTGAACGTGTTAAGCCTGTCGACACATCCACAGTAAGACTTGTTTATCACCTTTTCAACTTTACATTTCTTTAGCATACTGTGATAGTCCACTGATGTACTATCATTTCCTTTTTGTGACACCGAATTCTTTTTGTCTTTTTCAATGTTTTTGTACTTTTTTCTTTTAATATGTTTTTGTATTTTCTCGAATATTTCTCCCTCTAAAATCAAAAACATATTTTTTTGTATTTTAGATTTTAAGAAATACTAATCTAGAAAGATATGACAAACCAATGTGGATCACGTGAACTCGTCGTCCGATCCGTATTCAACCTCAGCTTTCGCACCTGTAAGCAAATTTTTAATACCGTTAAGCCTCATTAGATATTTAAATCTTGTTAAAGGAAATGCTTTAGTATAAAAATCAGCCTTTTGTTCATCGGTGTGGATTTTTCTATTTGCACCAACTTCTTTTCGTAGCAGTCACGAATGAAGTGCTAACGAATTTCAGTATGTTTAGTACGTGAGTGAAGAACTGGATTTTTGGTTATATCGATAGCTGCCTTGTTATCTACAAATAAACGCGTATCAAGAAATTGCAGACCATAATCCCTCATCTATTGTTGAATCCAGAGGATTTGAGAACAACAGCTGGAAGCAGAAATGTATTCTGCCTCACAGGTAGAGAGAGAGACCGTGGTCTGTTTCTTGCATTGCCACGTTACCAAACTAGTTCCAAAGAACTGGCAACCGGTCGTTGTAGATTTAGAGTTCAGCTTGTCTACTCCGAAGTCTGAGTCAGTGTATCCCGTTAGATCAAAATTGTCGTTCTTTGGATACCACAAGCCGGTGCTTGGACATCCTTTCAAGTATCGGAAAATTCACTTGACTATCTGCATGTGTGACACTCGAGGACTAGACTGATATTTCGTCACAAAACATTGCGTTGATTTTGATGATGTGGTAGCTACGCCCATATCTAAGACATATAAATCGTTCTCGCGAGGGGCGCGCATCAGGATCCAATCATCAGGAATCTTGAATCCCGGCTTCAGAATAATACACTCTTTGTCATTGAAATGCACCGTGAACTGTTTGTCACAAATCTGCGATATGCTCAGAAAATTGTTTTCCAGCTCCGCAATGTAGTTCACTCGATCAAATGATACAGCACCATTGGAAAGTTTTCCTTGGTGACGATCCTCCCTCCTTGATTACCGGCAAAACCAACATATCCACCGTTTATAGCTTTTATGTCGAACAGAAGAGCTTTCATCCCCTTCATATTTCTGGACGCTCCGCTATCTAGAATCCACTTTGAAAGAACGGATCTCAGGAGCCCCTACACATGTTAAAACTTAGTAAAAAGCGCGACCCAAGCCTTCTTGGTCTTGGGTTTGGGATAAAAAGCTTGATAATCATCCTCATAATCTCCATCTGAACCTCCACTGTCAGTTACATTTTCAAAATTCACTTTCTTTTTACCTTTTGAAGATTTGTTACCAATTGAGGATTTGATTCTTTCTTATTATAAGTCTTAACAAGCTCAGACTTGATAACCTCAGATGGTGTTAACTTTTTCTTAGCAATCCAGGCTTGTGATTTTATATTTGCCTTCTTGATGTAAAACTTTGTTTCATTTGCCCTGGAAGTTTCACCTTTTCCAAAAATTGCAGTTTTCAAATTTCTTTTCAGTTTTAACTTCAGATTTTGATTCATTTCTTTTCAAAATTGTGACCGGTTTTACAAACTTTGGTTGCTTAGGTTTCACAACATCTGAACTTTCTTTTCTTCGAAGATAGGCCGGCTTAGATTTCGGACACTTGCTTTCAATATGACCAACTTCATTGCATTTAAGCAAGTCCGAAGATCATGTGAATGTCCACTAGTGGGTTTTACACCACTTGCGGCTTTTGCCTTATCTCGAAGTTCTTTCTGTTTCTTAAACTCATCGTTTGATTGCTTCCCAATCAAACTCTCCTCATGAACCGTGCTCGTCCCATAAATGAATTTCATGTTTTTATCTTTGTATTCATGAAATGGTGACATTTTCTTTACCGATTCATTCTCAACATCTAAACCCAGCCCCGCTCTCTGATGTTCTGGAAAGTCACCACCGTTCCTTCGGTAGTAGTTTCTTTTAGGTTTAGAGTAAAACTTTCTTTCATTGATTTCCAAATCATCTGATGTAACCTCAACGAGTTTGAAGAATTTGTCAAGCTGATCTTCCTTCACGTTCCGAATCGAAAGCTATCATTGAAGTATAATCTATCAGAATCCTTAACTTTGTACATGACAACGTTAGGATCATAGAGATCGTATAGCTGTTACCAGCTTATTTGGGTTCCCGTTAAACAAAGTCGATTTCGGGTGGGGAAAGCCCATGGCTAAAGCTCTTGCACTCAGATCCGCAGGTGCAAACGGGTTTCTGCTGATGGATACCCAGATGATGATGGCATCGAAGCGCACATGATGTTGGAAAAATATGATATGGAGATATTTCAGAATGACAAGGAGTTGCTTTCATTTTGCCAAGTTAATATATAACTGTTGTAATTGGTTGTCCTGCAATCTTTTGATTATGTTTTAATCGTGTCAAGTCATGTTGGCTCATGGATCCATGGGTTCGTTCTTGTGTCTGTATGGTTTGATGAAAGTCTACCTGTTATTATTGGATATTGAAATGCTACTCCTTCAATATATATTATTTAAATGTTTAAAGCACGATCTATCTAAATATTTATAACATTAACGAGTTTTTTAAACTAGTGCGTAGCGGCGAAACCATTAAAAAATAAGAGTGGAAATGATGAACCATGTACGTGCGTTGTAGAGTGTTAACTCGTCAAATTTAAACCGAAACGTAAAACATTACCATGAAAAAGAATAACTAAGTCAAAAGGATAACAAAACCGAAGTAAAAAATCAACAGAATAATATAATATGAAATAATATACTATGGGTCATTATTGTTTAGCTGTTACAGTGCTGACATTCATTATCGCAACAAATACATACATAACCCGACACTTAGACTTGTAAGTCTACTCGAGCTCAATAAGTGAATTAAGACCAGGCATGGACTTGTTTATTAAATGTGCTTATTTTAAGGCTTGAGCTTGTTTATGCTTGGTTAGCTCGATATATAACCTTTTATTTCCGAATAATAGTCTAGAGATCTTTAATTTTAATAATAGAAAAAGAACAATAAATTGAAAGTGATGTATACAGATTATTTTATTTTTAGAATATATTGATAGTTATATTTAGAGATTAGTTCAATGTCAATGGCACATGATTTTTTTCTAGACAAAACATTTTGATTACATGTAAGAGGGAAATCGGTTATGCATTAGTAGGAGTAAAGAAAGCATTGAATAGTGTACAAAATTGAATGGTATTTATCAGAGTAGGGAGAAATTTACAAACTAATACAGGGATAATAGTTTTTTTTTACTTAAAAATCTAAATATCAAGTAAAAGATTTTCTATGGGAATTATCAACCAATCTATACATCTAAAAAAGTTCATACTTAGGAGACACATGTTCAACATTTAGGTCTCTAAACCTCATTTTCCACCAAAAAGCTTTTCATTCCATGTGGTGCATACGTATGGAACTATCCATATTCAAAAAACGGGTCACACAATGTAAACATATATAACCCCATAACCCGTTTCTCTCCTTTCATAAACCTCACAAAATTTCCAAGAAGGGTGCCGATTAGGGTTTCCTCTCTTCAATTCATCCTAATCCTAGGGTTTGTGCGGCTACCTCTCCCTCTCATCCATCTCTAAATTGCATCACATCTCTGTCGTCATTACCTCACGAATTAAGATTTCAGGGATCATCTTCTACCTTGATTCGCGATCCTAGGGTTTCTAGAGCTTCAATCGTACATCCTCCCTTTCTCATCAGATTCTCGGCGATTTAATCATCCCCTTGATTTCCTTTTTTTCTTTTTTCATGTTCTACGATTTTAGGGTTATCATAAATCTTTTGTATACATTATATGTCGTTTCATCTTCAACGATTTTAGGGTTTCCATGAATCATAGTTATTTTTGTTATTGTGATTGTTTCAGCTTCAACGATTTTAGGGTTTTCAGCAATATATTATATCCCTAATCTGTTTTTCATCTTCTTTGATTTAGGGCTTTTGGGAATCGATTGTTATTTTTTGTTATTTCGATTGATACTTAATGGGTTAACAAGTTTTATGTTTTATACAACTTCGATTGATACATATTTATATATTCATGGAATAATATTCTGATTTGATTTCCTGTTAACTTTTGTGATTTATTTGTAATAAACATCTTCATCTTCATCATTCTAGTGATTCTGTGTGTTCGAAGCTTTCCTACACAAGCTCAATCATCTGCTACGGTAAATCGGATGTTATATTTGTAGATCCAACATAAATTTTTCAATATATATTATGATTCTTCATGTTTGATTACTTATTTTATGTTTTCATTTGTCAACCGCTTCATGTTATTATGGATCTGGATCTTCTCATCGTTCCATATTATTACACGATCTGGATCTTCTCTATCCTTATTGAGTTATTGGCCTTCAGAAAATCTTCAACATCAAGGTTAGAATACGATTCTTTCTTTTAATCCGTTTTCTATTCATGTTCCCCTTAATCACTTCAAACAAACCCTAGACGGAGCAAACCTTTATCATGATCAAGTCTGATGTTGTTCAAAGAGGCTTTGTAAGTTATTCTACTTGGTTTTGTTTTTAATGTACACTTTAAATTGCTAAAATCTCAAGATCCAATTACAGTTTTGTTAATTTGCAATCCATTTATACTTTATAATTACGATGTTTTAGATCCATCGTCATTTCCCACATCAGAAACACACCGCCGTTTATTTTTTTTTTGGCAAAATCTTCAAGCAAGCCATTTTTTAAAATCATCAAATTTTTCAATCAAACACGCACACTTGAAGAATTGATGACGTTATTCTATAGTAAGTTACAACTTTCATGTTTTTACCTTTAACTTTAGAATTAATTGATTATATATTGATATGATTTCATTGATTTGTATAATGTTCATTTGACGCCAACTGATCACCAGTAGGTGCAGTTTTGGTGGTGGATTGTTGAAAAATAAGTGAGATTCAGGGAAAACAACTTATACTTTTTTTTTCAGATTTTAGCAAACGTTTCATTTTATTACTCAATGTTGCGATGGATGACATGTTCAACTAATAGCATGACAGGGGCTGGGTGGATTCTTGGTGGTATGGCACGCGTAAAGGAGGTCACGTCTTCTGTAGATCTCATCATTATTCTTATTGTTTGCTCTGTTGAGCTTAGTGATGATATCTACCTTCTAATTTGCATTGCTATATACCTAGATGGCCTTTTTGACCCATTTGTTTGTGAATGGGCTGATTAGTGAGTGTGTATTACCTTAGGCTCTTTCAAAGTTCAAGAACTTTTTTCTTAAAGGGAGTAGGGTTTAAAGTGTTTCAAGGTCCATTGATTACAGAACCAGAAAATATGCACCTCCAGCCGTAGCCACAAGCATTCTAAAATATTTTGTCAATATAGATGGAGTTACAACCGTAGAAATAGATATCATTTCATAGAGTTGGTTTTGACTCTGCTCCCAGGATCATCTCAACTCGATAGCTGAGCTTTCGTTGTGTAGGTCCCACACTCATCTATTCGTTCATGCAAATCTCGCGTATGGTTAAAGATTGTCTTATATTATGTTTTAGACACATCAAGTTCAATTACATTGTTAAAATGGATTTGAAACCACTCAACCAGTGTCTAAAGAAACAATAGAAGGAGAGATAAAATGGTTTTCTGCTCGACCATGGCGGTGATCTATTTTCTCCTCAGTAGTGGTTTGCGTCGCCGACATTAGGGCATGATGCAAAAGTGTAGATTGATCTCATCCCCGTCTTCTTAATCTCTGCTTGCGGATAATTGGAGGTATGGCTCTCCTTCTCCGGAGTAGTTTTTCTTTCATTTTTTCGACTGTGTTTATGAGATAAAAAAACCAGTTGTGGTTTAAACTTGAGTTTGCATTTTTGCATAAATTTATGTGTATAGTAATGTTTGCATTTTGATTTACCTTGATAGGTTATAGCAAATCGCTTTATTTTTATGTGATACTTTTGTCTTTTCTTCATAAAACCATATAGGATTATGCATTTTGTGTTTAAATGTCATGTATAGCTTGATATTGATAGTCGGGTAGTCTTTATGCACCACAACTGTTTGATGAAATGCTTGAATGGAAACCCACTTGGTAGTCAATGAAATATAACAACATTTATTAGGTGTGTTATTTGGATTTGTTTTAAATTTGCCCAGATCAAATTATTTGCAATGATAAATTCAAATCTGAAACCCACTAAATAAATAGAGAATCCTGACAGTCGTTTAGGTTTGCTCTTTTGGTGGCTCTGTTCTGGTAGTTGTAAAACAATTGAGAATTTGCGAAGTGATATTCAGTAATGAATTATTGATCTTAACTTAACTTCCATAAAACCCAATATTCTGATTTTGCTTCAATTCTTTGTGTTAATCTGTATAATTTGGAATAGAAAACTAGCTGGAGATTGTAGTAATTGGATTTATCTCTTGCCTAATTCTTAGCCTTTGACCCTTTTATCTCTATTGCAGCCGAATCTCGCGCTACTGCTACAGAAAAGAGATTCATAAAAGACCCTTCAAGGATGCATGTCTTAGATCTCTTCTTGACGATTAGAAACTCTTAACTACTTATGACCAGTGTGTGAGTGAGATTTTGGCATCTACAAATGAGACTTATGGATGTCGTCACTGCATACTTGAATGTGACACTAGAAAATGACATCTATATGAAAATCCCTAAAGGATTAAAAATGCCTGAAGCATTAAAATCAATACCCCGAGATATGTGCTCTATAAAACTTAAGAGGTCTCTATATGGTCTCAAACAATATCTGGTCGTATGTGGTACAATCGACTCAGTGAATATCTCGAAAAAGAAGGATATAAGTCTGATGTAATCAGCCCATGTGTCTTTATAAAAAGAACACACTCAAAATTCATTATAATAGCAGTCTATGTAGATGATATAAACATCATCGGAGCTTCTGAAGAGATAGAAAAACTGTCAATATATTAAAGAGAGAATTTGAGATGAAAGACCTCGGGACGACAAAATTATGTCTTGGTCTGCAGTTCGAGCATTTGTGTAACGGTACATTCATCCACCAATCAAACTACATCCAAAAGATGTTAGTACGTTTTAATATGGACAAAGCTCATCCGTTTAGCATACCCATGGTTGTCCGACCACTAGATCCACATAAGGATCCTTACCGCCCTCAAGAAGAAGGCGAAGAAGTACTTGGTTCAGAAGTACCATACTTAAGTGCGATCGGTGCCCTTATGTATCTTGCAAATAACACGAGACCCGATATTGCATTCTCGGTACATGTACTAGCGAGATATAGTTCAAATCCAACACGTAGACACTGGAATGGAATAAAACACATATTTAGGTATATTTGCGGGACGCAAGACTTAGGTCTTTTCTACCAGAAAGATTAAAAGTCCCAGCTTGTTGGGTATGCCGATGCTGGATATCTATCAGATCCACATAAAGCAAAATCTCAAACAGGTTATGTATTCACATATGGTGGTACAACAATTTCTTGGAAGTCAACTAAGCAAACACTTACAGCAACGTCATCAAATCATGCTGAATGGATAGCACTATATGATGTCGGTCGAGAATGTTTGTGGTTGAGATCAATGATTAATCACATAGAAAAAGCATGCGGATTAGAACAAATCAAGGAGCCGACAATAATTCATGAATACAATGTTGCTTGCATAGCTTAAATCAGAGAATGTTATATCAAGGGTGATCGAACAAAGCACATCTCACCAAAATTTTTCTTAACATATGACTTGCAAAAGGAATGAGAAATTGACCTAGAAGCAGTTTCGAGCAGCTATCACACAAAATCGGTCTTTGTAGATTGAAAGATGTTTGTTGAATTCAGGGGGAGAATATACACGCTGTACTCTTTTTCCTTTAACTAAGTTTTGTCCCACCGGGTTTTCTTAGTAAGGTTTAATTGAGGCAGCATAGCTGATCCAGTAGTATCAGTTTATTTATTTAGGTCATGAAGTACCTACTTAACATCATCCTGAAGTATGTTGTTAACCGTGTATAATAAATATGAATATATATCTGAGGGGGGCGTTATGAAAACAGATATGTCACATGTCAATTATCTCTCATGCTTATTCTCATATATTGTTAGTTTCAGTTATGTTTGACTATATCCTTTTATCTCCTTATGTATATATGAAAGAGCATGAATAAATGAAAACTTAGTTCTCAAAAAAAAAATTACGACATACTAAACTTTTTTTAATCCTAACCCAACTCAAACCATATTAACTAAATAAAATAACCAACTCTATAAATCTATCTAATTCAAATTACAATTATCCCTAATAAAAACATAAAACACTCTTCACCAATATTATCAATAACCGATCTTTATCTTTATCTCTTTAAATCAAGATTAATGTTTCATGGTTGAGCCAAAAATCAGATATAATTGCCGGCATTGATGGACCTGATGGTAAGTTGGATACAAATCCTTTATTATTGTCATCTAAAAGTTGAAATTTGGATTATTTGATCTATTCTTAATGTGATGTGATTATTATTAGAGATGGGTGATGTGTCGCCTTGGATATCTACGTTGCCTGCGGAGATGAACAAATTATCCTATGGAGATGAACATTTTGGGTGCAAAGGCACTATTTATGAAGGTATGGTATACAAGCTTACTTTTTTATTTCCAATAATTACCTGTTTAATTCAATCCTCTAGCGATGTTTGCGGAAACATGTGTTTAAACATTCTTGAGGTAATTAGTGGGATTTCTCGCGCTTCGTGGCGGACGCTATGTCCACATCGATTCGTTTCGTCACGATACAATCACCATAATATATTCGGAAACCACAAAATAATTACGTAGTTGTATTGTATAATCAACCGTATAAAGGGGTCACATGCCTAAATATATCATTAATCGATTTGTCAAAAAAATACCTATGTTTGTATGCAAATATGATGAATGTATATCAATATTATAAGTAACAAAAGTTAACATTAAAGTAAAAAAACATAAATTAAACAAAAGTGCATTAATGTTTTAAAGCACGTTAAGAATTTCTTAAGGAAAAACACATGCATGAAACCAGTGGAATATTGAGCAAGTATTTTCGTTTATGTAAATACTTAACCTCGAAAAAAATAATATGAGGATACTTCACTTACTCTTGCCCAAACTTTCATTAAATCCAATTTACTCTTGACCAAACTTTCATCTCTCATCGCACTTGTCAATTAGAAGTAAAAGTTAATAGGCAAAAAAAACGAAAACACAAAAAAACCAAAAGAAAATTTTTGTTTCATTGTAGCTAAGAAATTGGTAAATTAAATATATAATAATGTTATGTTGATTGCTGTGATTATCGTATCACATTAAGACAATTGAAAAGTTGTGATGGCTGTGATTATCGTATCACATTTTTACAAGTCAAAAGGTCACATTTTGATGTTATGGAGAAGAGTAAACTGCCAAAATAGTACTTGAGATTTGGTCACTTTTGTCACTTTAATTCAAAACTTAAACCTTTTGAATCTGGGTTATGTGGTTTCAATTTTGTTGTCATTTTCATCAAAATCAAAATCTGGGGTTTTTAAGTTAACATCCATTTTTTTTGTCTTTTTTCTCCCTTTTAATAAAAGGCAAAATTGTTAGATTTTTTTTAATTTGTTATAATAAAACGTTAAATAACCATTTTGCCCTCCATTAAAAGGGAAGAAAAAGACAAAAAACCGGATGTTAACTTGAAAATCTGACCAGATTTTGATTTTGGATGAAAATGACAATAAAATTGAAAATACAGGGACCAGATTCAAAAGATTTAAGTTTTGGACTTAAGTGACAAAAATGACCAAACCTCAGGGCCCATTTTGACTGCCCATTTTAGCAGTTTACTCTGTAGCGAATTTTCCTCATTGAGTATCAATTAGTATTTTTAATAGTTTTATATTTTTTTTACAATTAGTTTGTTTTATTGTGTTAAAACTGTGCAACAGAAACAAAAAATAACTGAACCAAATGTCCACAACCTCCTTGAATTATTTAGTTTATATGATCTGTTGTGTAATCATGCAGATTTATAGGCTTTCATTTAGCGTCTCTTTTAATTTCTTTTACTAAATGTCCACCAAGTGTTTGTTATAACAACTTAACCAATCTAATCTAACTTATCATAAAAGACTTCAAATAATACTATATGATATTTTTCATTCAACCTAACAAATTTTATATGTATTTGTTTGATATATTATTTTAATATTAATGACTATCATATAGATATCACTTATCTTTATCGTTATCTAAGATTAATAAATAATTTTTATTTCTAATCCAAAAGTTTTCTTCTTTACAATTTAGACTCTTTATATTATTTTTTTATTTTTAAGCCAAAGCTTTTCATCTTTTCAATCTAATGCCAACTCTTTTTTTTATTTTTAATTTTGGTTCACCATACTTTTCATCTTTTCTAAGTTTTTTGTTTCATTCCAAATTTTGTGAGTTAACGCACCGCAACGTGTATGTGGGGTTCAACAGTTTTTCATATATTTTTCACGTTTGACTGGCCTGTCGCAACGTATATTCTATTTTTCTGCGTTTGACAAGTTCGTCGCAAAGCGCCGGTCCTAGATTGACTTTGTTATTTTTTTCTATATTTTACGTTTTGGTTAAATTACTCTACATCGAGGTGCGTAATTCAAAGATTTTACGTCTGCTTTTCGCTTGACGTTATTTTTTTTTCCATTTTATATTTGTTTTAAGAATTTTTCCGGTGTTGGTGGCGTTGACAATGATATACATTGTAATATTTGACACAGTTTTAGGACAACCGCTGTAACGCAGGGGCTTAATACTAGTATATACTACAAGACTGCGAAACGCTTTTTATTACTATGCTACAAAAAATGCGAGAAATGATGTTGATGTTATGCACATTGGTAGAGTTTGAGGGAGCACAAGCTTAATGAAGAAGTGGCTTTTTTTTTTAGCTTTACCTAACAGGTAAAGTATAGTGTATAATTTGCTTCTTGAAATAATCCGGCGGGTGATGGCCGGCGAGACCTCATGGCCCATAAGGAAGGATTTCGTTTCTTGTCCTGCAATTTGTAGGTTATGGAGAGATACAGTTAAACAGATCGTTAAAAAACTACCGAGCAATGTAGATTGATCACATTCCCTGTGTCCTAAAAGCAGGTAGTGTTGGAATTTCGTGTACTTTTTGGTAAAAGAATATTATCAATTTATCAAACAAACTAAATGCAGCGGAAACATGTACATGACGTTCGGTTCAAAACCGATTCAACCTGTGATCTCCTTATAATCAAAATAGGTTAAATAAAATATTAAAGAATCATGACTACCAAGAAAGAAGACACCTTGGTTCAACGTACGATCTCGCTAGATGATCGTTGACCACAAAATCATGATTTGTTCGTTTGAAACGATTTCAAACGAAACCTTAATCTATAGAAAATAAAGTTCGAAAATTTGCTTACCTTTTACGCAATCGAAATTAGGATCAAGTAGAGCTTCAAGAATTCTTTCTTCTCTTCTTGTTCTTTTGCGACAGCCAGAAAAAAAAAAAAAAAAAAAAAAAAAAAAAAAAAAAAAAACTTCTATGAACAGCAAATCGTTGAGAACTGACCTCTCGTATTGCTTCAAAATATTGACTAATAATTGGAATCTTTTGATTTTGGACTTCCTTTTTCAACTCACATCCAGAAGAACAAGTATTGATATAATATACGTCTTATAATTAAAATCAAAAGATAAAGAATTTGTAATCTAATACAATTCATTAATAATTATCTCATAATTAAAACACTTATCTCTTTTTATTAATTTTTTAAATAATTAACAATATATATTAATTTTATTATAATTAACAAATTAATTATGATATATCTTATTCTGGCTCTCCATAATTATTCCAAATAATTACCCGTTTCTTTCATTACGCTTATTATTTCGTGATCCGGTGATTAACGATTAAAACATCGTTGTTCGTTGCCCAAAGTGTAACTCTTTGGGTCATACCTTGACGACAACGTTGAACCTTAATCGACAATTGAACATTTTATCAACAATCTTCCACTTGGTCGATTGGTCAATTAAGTTTTAATTGTATTGCCTAGCTGCATCATATTGCCCCCGGCAAGATATGACAAATTTTTGTCAAATAATTCTTTGAACTAATCAGTCCTTTGGTTATGCAAATACTATAGCCCAGATTATCGACTCATTTGTCCCTCTGTACTGAACACTTGTTGAACATGAGACAAGTTCGAGCGTGCCCACGCGTTTAACACCGGTTCAAACCAACGAAAGGCGACGAAGTGTTCCTCTCCTAAGTATAGAAGCACAGATCCCTTTGGCTACAAACAACTCCCACTAAACTTCAGATCATTCCCAAAACTATCCTTATTATTGCTAGTTACGTACAGTGTTAGATAGAATCAAAGAGCAAACATTCATTTAAGTTAGTTCTAGTATGTACTGCTGGTCTAAGGATACAATGATCGTACTTATTCAAAACGTCTTATGACTAAGATCCATGAAGATCGTTTTGAAACGAGTTACGCCCAATATGATTCAACTAATCATATCAGTGAATATGGTTCTTAATACTTTGGGTATCCATTATATGATCAACCATCTAATTCACAATAGTCTTTTACCAGATTAGTTCTCATGAATCTTATAGACCATGGACATTGTAGAATACAATATTCATAGATACTTAACGTATTAATATTTGAACATAGATAAAATAGTTTAAAAGACATTCAACCATTAAATTCAAATAAACATAAAATACTGTTTACAGTTCAAAATGCACCAAATTACTAAATTAAAAAATCAGATCCAATGTTAGCAAATCTAAGATCTATACATCAGCATGCTTCTCGTGTCTCACTTGAGTCATAGGCTTAGTAAATGGGTCCGCTAGGTTCTGATTACTATCAGTTTTCCCTATTACGATGTCTACTCTTTCCAAAACTTCCTGTATGTAGTGGAATTTTCTAAGAATATGCTTCGTACTGTGATGTGACCTTGGTTCCTTTGCCGAGCATTGCACCTGTATTGTCGCAAAATATTTCGATAGGCTTTTGTATGCTTGGTATAACTTCGAGATCAGCAATGAACTTTTTCATCCAAACAACCTCCTTAGCAGCTTTTGAAGCCGCTATATATTCTGATTCAGTGGTCGACTGGGCCACCACACTCTGCTTAGAACTCTTCCAAGTTATACCACCACCATTTAAAGTAAAAACATATCCTATTTGAGATCGTGAATCGTCACAATCTTTTTAGAAGCTTTCGTCAGTGTAACACTTTACTTTCAGCTCTTCTTTCAAACCGCGAAATATCATAAACATATCCGTAGTTCTTTTAAGTAATTTAGGATATTCTTCACAGCAATCCAATGACTTTTACCAGGATTCTGTTGATATCTGCTAGTCAAGCTTAAAGCGTACGAGATGTCCGGTCTAGTACAGAACATGGCATACATGATGGAACCGATAGCAAAGGCATATGGAACCCTTTTCATATCCTCTTTCTCTTTGTCCAACTTTGGACACTAATGACTATTCAGTATGGTTCCACTTGCCATTGGCAAGAGACCCTTCTTGGAATCTTGCATCGAAAAGCGCCGAATGACCTTATCGATATACGTACTTTGACTAAGTCCAAGTAGCCGTTTAGATCTATCTTTATAGATCTTTATTCCTAGAATATAAGCAGCTTCTCCAAGATCCTTCATTGAGAAATATTTACCAAGCCAGGATTAACGTCCTGCAACATCGGGATATTGTTTCCAATGATAAGTATGCCATCTACATACAGGATTAGAAAAGTAATAGAACTCCCACTTGCCTTCTTGAAAACACACGGCTCATCTTCGTTTTTAATAAAACCAAACTGTTTGATTTTCTGATCAAAACAAAGATTCTAGCTTCGAGATGCTTCTTTTAATCCATAAATGGATTTATTCAACTTGAAAACTTTCTTGGGATTCTTAGGATCTACAAAACCTTCAGGCTGCTCCATATAGACATCTTCTGTAAGGTGTTCATTTAGGAACGCGGTTTTGACATCCATTTACCATATCTCATAGTCATAATACGCGGCTATGGCAAGTAGAATCCTAATTGACTTAAGCATGGCTACTGGTGAAAAGGTTTCCTCATAATCAACTCCTTGAGTCTAAGTAAAACCTTTAGTAACCAACCGAGCCTTATAGGTTTTCACGTTTCCATCCATGTTTGTTTTCAACTTGAAAACCCATTTACTTCCTACAATCCGACATTCGGGAGGAAGTTCAACCGAATCCCATACTTGGTTATCATACATGGATTGCATCTCGACGCTCATGGCTTCGAGCCATTTTTCAGATTCGTTACCTGAAATCGCAGCTTTATAAGTTGGGGGCTCTTCTTGATCAATTATTAAGACGTACCTATTAGGTGAATACCTATTAGGTTCATGACGATCCCTCGTACTTCTGCGGAGGCCTAGTGTTACATCAGATTCCTGAATCCTCTCAGGTTTAGGTTCAACAATATTTTGTTGAGAGGCAAATTCGATTATTGGTTGATTAATTTATGATTCTCGAATTTCCTCAAGATCCACAAGATTATCTCCAATTCCTCGCACCATAAGCTCATCCTCTAAGAATGTTCCTCGGCATTAGTGAAAACTCTATTTTCAGCAGGATTATAGAAATAATAACCAACCGGATATGCATATCAAATGAAAACAACTTTTCACCGCGAGGATCAAGTTTGTCCGAAGACTCACTAGTAACATAAGCGTTACATCCCCATATGCGAAGGTAAGAGACTTTAGGTCGTTTACCATGCCACGTCTCATATGGTGTCTTTTCTACCCTTTTAGTAGGAGCAATATTCACAAGACGTGTAGCAGATTCAAGAGCGTAACTCCAAAAGGAGTGTGGTAAGTTTGTTCGACACATCATTGATCGAACCATATCTAATAAGATTCGGTTTCTCCTCTCAGACACACCATTGAGTTGTGGTGTTCCAGGTGGAGTTAGTTGGGATATAATCCCAACTTCTTCAGATGTTCATCAAACTCTTGATTAACGTATTCACCACCTCGATCGGATCAAACGTGCCTTAATCGTTTTCCCTAGTTGATTCTGTACTTCATTTTGAAATTCTTTGAACTTTTCAAAGGTTTCATATTTAAACTTTATAAGATAAACGTATCCACATCTACTATAATCATTAGTAAATGTAACGAAGTATCTTTCCCCATTCCTTGACATAGTCCTGAATGGACCACATACATCAGTATGTTATGTATGAGTCCTAACAAGCCTTTGGCCCTTTCACTAGTTCAGGTAAATGGGGCCTTAGTCATCTTGCCACTTAAACAACATTCACATAAATCATAAGTCTCTTGACCCGTGGATTCTAGAATCCCCACGGTATGGAGCTTCCTCATGCGATTGATGTTAATATGGCCAAGACGACAATGCCAACGATATGTTTGATTAAAGCTAGTTTTAACACGTTTAGAGAAAGAGAGCATACAATATTATTTGATCTATTGTTAGAAGTATTTATTTCATAGACACCATTATGAGGCTTAGCCTCAAAATAGAACACACCATTTAAAAATGCATAAATGCTACCATTAATAATATCAAATGCATAATTAAAACCTTTTTCTCTTAAGCATAAACAAAAATAATATTTGTAGTCAAACTAGGAACATAAAAAACATTGCTTAAAATAATAAACAATCCAGAAGGTAATTCAAGAATATATTTTCCAACTGCCTTCACAGCGACATTCCTGCCCGTTCCCAACGTGTAACTCTAAGTCACTCTGCTTCAGCTTCCTATTCCTTTTAGTCCGTGCAAATTATTACAAATGTGAAACCCACATCCAGTGTCAAACACCCAAGATTTGCTCGAAAAAGAAAATAGATCAATAACATGTATACCTTAGGATTCTCCTATCTGCAGCTTCTTAAGCTTTAACTCAGCCAGGTACTTGGGACAATTCCTCTTCCAATGCCCGATCTCATATAGTGAAAACACTTGGCATCTTTATGAGGCTTTGCCTTCGGAGTGGCAACCTTTTTGCCTTTGCCCTTATCTTGCTTACCCGCCTTGCCGCTTTCCCTTAGATGGCTTCTTCTTGGTAATTCTTCCTCCCCTGATCGCCAGAACTGGATTGCTCTTAGTAGGTATGTTTATCTCAGCAGTGTTTAGCATCTGATGCAACTCGGGATCGTTCTTTCCCACTCATTCATGTTATAGTTCAAAACGAACTGATGATATGAACTAGGTGTCGAGTTAAGGATCACATCCGCAGCTAACTCATTACTAAGGGGTGCGTTCAGACGCTCTAGTTGATCAAAGAAAGACTTCATTTTCAGTACATGAGAACTGACCGAAAGTACCTTCCTGCATGCGACATGTAATAAGAGATCTCATCACCTCAAAATACTCATGACGAGCTTGCTACTAAAACATGCTTTTTCAGCTGCTCACTCATCTCATATGCTCCTAAGTTTTCCAAATTCTTCTAAAGTTTCGGAATCATCATAGTAAGCATAAGACATGTCACATCTTGGGAATCATCAACATGTTTTTCCCATGTCCTGTGGGCAGGACCCGTAGTAGCAGTAGGTGCTTCGGGGATTGGTCCTTCAAGGACATAAGCCTTTTTCTCCGCCCTGAGAACAATTTTCAGGTTGCGGTACCAATCCAAAAGTTAGAATTATCAAGTTTAGCATTTTCAAGGATAGACTTAAGCGATAAATTGGTGTTATCAGAATTGTTTGTAGACATTTGTAGAATTTAGAAGAAAATTTTATTAGTAATTTCATGCATTAACCTAATTCAATTTTGACCCAAAATATACAAAATTTTAGGAATTAGGATGAGATCCATCTCCCCATAACTCAGTGAATGGACTTAACACTCTTCACTGGCATAGATTGAAGGGTAGGTGATGATCACCAATTGTGTCAAATACACAATTCTTGGACTGGGGTCGCATGACGAGTATTGTTAAGCATTGGTTTGTTAACCCCAAGTACGCCCACTTTAAGAATCATAGAAGACGAATGCAGGGTAACCACTAACATTTCTTCTCGTGTCGCAAAAGCGATATTTGTCCTCAAATCAAAACTGTAGCCCGGCCCATGTAAGCATGGAAATCGCGGAACTACCCCTAACCGAAACCGTAGGCCTGGATGCAGGGTAAACACTAGCACCAGGGGTTCGGATAGATCGGTTCGGGTTTTCTTACTTTAGGGTAGCGTAGAATATCGATTTTATTTGGGTTGTATTTTAAAATTACCAGTTCGGGTCGTTTTAAAATACTTGTACGGCCTATGGCATGAACATAGACTATACAATTCCTTTGTAAAATTCAATTTTACGTTTTAGTTTTTGACGACATGTAACACCTTTCAATCACTCGACTGATTAATTTTAAATACCCTATTTAATCTAAGTTGGTCGTGTCGCAAAATTTATTTTAATTAATAATTTTTATTAATTACGGTTTTCAAGTTTACGTTTTAGTTTGTGATTTAAACAAAATGTTTATTTTAATTACCTATCCAGTACTTAATAAACCTTTTGTTAAAATTGTTGTTTTAATGATCATGTATAAATTATTAATTTTATGTACGTAATAAACATATGATGGCAAAACGCAAAAAAAATATGCAATTCCAGGTTCAGAATATGTTCGGTTCGTTCGAGCCCAAGAACATGAACCGAGCCCATTAAGTGTAGTACAAACCCTTTTGTGCTCCCACTTAATCTTGATCCAATAAAAAAAAACTTCTTTTTTTATTTGTTTAAATTTCCGATAAAAGAAATATATTTAATGACGTCTAATTTAAAGAAAATATAATATCGGTTAATATTAAAATCACTATTTTAATGTATCCGTTTTTCTTTAGACCCGAATTTGCATAGTACGGTCATCAAACTAAACGAAATAGGTTAAGGCCAAATATTTATCAAAGAGTACTTTGACAAGTGTTCGTTTTTGGCTTTAATACAAACTTGCCTAAAACTATTATAATAACCTAACCTATCGATTTTCAGCATACAATATTATAAACTAACAGATCTATAAACACTTTTATAAAATAACCTACTTTAATTTGTAAGGTGGCTCTGATACCACCTGTTGGAATTTCATGTACCTTTTGGTAAAATAATTTTATCAAATTGTTAAACAAACTGAACGCGGCGGAAACATGTACACGAGGTTCGGTTCAAAACCGATTCCACCGTGATCTCCTTACAATCAAAATAGGTTAAATAAAATATTAAAGAATAAAGAATCGTGACTACCAATAAAGACACCTTGTTCAACGAACGACATTGCTAGATGATCGTTGACCACAAAATCATGATTTGTTTGTTTAAAACGATTTCAAACGAAACCTTAATCTATACAAAATAAAGTTCAAAACTTTAGTTACTTTTACTAATCAGGATCAAGTAGAGCTTCAAGAATTGTTCCTTCTCTTCTTGTTCTTTTGCGACAGCCAATAAAAAACTTTTATGAACGGCAAATCGTTGAGAACCGACCTCTTGTATTGCTTCAAAATATTGACTAATAATTGGAATCTTTTGATTTTGGACTTCCTTTTTTAACTCACGTCCAGAAGAACAAGTATTGAAATATCTAATAATTAAAAGCAAAAGATAAAGAATTTGTAATCTAATACAATTCCTTAATAATTATCTCATAATTAAAACACTTATCTCTTTTTCTTAATATTTAAATAATTAACAATATATATTAATTTTATTATAATTAACAAATTAATTATAATATATCTTATTCTGGCTCTCCGTAATTATTCCAAATAATTACCGAGTTTCTTTCATTACGCTTATTATTCCGTGATCCGGTTATTAACGATTAAAACATCGTTCGTTGCCCAAAGTATAACTCTTTGGGTTGTACCTAACGTTCAATCTTAATCGACAATTGAACATTATATCCAACACTTCGTTGATTTTAAATTTGGGATAGAGCTACTGCAGTGTTTGGGCTATATCTTCACTCCCATGTGAAAGACCGCTACTTTCCTACGTATTGATTTGTTGTTTTCCTTTTAAAAAAATATTAATTGCCATTTAAGTAATACTGCATTTTTGTAATTACAGCACTTGATGGGGGTCGAAGTTAGTTATTGTTGGAAGCAAACTATGCTCGAAAGGCCCCTTAATTGCGGATGGATTTTCTCGATCTACATGCATACGTTGATCATCGATTTAGGTTCTTTTGCAACCAATGTCTTATCTTTCGTTGCTTAGGCCATGTTTGAGATTCCATTTAGAACCCTCCTTATTAAACTTTGGAAAAGTCATTTATAAGAGGAAAAGTCATTTTAAAAAGTTAATAAGTTAATAAGGGGGCTCTAAATGAATCCAAACATGGCCTTAGAGATGGGTCTGAATGTCGCCTAAATTCAAGTATCAGAAGAATTTTTATAATGATGCAAGTCTGTAAGACACTAGATTGATATACTATAATTGGATCAGATCTATACTAGATAAACTATAAGCCCAAATATTTTTGTCAAATTGGATCAAATTATATACAAGATAACCTATAAGCCCAAATATTTTTTTGTCAAATTGGGTTGCCACCTACGGAAATGCAAGTGAAATGTATAAATTGTAATTCTTGAACCGGTATATAAGAGATATACTTTATCCATATTTATACTAATGGATGTTGAATTGGCTGATTAGTTTTTTATGTGTATATTGTTCATTATATATTAATATTAGGATGCCAGGTGATTTGATTTGGACCAACCTTTTGATTATGTTACAGTCAGCACGTATCGTCCGTTACTATGTGTTGTTGCTTTGATATACAAAATACAATGTATTGTTGCTTTGAGATACAAAAATACACACAAGAGCACGTCCATGATGATTTCTGGTCGTTCCTTTCACTCAGGCAGTGGTGTGGCGGTTTAGAACTCAACCAGGGACCATATAGGTACCATTTGTGGTGGTGTTTCTTAGAAGAATATCACCAGCTACATCAAGCGAACCTATCTTTACGGTACAACATTCTTAAGTTATATGAGTGTTTATACTGTGACGCTACCCTGACGAACCAAACTGATTTCTACCTTACAATTGTTTCCATCGATGATAATCACATGTTGATAGCAACGTTGGTAGAGGGGTTTTTAGCGGTGGCAATGGAGTGGTTGTCTTTTCAAGCCTCATGAATTCATATATGTTGCATTTTAATTTGGAAGCCCCCTCCATCTGGTTACTCTAAAACTTTTAACAGTATCATATTAAAAAATTTTAAAAATGGTTTAGTAAAGAGTGATCTCACAAGTCACAAGTCATGAAACTCTTTCACTTATATATTATGAGATTGGTTATTGTACAATAGAGTAATTTCTACAAAGTCTAGGAGAGAAGGGCATTTTATGAAGATCAAATAATGTTGACTCTCTGACTTCCCCCATGATTTTCAAACGGCTGTTACTTTTTCATACGATAATACTTCTAAGAACTTTTACCAAATTAACTAACGAGCATTTTATTCTATTTAATTTATTAGACTATTGCTGTATTTTCTTAATGGGTGTACATATTTCCCCAAAATGCTATTTGCACACCAAACCCTAGCTTTATATACGCTGCCTATAGACGACCTCTACGCAGCGTTTAGCCTCCTTTTTCAATTTCCAAGAGAATCTTGATATGATGTGTGATTTTGTCCATTTATATATGCCACGTATAGGTCTATACGCAACATATATAAAGGGTGTTTTTTTAGAAACATTGTGATACTTTTTTTTTATCATTTTAGCAAACTTTTATAATAAGTAATTTAAAAAAAAAAATAAATAAAAAGCATTATTAAGTATTTTTCGTATAGTATAATATAGGTCTCGTATAGGCCTATGTGTATATCGTATCATATAGTGTAGTATAAATCTCGTATAAGGCCTGTACATGTAATATAATATTGTATCCTATCATATCGTATAATGTAGTAAAAAATTGTTAGGTATTCTATCGTATAGTATATAATACAGGTTTCATAAGGCCTAAGGATGTAGTATCGTATCATATAGCGCAGTATAAATCTCGTATAGGCCTATACGTGTAATGTAATATTGTATCCTATTGTATTGTATAGTGTAGTATAAGTCATGTATAGGCATATTTGTGTAGTATCGTCTCGTATAGGCCTAAAGATGTAGAAACATATAGTATCTTATCATATGGTGTAGTATAAGTCTTGTATAGGTCCCATATAGGCTTATAGGTCTCGTATAGGGTTATGGATGTAGTGTAGGTCCTACGTAGACCTATAGGTGTAGTATAGGTCCGGTATAGGACTATAGGCTGTTCATTTTTATCCAAAACTCAAAACCCGACCCGAATTCAAAGTCACCGAACCAGAACTGGCGAATATCCGAAAAAACCGAACCCGAGAAACCCGAACCCGACCAACCCGAACTTTAAATGGTTCGGTTATCGGGTCACTTTTTCCTCACCAAAAACCCGAACAACCCGACCCGAAAAACCCGAAAACGAAACCCGAATAAAAACCCGAACATTCATTGTTTTCTTCTTATAAAAGTGTTTTGGTTTGGAGTCTTTAATATATGGAACATTAAGTTTTGGGACTTTTAAATATTATAATAACATTTTGTCAAATAATGTTTGAACTTTGAGGATATTTTTAAAGTATTAAATGAATTTAATGATATTTTGTAAAAAAAAACATTTATTTTTAATTTACATCTAAAACCGAAAACTGAATAACCCGATCCGAACTAACCCGAACCCAAATAACCCAAAACCGACTAACCCGAACTTTAAATGGGTCGGTTATCGGGTTACTTTTTCCTAGACAAAAACCCAAAAACCCGACCCGAAAAACCCGAAATCCGAAGAAAAAACCGATGAACACCTCTATAGGACTATATATGTAGTTTAGGTGTCGTATAGGACCTATACTATACGGGACCTATACTACACCTATAGGCCTTTACGGGTGTTATATCATATGGTATAGTATCATATCGTATTCTATTGTATCGTATAGTGTAGTATAAGTCTCGTAGACATACATACTACATCTATAGTTCTATACGAGCCTTTACTACACCTATAGGCCTATACAAGTGTTATATCATATTGTATAGTATCGTATAGTGTAGTATAAGTATTGTATATGCCTGTGATAATACATCTATAGTTCTATACGAGCCTTATACTACATTTATCGTATAATAATGATTAATGTTGTATAAAAAAGTTTGTAAGAAATACAAACTTTTTAATTTATTTAAAATAGAAAACTTATTTTTTATATAAACTTTTCCAAAACGATTAATATTCTCTAAATGTTTCAAAAAAAAAACCACCCTTTATAGCATATATAAAGGGTCAAAAGCAAAATTTTACCTCTGCTTTGGCTGCGTATAGCTCCCAATTCAGGGTAAAATGGTCTTTTTCGACCCTTTATATACGCCGCGTAGAGGCCTATACGCTGCGTATAGGAAAAAGATCCATTTTACCCCTAGATCAGGGGCTATAAGCAACCTAAAGCAGGGGTAAAATTGTGTTTTTCACGCTTTACATATGTTGAGTATAGGTCTATACGAGCATATATAAAGGGTGGTTTTTTTGTTTTTTTAACCCCAAATATGTGGTAAAACTGTGTTTTTACCCTTTATATATGTTGCGTATAGACCTATACGCGACGTATATAAAGGTTCAAAAACCCACTTTACCCTGCTTTGGGTTGCGTATAGCCCCTAATTTAAGGGTAAAATGGTCTTTTTGACACTCTATATACGTCGTGTATAGGTCTGTATGCTGCGTATAAGAAAACAAACCGTTTCACCTCTAGATTCGGGGCTATACACAACCCAAAGCAGGGGTAAAATTGTGCTTTTGACCCTTTATATATGATGCGTATAGGTTTATGCGCAGCATATATAAAGGGTTTTTTCTTTATTTTTTCCTTTTTGGAAACATTGATATGCATTGTTTATCATTTTAGCAAAGTTCTATTATAAGTAATTTAAAAAAACTTAGTTAAGTATCCTATAGTATAAGTCTTGTATAAACCTCGTATAGACCTCGTATTGTCCAATGGATGTAGTATCATTTCATATCGTATCGTAAAGTGCATAGTATAAGTCTCGTATATGTCTTGTATATGCCTATAGCCTATACGGGACCTAAACTACACCTATAGGCCTATAAAGGACTTGTGATACACCTATAGGCTTATACCGGTGTTGTATATGGTATCCTATCGTATCATATAGTGTATAGTAAAAGTCTTGTATAGGTTCCCTATAGGTTTTGTATGTGCCCGTATAGGCCTATACAGGACCTAAACTACACATCTAGGCCTATAAAGGACTTATGATACACCTATAGGCTTATATGGGTGATGTATTGTATCATATAGTATTGTAGCATATTGCATCGACCATATCGTATAGTGTATAATATAAGTCTCATATAGGTTCCTAATAGGTCTTGTATATGCCTATAGGCCTACACGGACCTAAACCACACCTATAGTCCTATACCTATAGGCCTATATAGGTGTTATATCGTATCCTATAGTATCGTATCGTATTGTAGCGTATAGTGTAGTATAAGTCTCGTATAGGTCCCTTATAAGTCTTGCAAATGCCCACGATAGTAGATCTATAGTTCTATAAACAAGTTTGTAAGAAATACTTACTTTTTTATTTATTTAAAATAGGAAACTTATTTTTTTTTATAAAACTTTGCTAAAATGATTAATATGTCTAAATGTTTCTAACAAAAAAACCCTTTATATACGTTGCGTAGTCTATACGCAGCGTATATAAACCCTAATGTTTGCAAATAGGCACCGAAGGTGTGCCAATAGTTTGAGCCTTCTTTATTTATCATTTTTTTTGTAGAATACATGATTACGTGATTACACATTCAATATAAATTATTCGGTGATTAGACAATCAATATGATTTGTTATACTTGATGTTATTACACTTATTCTTATTACGTGATTAGACATTCAATAATGAGAACTTAATTGTTTATGCTTTATTACGTGATTAAATACTATCGTCTCAAAATTTTATAGTCGTTTGAAAACATTGGGGGATTGGGTTTATAAGTCAACAATATTGGATATTCCTATTTTGCTCTTCTGCACATGTTTCATTTGTTTTCTTGCACATGATTTATAGATTTTGGGACTACTCAATCTCAATCATTGAATTCGCTTGATCAAAGGTCAAAACTTTATCCTGCACTTTGTACGAATTAAGCCTCTTGTACGTCTTCATTTCATCCACTTATATATATATATATATATGATTTAGTTCAAGCAAGAACCTCCTCTACTTATAAGAACCATAAGAACCCATATTGACCACTTGATATTACCTGTTTCTGACAATCACAAATACTAAAATCTCTCACTTACTCTCGTATTTTAAAATTAAACTCCAAATCCTTTTCTCTCTTCTTATTCCCAAGGTCCATTCTTTCTATATTTTATCTATATCTCAATCTCCCCTCTTTTCACAAAATTTATCATATTTTACCAACAGCCATCTTCATCGCATAAGATGATAGAATTGCCTGGAAAGTTGGTAGGGTTTGGGGTGAGCTGTGGGCTTAGATTAGAGGGAGGAGGACTGCGAACGTCTGCCTAGGGATGGGTTTGGTACTGTACCCGTATCTGTGCTCGTACCAGTATCGAATTTGAACAAAACTGGGTACCAAATACCGTACCGAATATATTGGTATAGGACGGTATGGGTACGGGTACTTTGGTACGGTACCCGTTTTGGTACAATTTTGTTGTTATTTTATTTTTTAACACATTACAAGTACTAAATAGGTCAAATCGATACAAAACCAATACGATACGAGTACTAATTAGGTAAAATCGATAAGAGTACTTTAAATACTATAATACGAAATAAAACGTAACATAAAAAAAATTTAAATACTATAATACGAAATAAAACTATAATACGAGTACCAATTAAGTTCTATATAAAATTCGGTACCACTACCCGTTATTACCCGTACCTGTACCAATACCGAAAGTACCCAATACCAAAATCAATAAAACTGGGTACCGATACATGTACCGAATACCTAAAATCGGTATGGGTACATGTACGTGTACGGATATTTGGGAAAAAAAAAGCCCATCTCTACGTCCGTCCCATGTAGAAGTTGGGAACTATGCATTCCTCTCCAGGTGGGCTTTCGCGTGTCCGAGGTCCGATTAGATCAACCAGTGACTGGTTTATGGAACAAGGAATTAATCCACCATCGTTGTTGCGCAAGTATGTTGCAAAACCACCACCACGACAGGACCTGCCTAAACATTCAAAGTTTCTGCATCGTTCACACCTGAAGGAAGCCGTTGGTTGTAAAGAACCTGCAAAAACCGTTCACACCTGAAGGAAGCCGTTGGTTGTAAAGAACCTGCAAAAACCATCAAAAACTTTGGTTCGTTCACACTGAAGGACCATTTGGTGGTATAATCTGCTGTGAATCAGCACAAATGACATCAGCAAGGCAGCGGCTTAGTGTAGGTGATAGAGGGGAAATGATATTGGGTCTTTGATATTGGGCTTGTGATGCAGAAGGGGATTCAAGGTAGGTGATATTCGGTCTTCGATTTTTACCTTCAAATATGGTGTGTTTGAATCTTTTTTCAAAAGCCTCTTTAAAATATTCGGTGGCATTAAAAAATCTTCACACAACATACCCATCTTTGCAAAGAATTCAAAAAGTTTAAATCTTTATGTTTTCATTCGAGTTTAAATGTGTACAAAGTTAGAGAGAGAACTTATTTGATATTGTCTTGATTTCATTTGATAAAAAATGAAAGAAAAATCATTTGATAATGCTCGTGGACATAGAAAGAGTAGTGAGTGTGAGTGACGACTGTGAGTCAAAGATTAAAATAATGGAGTTTAGGGTTTGGGTGAAGTTCACAAAAGCAACACTCATTTTTCTAACATATCGGTGCTTAGCTATAGTCACAAAATAAGAAAGCTAGTAATGGAAATCTTATTAGAAAAGATATATGAAGCCAAGGTTAATGTATGCCTTGCCAAGTATGACAAGTTACACCAAAAAATTGAAAAAGTGGTGGATGCTGAAGTCGCCGTGCAACAGAAGAAGCAGAATCAGAGCCAGCAGGAATTTCGTTATGCTCCGGTTAATAGAAACTCTGGTCAGTTATATAGAAGTTTTAATAGGGTGACAGATAAAAACATAAACTCTAAGAAAAAGTTGGACTTCGATGGCAGGATTGGCCTATATCCCGACCATTGCATCACGAGGGCAGTAATTGGAGAGGCAGTGGATGTAGACGCGGTTGGGAGGATCCGACAGATGTTAGTCAAGGGAGGGTATATCGACCGTGCGGTTAGTTACCTGGGGGGTCTCAAGTTCTTGATAGCTTTCAAAGACAAGCAGGTTGCCCTCGAGTTCATTAGAAGAGAGAAAGAGTTATGGGGAGGCATCCTATCAATTGCAACACTTTGGGAAGGTCAACACATGGAGTTTGATCGCCTTATTGGGATCAAAATCCATGGGGAGCCGATTTAACTGTGTGATGGGGAGTTCTTCGACAAGATAGGAGGTCTTTTTGGGAGAGTTGTGCGGGGATCAGGTTTCAAGTGGGAAGACCCGAATAACTCAAGTGCGATTTGCAATGTTTTATCGGGAAAGGGTTGAAGATTAATGAAGAAGTTGGGGTCCGGTGGGAAGGAAAAGAGTTCTCGATTTGGGTTATGTAGGTGGAAAATAATAGTTTCGGCTGGACCTGGATGTTTTATCAATGGCAAATCCGGAGATTTGGACCGGGTCAGAAGAATCAGTGGTAAAAGAGGATGACGAAATAGAAGACGGTGAGTTTAGGGAGCATTTTGCAGGAGTCTCCGGTGAAGACAGGAGGCGGTTCGACGGATCTGGTACAACCGTCGGAGGAGAAGGAAGAGCTGCAGTCTATGCATGCCTTGCATGGGGACACTGAAATGTCTCCTGGTGAAACTCATAGGGTGGCGCACGTTGGCCAACTTTCTAGAAAACAAAATGATGTTGTTGGGTGGAAAAAGTTGCCTGCGGAACAGGAATTTATTTATCAAGGGTTGGGTTGTAATATTGGAGTTAATTCGGAGGTGGGGCCTAGTCAGAGTGTATAGTCCAGAAAGAACCACCAAGATGTAGAAGCCCATCGCATGACGGGCATAATGAAGAGTGGATCGGGTTTAACAATAATTCGGTGGCCCAATCTGATGGGTCAATTAATGTAAACATACGAGTACCTGGTAGAGATGGGCATAAAAACCGGTTCCGAACCCGAACCGGTAGAACCGAACTGGAACCGGTTTCAGTTCCTACCCGACATTAAGTAGAACCGGTTCCGGGTTCAAAATACCCGTTGGTTCCAACCCGGTTCCACAATTTTACCATTTGACTCGGGTAGTAACCGGTTCCTACCCGTACCCGGTTTCACTTGTACCCGGTTCCATCAGTACCCGGAAATGAAGTTCAAGAAGGAACCGGTTATACCGTTAAAATGTTACCTTTGGAACCGGTTATAGCCGAAAAAGTGGAGACTAACGATAGAAAGAAACACAAAAATAACAAACACAATAGAAAGAAACATTACACAAACTTTATTAAAACACCAAACCAAACGGTTACATCAAACATTGGAAAAACCGGTGCCGGAACCTTCTCCCGTCTCATTTTTCTTTGCCTTCATCACTGGGCAATGCCGCTCAGTGTGTTTCTTAAGGGTTGAGTTGGCTGCGGCCTTCATAAATTTTCCGCAAGCTTTGCATCTAGCCATCTCGTGGCTGTCGGACATTAAACAGATATCAAAATTCTTCCATATAGCTGAGTTTCTTTTCGTCTCTAAGACAGTAACAACTTGTTCGTTGCTTGCCATAGGTATTTTGCAAGATTTTTGAGAAGATGATTGAGTTTGTAAGTTGATGATGGTGAGTTTGTAAGTTGATGATGGTGAGTTTGTAAGTTGAAATGGTAAGTAGGGAGGGGTTTATATAAAAAAACCGATTTCGATGAACAGGAACCGGTTCCCAACGGTAACTTTTTTATCAGGAACCGGTTCCCAACGGTAACTTTTTTATCAGGAACCGGTTCTGAACAGTAAAAGTCAGATTTTTCGACTGTCAGGAACCGGTGCTGAACAGTAAAAGTCAGGATTTACTGTTATGAACCGGTTCTAAACAGTAAAAGTCAGATTTTCGACTGTCAGGAACCGGTTCTAAACAGTTAAAATCAGATTTTCGACTGTCAGGAACCGGTTCCACACAGGAACCGGTTCCACACCATACCCGGTTCCATAATACCCGTACCCGGTTCTACACGGTTCCATATTCTTGGGTGTGAACCCGGGTAGGAACTGGACCCGGTTCCACACCATACCCGGTTCCAATGACATCCGAGCAGAACCGGTTCCGGGTTGGAACCGGTTCCGGGTAATAATAAAACCCGATTATGCCCATCTCTAGTACCTGGGGGCATGGAGGTAATCAATAGTGGAGCATTATAAGATGTGCAGAATGAATATCAGGTAAACCAAATCAAAGATTCGGGTTTGCCGGTGAGTGTGCCACTGAGCAGGAGGCCGAGACTGTTGATAGGAATATGCAAATGGATGGGATTCGGTTTAGTTCGATCCGTCCACGGCACAGATGGAGGAGGAAGTGCACAAGGAGGCTATGAAAACTGTAAATGTTGGTACAAAATTGGGCTTTCACTTGCAAAACTTTCAAAATCAAGTCAGTGGATTAATTGAGGGTGAACGAGGCTAGAGGGTGTCCCCATAAATTGCTTATCAGTAAATCTTAGGGAGTCAAGGATTGGATACACGATTTGAAGACATCACAAGGGGCACACTTTTTAGCAATACAAGAATCGAAACTTTTAGGTAATTTTATTTTCTTTATCAAACAGTTTAGGGGGAGGTCATGTTTGGATTTCGATTTTGTTGAGTCAATCGGTGGATCGGGCGGTTTGTTATCAATATGGAATCCTACGGTTTTTACGAAAAAAGGGGTTTTAAAACACCGGCAGTTTTTGGTAGTTTCGGGTGTCTTAACAATGACGGGGAGATTATTAATTTAGTCAATGTATATGCACAAAATGATGCGGTTGCTCGAAGAGGGTTATGGGTCGAGTTAAGGATGGTTAAGGATTCATTGCCGGGTTTTTGGGTGTTCATTGGGGATTTCAATGATGTAAGGGATCCCTCGGAAAGAATCAATTCAGAGTATGTTGCCTTAAATGCGAGATACTTTAATCAATTTATTGGCGATGCGGGTTTATTAGAGTATCATATGGGGGGAGGCAATTTACCTATCATTCGGATAATGGGGAGAAGTTGAGTAAGTTGGATAGACTTTTGGTTTGTCGGGGTTTTATGAACTCATGGCCGTTGGCATCGGCACTTGGTTTGTCAAATGTGGTCTCGGATCATTGCCCCATTCTATTATCCACAATACCCGTGGACTTTGGGCCATGTATGACTAGAATATTTAATTCGTGGTTGGAGTTTCCCGGGTGCTTAGATTATGTAGGAAGTTTGTGTTCTTGGTTCCGTTTTGAGGGGTCGGCGGACTTAGCTGTAGCTACAAAACAAAGGTCGGTTAAGTTTAGAGTGAGAGATCTGGTAAAAGAATATAAGTTGTCGCGGGATGGTGGCTATGTGGCCAAGATTGAACGCCTTAAATTTTTGGAGTTGGAGGCGGAATCTAGAGGTTTAATGCCAAACGAACTCGAAGATAGGGAGGATTGTAAAAACTTTATCATGGACGCAGATAAAGTAAAACTCATGGATATCAAGCAAAAGTCTAGGGTTCGGTGGGCGGTGGGGACGAGAACTCAGCTTTCTTCCATAATGTAGTGAATGCAAACACAAGCTATAACCGCATAAATGGGATGCGTATTGATGGGGTATGGGTGACCACACCGCCGTTGATAAAAGACCGAGTTTTTAACTTTTTCCATGACAAACTTCAAGAGCCCATGGCGGTTAGACCTTTCTTGGATTGTCCAAATCTAGCATTGTTAACAAAGGTGGAGGCGGACTCTCTTGTTACACCTTTTTCCACGTCTGAGATTAAAAATGCGGTTTGGGAGTGTGAGGGGGATCGGGCACCAGGCCCTGATGGCATCAACATTCGTTTTATTAAAAAGTGTTGGAACTCTTTGCAAGGTGGTTTTTTAGGTTTTTTGAGGAATTTTATTGGAAGGGGTCGTTTAGTAGTAGATGCGCGTCCTCCTTTATTGCCTTGATTCCGAAGCGCCAGGATCCCGGGGGCTTAGAGGACTTTAGACCAATTAGTTTGATTGGGTGTATAAACAAGGTAGTGTCAAAATTTTTGGTTAATAGTCTAAAATTGGTTATACCTGGCCTAATTTCGGAGGAACAAACGGGTTTTCTAGCCAATAGAAGTATCTTGGACGAGCCGTTGATTTTAAACGAGATTATTCCTTGGATGAGATGGAGTTGGAAGAAAGGGTTAATTTTTAAGGTGGATATTGAAAAGGCGTGTGATTCACTAAATTGGAGTTTTCTAAATTCCATTTTCATGCAAATGAATTTTCCGTTGAAATGGAGATCTTGGGTTATGGCCATCGTGTCCACCGCAAGGGCCTCGGTTCTTGTTAACGGTTCTCCCACCCAAGAGTTTCTTTGTAATAGGGGTTTGAGGCAAGGGGATCCGTTATCCCTTTTTTTTACTTTGGCTATGGAGGCATTGGCGGGAGTGATGAAAAAAGCGTGCTCTATCGGTTTGTTTCAAGGTATTGGGGTCTCGTTACATGGCCCGGTCTTGTCACATTTTTTGAATGCTGACGATGTAATTTTTATAAGGGAATGGTCGACCCAAAATGCATTAAGTTTGAACCGAATTTTAAGATGCTTTTACTTATCTTCCGAGTTAAAGGTGAACCTTGTCAAGAGTAGTATCTTTGGGGTCGGGGTAAACCAAGTGCAAGTTCAACAATTGCGGATATATTGAGATGCAAGATTGGCTCTTTCCCATTTAAGCATTTGGGTTTACGAATAGGGGCGAACATGAATTTGGTTAAACATTGGGTGCCGATGGTGAATCCTTTCAACCTTGGATGTAATTGGAAAAAAAAAATTATGATAAACAATAGGGGCGAAAATTTGAAAAAAAAAATGATGATAAAAATTAGGTATTAGTGTAAAAAAAACCTTTACAACCTTGGATTCCTTAACTTTTAGGGTTGTTTGTTGTTTGGTAAGCCCTATGAATATTGAAGCTGATGAAATGGGGTTGTATTTTGTGGTTTTGTATTCATTAAAAGTTGGGGTTTAAGGGTAAGATCTTGAGATGATTTTTTTGGGTAGTAAAGATGATTTCTTTTGACAAATTTATTAAATGTTTTGAATACCCATTTTCTAAATTTGTTTGATATATTAACATGAATATTTTTACATATGTTTTATGTTTGTCATATTTTAGTTTTTATATATGTTTGTAAATTTAAGTTTGTAAATTTTTAGTTTTTACATATGTTGAAAAATGTTTTAACATACGTTGTCGAATGTAAAAAAAGTTCTTGTGCATGGTTTCGAATGTAAAAAATGTTTTTCGTCGGCCCGAGCTTCTCTAAACGTTATACGTAAATCTATTTTTACAAACATTTGTAAATTTTTTTTAACTTAAGGGTGGCGAATGTAAAAAAAGTTTATGCATGGTGGAGAATGTAAACGCTTTGTTTTACGTACGGTAACAAAATGTTTTCACATTTTCAAAATTGTTAGTTTTTACATATGTCTGTAAATTCACGTTTGTAAATTTTTGTTTACACACACATTTGAAAAAATGTTTTTTTCGTACGTTGTCGAATGTAAAATAAATATTGCACACAATGTCAAACTAGCATTTTTTTACCTACGGAAAATAAAAGTTTTTTCAAGCCTCTAATCGTCGGCCTGAGCTCAACTAAACGTTAGAGGTAAATATTTTTTAAACACGTTTATAAAATAATGTTTATTTTACATACGTTTGTAAAATGTTTTTACGTATGGGTGGCGAATGTAAAAACTTTAATGCGTACAATGGAGTATGTAAACGCTTTGTTTTACATACATTAAAAATCTGTTTTCAAAAGATGAGGAGAACAAACAAGAAATGAAGACGAGTGGGGTGTATTTATTTTATTTTTTTGACATTTTTTGGTGATTTACATCAATGTAAATTTTTAAATATGTTAGCGGTGAAAATTTAGGTACTTGTTTTGTTGTATAAAATTCAAATGTGCATTTAAAAATATATTTATATGTATGAAAATATTTTTTACATTTTATGAAAATTTGTAGATTTGAATGATTTAGTTTCAGTTCAAAACAATTTTGTGGGTTTTTATTAATTAATTTGATGGGACTAACAAAAAAAAATCTTCAAAAAGTATGGTGTGTAAAATGTGATATTTGCCCTTTTAAGTTTGTAATGGTTTTTTTATTAAAAATAATTGGTCCCCACATGTTATAAGTCAAATCACATCTCAACCATACACCCCATCTAGTTTAAAGGATGAGATTAGTTCCTTTAAATCTATCAACTAAGCATAGTTCTTATTTTACCAACTAAGCGTAGTTCTTATTTTACCGAATCCATATATATAGGGTGATGTTCAACTACAAAGTTCATATTTCCTAAAAAGTATAAAAAGTCAAAAAAAACACTATAGTTTCAACCATAAAACACACCTAAAACACACAGATAATAAAGTGAAGATTACTAAAACACCATATTCAAACCGTAATCATCCATAAAAACATTAAACACATCACCATAGAACTATAATTATAAAACACAACATGCTTATCAACATAAAACACAGTAATGTTTGTCATTTTATTATTAGAGCCTTATCATACAAAACACAACACAAAACCTACATATATGATGTTTTAGTAATCTTAATTATGTTATTTGTGGGTTTTTTGTTGTGTTTTATGGTTGACATTTTCGTGTTTTATTACTTTTTACACTTTTTAGGAAATTTGGACTTTAAGCCTTCTCATGGCCTACATATGTGTGTATATATATAGGGGATGAGAAAACTAGTTTAAATGAAAAAACAAAAAAACTAACTAAGAAAGCGTAAAAAAAGCATATATTTTTTTATTTTTTAATTAAAATTCGCTAGAAATAATATTAAAAAAAAAAGTTGTATTGCACATGTTCACTAATACGGAAAAGCAACCACCAAACCCACCCCCACCGACACAAAAAAAACCTAAATTCACACTCCCACCAAAAGCCTAAAGCCCCCCAACCCCCAAAAAGCTAAACCCCCCACCAACCCACCCCCCCCCCCCCCCCAAAAAAAATACCTAAAACTAAATCGTAAACATAAACCCTAAAAAAACTAAACCCCCCACTCGCACCCCTCAAAAAACCTAAACACCCCAACTCGCACCCCCAAAAAACTAAACCCCCTCCCCTCACACCCAAAAACCTTATCCTAATCTTAAATCTTCAAAAACCTAACCCTAAAAAGCTAAACTAAACTCAAAAGCTAAGTTTAAGCATATAATGCACATGTGCAGTACACATATAATGCACATGTGCAGTACAATTTTTTTCAGTTTTTTATAACATAAAAACTAGCGATTTTTTTAAAAAAAAAATATGTTTTTTAGGCTTTTTAGTTAGTTTTTTAGTTTTCTCATTTATATGTAGTTTTCTCATGATTTTCTCCCTATATATATATATTGGGTTAGTTAATGTACAATGGCCTTAACGTACCATGCGTACGCGATAAAATATCACATGCGGATTTGAGGTTATAACATGCGGATTTTAACGTAAAAACTCGGAAGACTCCTAAACCCAGAAGATTCACCATGCGGACTACAAAAACTCAGAAAATATAACATGCGGACTACACAAAACTCTGAAAATATAACATGCGGACTTCCAGATTCGGAAAATATAACATGCGACTTCATAAACCCGACATACTACAACATGCGGCTTTACAAACTCGGAAAAATATAACACGCGGAATACTCATCGCGTACGCTCGTACGTTAAGGCGAATTGTACACTACACTTTCTCTCTCTTAGAATATACTCATCGTGTACGCTTGTGCCTTAAGGCCAATTGTACAGTACACTTTCTTTAACTCGGAAAATACTCTTCGTGTACGCTCGTATATATATGGGAGTGATAGAAAGAAAAACCCACTTAAGTTAAGAACACTAAAGAAAACCTTTTGTAACAAAAATGTTTCTAAAAAAAATTAGTGAATATAAGTTACATGTTATCGAACGTTTTGAGCCAAAAGAAAAAAACAAAACAAAATAAAAAGCGCCGAGTGAGTTTCATTAAAAAAATCTTGAAAATTTAGTTTTTAGCATAAATACATCTATACTTACTGTTATATAATGGACATAAGAAAAGAGAAAGTTGAAATTTAAAGCACTCATATCTTCTTCTTTTCTTTCTCCTAGAATTGAACATAGCAGGAAATGGAAATCAGAATTCAAATTCAATTTGAATTGCGTATGACTTATGAGGAAAGTAAAACAACTCCCGCTCATGTGAAAACCCTCTCTCTCTCTCTCCAGATTTTGAAATCCTCCCATTTGAAAAACCAGCTCATTCCCCTTGTTCCCAGACCTCCATTTCAGCCTCAGTTGATTTCAAAATTCAAAATCTATCTTCTACTCTCTCTATCTACATTAAACTTTCCGTAGCCCTAAGTCCATACCTCAACAAAACCACACCCCTGACCGTCTGCTGGAAATCAAACATCACCACGGTCTCCAGTCCTCACCAGCAAGATCAGATCTTGTGAAATCTGTAAATATATGAGAAAAAAATCTGGAGAGAGAAAACTCAATAAAATTTTTAATATTTTTAGAAATGGTTGTGAGTGAAGAAGAGAAAAAAGTTAATAATAAAGGTATAAAAAATATTATTTAATTGAAAATAAGAGAGAATTTATTTTTGTTTTTAGTGGAAATATATGGATATAGTAGTTGTTTTATAGTAGATATGTATGTATATTTATAGAGATATCAATGTGAATGCTCTTAAAGATCTAGGGCACAGACGGAGGAGGAAGTGCACAAGGAGGCAACGAAAACTATAAATGTTGGTACAAAATTGGGCTTTCACTTGCAAAACTTTCAAAATCAAGTCAGTGGATTAATTGAGGGTGAACGAGGCTAGAGGGTGTCCCCATAAATTGCTTATCAGTAAATCTTAGGGGAGTCAAGGATTGGATACACGATTTGAAGACATCACAAGGGGCACACTTTTTAGCAATACAAGAATCGAAACTTTTAGGTAATTTTATTTTCTTTATCAAACAGTTTAGGGGGAGGTCATGTTTGGATTTCGATTTTGTTGAGTCAATCGGTGGATCGGGCGGTTTGTTATCAATATGGAATCCTACGGTTTTTACGAAAAAAGGGGTTTTAAAACACCGGCAGTTTTTGGTAGTTTCGGGTGTCTTAACAATGACGGGGGAGATTATTAATTTAGTCAATGTATATGCACAAAATGATGCGGTTGCTCGAAGAGGGTTATGGGTCGAGTTAAGGATGGTTAAGGATTCATTGCCGGGTTTTTGGGTGTTCATTGGGGATTTCAATGATGTAAGGGATCCCTCGGAAAGAATCAATTCAGAGTATGTTGCCTTAAATGCGAGATACTTTAATCAATTTATTGGCGATGCGGGTTTATTAGAGTATCATATGGGGGGAGGCAATTTACCTATCATTCGGATAATGGGGAGAAGTTGAGTAAGTTGGATAGACTTTTGGTTTGTCGGGGTTTTATGAACTCATGGCCGTTGGCGTCGGCACTTGGTTTGTCAAATGTGGTCTCGGATCATTGCCCCATTCTATTATCCACAATACCCGTGGACTTTGGGCCATGTATGACTAGAATATTTAATTCGTGGTTGGAGTTTCCCGGGTGCTTAGATTATGTAGGAAGTTTGTGTTCTTGGTTCCGTTTTGAGGGGTCGGCGGACTTAGCTGTAGCTACAAAACAAAGGTCGGTTAAGTTTAGAGTGAGAGATCGGGTAAAAGAATATAAGTTGTCGCGGGATGGTGGCTATGTGGCCAAGATTGAACGCCTTAAATTTTTGGAGTTGGAGGCGGAATCTAGAGGTTTAATGCCAAACGAACTCGAAGATAGGGAGGATTGTAAAAACTTTATCATGGACGCAGATAAAGTAAAACTCATGGATATCAAGCAAAAGTCTAGGGTTCGGTGGGCGGTGGATGGGGACGAGAACTCAGCTTTCTTCCATAATGTAGTGAATGCAAACACAAGCTATAACCGCATAAATGGGATGCGTATTGATGGGGTATGGGTGACCACACCGCCGTTGATAAAAGACCGAGTTTTTAACTTTTTCCATGACAAACTTCAAGAGCCCATGGCGGTTAGACCTTTCTTGGATTGTCCAAATCTAGCATTGTTAACAAAGGTGGAGGCGGACTCTCTTGTTACACCTTTTTCCACGTCTGAGATAAAAATGCGGTTTGGGAGTGTGAGGGGGATCGGGCACCAGGCCCTGATGGCATCAACATTCGTTTTATTAAAAAGTGTTGGAACTCTTTGCAAGGTGGTTTTTTAGGTTTTTTGAGGAATTTTATTGGAAGGGGTCGTTTAGTAGTAGATGCGCGTCCTCCTTTATTGCCTTGATTCCGAAGCGCCAGGATCCCGGGGGCTTAGAGGACTTTAGACCAATTAGTTTGATTGGGTGTATAAACAAGGTAGTGTCAAAATTTTTGGTTAATAGTCTAAAATTGGTTATACCTGGCCTAATTTCGGAGGAACATGTAACATCCGTCAAAAAACGGATTTACCAAACCCGCTCCGTTTATCAACCGAACAGTCAGTCAAAATTTTCGTTGCGAATTAAATGCCCAAAATATTTTTAAACGATCCGTAATCAATTATTATACGGGAATATATATTTAGTTTTTGAAAAACCGTCAAAAATCGCAAAATAAAAATAAAATACATCTGCCGGGTTTCGAACCCGGGTCTGTACCGAGTCACCTAGTGACTTAACTCTCACACACAAACCACTGCGCCGCTTGTTATGTTTGATGAATAACAGAATCATTTAATTGATATAGTGACTTTACAAATTCAAAACCGGCGCCCAAACGGTTCAGTCGTCGGAATCCCGGAATATTCGCGAGCCTTAACTACGATTTACGTTATAACGTAAACCTTTAATCAGACGTCGGTTATAACCGATGTTTGAAGTCCGCGACACTTTTCAAAACCGCCGGAAAACTTAAATTGATGAATACAGTTCAAAATCAGACCAAATACATTTCGATTATTCCCTATAAATTCAACCACAATCGTCTGCAAACTTTTTCGCTAAAAATCACATCTTTTCACGGCGTAATTTCTCTCGCCGGAATAAACCTGTTCGTCGCCGGAAAACCGGTTTCCCCATTGCCGAGCTTTTCTGAACCTCTGAAGCTTATACCGGTGATACCCTTACCTTTTCCAAACTTTTCGGAGACTAGCTGCTACAAGGAACACGTCGCCGGAGTTGAATTCAGTCGCCGGAGTTTCTGCCGGAAAACAGAGAGTTCAGTCGGTATATTCTCCGCTCAGTTTCTTTTCCTTTTCACTTCTATCTCACCAGTAATTAACCTAAAACACTATTGAAACTTGAATAAAAACTCGAACCAGTCAGACCCGATTTCTGGTTCAACTTTGTCGAAGAAGACGACGCACTTCCATATCATATAAGTATATTATAAATCATGATTTTAATCGGGTTAGACACACAGTCCAGCGGTGGACTGTGTGCACATAAGACGTTAATTATGCAAAGGTCTCGAGTTCGATTCCCGTCTCACACGCTGCCTTAATAAAATCTATTTTTTTTTTATTACTGAACCGGAGTCGCCTTAGTTATATGTTAAGTATATTAATAACCGGAATAATAACCAAGTTATACACACAGTCCAGCGGTGGACTGTGTGTTTGTTTATATCACAGGTCACGAGTTCGAGTCCGGTCCTCAGCACCGACTCGGACAATTATCTTTTCTTTTAAATAAGGCAGAAAAGGAAATATCTATTTTGTATTTAAGTATAATAAAAACCGAATATTATAACATGTTGAACACACAGTCCAGCGGTGGACTGTGTGTTAGATTAACCCACAGGTCCCGGGTTCGAGACCTGTGGTGTGCATGACCGTTTCGCCTTAAACTGTTTTTAAAATAAATGATTTTCTGTTAATTCTAATTAATGTATATATGAAATTAAAATCGGATATATAACGGGTTAGACACGTAGCTCAGTTGGTAGAGCTGCGTGCACGCGTACGGGAGGTCTCGGGTTCGAGCCTCACCGAGCGCACAACAATATTCCGCAAACCGGTCAACGACCAGTCAAAGTCAACTGGTCAAGGTCAACTGTAGCAGAAAAAAATAAATATTTTTATTATTTTTATTTAATTATTTTAATTAAAAATCAATTATAAATACTTAAAAATAACATTTTTAAGATTAGAAAATAGCTTCAAACTCACAAAAATACACCCAACAATACTACTAAAATAGTTTAATAAAATCCGTTTACTCACCAAACCATAATGCGATTTATCTAGGTTAAATCTCACTCGTGGTTAAAACCACTTCGCGTGCATTCATCATCATCAACCGAACGCACCCACTGTGAGTGAATCTTACAATTCCCCCTTTTAAATTACACGTTTTGGGGTGTGTCATGTGTTATAAATTAATTAATTTATTTATTTAAACTTGTGCCATACCACATCATGACTTAATCTTAGATTGATTTATTGTTGTGATTTATTTATATTCCGTTTGTCAAATTACATGAAACTCATACATTAAGCCCATCAGTTCCTCGTGGGAAACGAGTAGAACATCGCGTGCTTCAATTCAAATTCATTATTGTTCATGTGTGTTTTCATTGAGTTTATATTGTTTGTAGTTGTGTTATTCATATTATCATGTTTATGCAATTCATTCATCAGGCCCCTCAGTTCCTCGTGAGAGACGAGTTGAGCATCGCGTGCCTTTAATTGTTTCCATTATTATTCATGAGTGTTTCATTTAACATCTTATGATTGTTGATCAAGTTACATCTAATTTTACTCATGTTTGGTTGTGCACATATTTCATAATCAATTTAAATAAATTGCTCAAATGTTTTCCATAGGATTCACTCGCCAACATTATGTTGATCCAAAAACCTTTTTACACATGATACAGGTGAACAGGTTGAAGCAAGGATAGCATAGGATATGCCTTAGAAGAGAACAAAGGAGTTAGATTGTTAGTTAGATCATGTTGTAGCAATCATTGTAAACTTTCATTTAATTTGTATTAATGAATATGAAACATTTAATAAATGTCATGAGCTTTGATGATAACCCAATCATGCCCCGATCACCTTATCCGCTGCGGGTCGGGGTGTGACAGAACAAACGGGTTTTCTAGCCAATAGAAGTATCTTGGACGAGCCGTTGATTTTAAACGAGATTATTCCTTGGATGAGATGGAGTAGGAAGAAAGGGTTAATTTTTAAGGTGGATATTGAAAAGGCGTGTGATTCACTAAATTGGAGTTTTCTAAATTCCATTTTCATGCAAATGAATTTCCGTTGAAATGGAGATCTTGGGTTATGGCCATCGTGTCCACCGCAAGGGCCTCGGTTCTTGTTAACGGTTCTCCCACCCCAAGAGTTTCTTTGTAATAGGGGTTTGAGGCAAGGGGATCCGTTATCCCTTTTTTTTACTTTGGCTATGGAGGCATTGGCGGGAGTGATGAAAAAAGCGTGCTCTATCGGTTTGTTTCAAGGTATTGGGGTCTCGTTACATGGCCCGGTCTTGTCACATTTTTTGAATGCTGACGATGTAATTTTTATAAGGGAATGGTCGGCCCAAAATGCATTAAGTTTGAACCGAATTTTAAGATGCTTTTACTTATCTTCCGAGTTAAAGGTGAACCTTGTCAAGAGTAGCATCTTTGGGGTCGGGGTAAACCAAGTGCAAGTTCAACAATTGCGGATATATTGAGATGCAAGATTGGCTCTTTCCCATTTAAGCATTTGGGTTTACAAATAGGGGCGAACATGAATTTGGTTAAACATTGGGTGCCGATGGTGAATCCTTTTAACCTTGGATGTAATTGGAAAAAAAAATTATGATAAACAATAGGGGCGAAAATTTGAAAAAAAAAATGATGATAAAAATTAGGTATTAGTGTAAAAAAAACCTTTACAACCTTGGATTCCTTAACTTTTAGGGTTTTTGTTGTTTGGTAAGCCCTATGAATATTGAAGCTGATGAAATGGGGTTGTATTTTGTGTTTTTGTATTCATTAAAAGTTGGGGTTTAAGGGTAAGATCTTGAGATGATTTTTTTGGGTAGTAAAGATGATTTCTTTTGACAAATTTATTAAATGTTTTGAATACCCCATTTTCTAAATTTGTTTGATATATTAACATGAATATTTTTACATATGTTTTATGTTTGTCATATTTTAGTTTTTATATATGTTTGTAAATTTAAGTTTGTAAATTTTTAGTCTTTACATATGTTGAAAAATGTTTTAACATACGTTGTCGAATGTAAAAAAAGTTCTTATGCATGGTTTCGAATGTAAAAAATGTTTTTCGTCGGCCCGAGCTTCTCTAAACGTTATACGTAAATCTATTTTTACAAACGTTTGTAAATTTTTTTTTAACTTAAGGGTGGCGAATGTAAAAAAAAGTTTATACATGGTCGAGAATGTAAACGCTTTGTTTTACGTACGGTAACAAAAATGTTTTCACATTTTCAAAATTGTTAGTTTTTACATATGTCTGTAAATTCACGTTTGTAAATTTTTGTTTACACATACATTTGAAAAAATGTTTTTTTCGTACGTTGTCGAATGTAAAATAAATATTGCACACAATGTCAAACTAGCATTTTTTACCTACGGAAAATAAAAGTTTTTTCAAGCCTCTAATCGTCGGCCTGAGCTCAACTAAACGTTAGAGGTAAATATTTTTTTAAACACGTTTATAAAATAATGTTTATTTTACATACGTTTGTAAAATGTGTTTACGTATGGGTGGCGAATGTAAAAACTTTAATGCGTACAATGGAGTATGTAAACGCTTTGTTTTACATACATTAAAAATCTGTTTTCAAAAGACGAGGAGAACAAACAAGAAATGAAGATGAGTTGGGTGTATTTATTTTTTTTTTTGGATATATTTTGGTGATTTACATCAATGTAAATTTTTAAATATGTTAGCGGGTGAAAATTTAGGGACTTGTTTTGTTGTATAAAATTCAAATGTGCATTTAAAAATATATTTATATGTATGAAAATATTTTTTTACATTTTATGAAAATTTGTAGATTTGAATGATTTAGTTTCAGTTCAAAACAATTTTGTGGGTTTTTATTAATTAATTTGATGGGACTAACAAAAAAAAAATCTTACAAAAAGTATGGTGTGTAAAATGTGATATTTGCCCTTTTAAGTTTGTAATGGTTTTTTATTAAAAATAATTGGTCCCCACATGTTATAAGTCAAATCACATCTCAACCATACACCCCATCTAGTTTAAAGGATGAGATTAGTTCTTTAATTCTCTCAACTAAGCGTAGTTCTTATTTTACCAACTAAGCGTAGTTCTTATTTTACCGAATCCATATATATAGGGTGAGGTTCAACTACAAAGTTCATGTTTCCTAAAAAATGTAAAAAGTCAAAAAAACACTATAGTTTCAACCATAAAACACACCTAAAACACACAGATAATAAAGTGAAGATTACTAAAACACCATATTCAAACCGTAATCATCCATAAAAACATTAAACACATCACCATAGAACTATAATTATAAAACACAACATGCTTATCAACATAAAACACAGTAATGTTTGTCATTTTATTATTAGAGCCTTATCATACAAAAACAACACAAAACCTACATATATGATGTTTTAGTAATCTTAATTATGTTTTTGTGGGTTTTTTGTTGTGTTTTATGGTTGACATTTTCGTGTTTTATTACTTTTTACACTTTTTAGGAAATTTGGACTTTAAAGCCTTCTCATGGCCTACATATGTGTATATATATATATATATAAGGGGATGAGAAAACTAGTTTAAATGAAAAAACAAAAAAAACTAACTAAGAAAGCGTAAAAAAGCATATATTATTTTTATTTTTTAATTAAAATTCGCTAGAAATAATATACAAAAAAACTTTTTTTCAAAAAAAAAGTTGTATTGCACATGTGCACTAATACGGAAAAGCAACCACCAAACCACCCCCACCGACACAAAAAAAACCTAAATTCACACTCCCACCAAAAGCCTAAAGCCCCCCAACCCCCAAAAACCTAAACCCCCCCAACCACCCCCCCCCCCAAAAAAAAAAACCTAAAACTAAATCGTAAACATAAACCCTAAAAAAACCTAAACCCCCCACTCGCACCCCTCAAAAAACCTAAACACCCCAACTCGCACCCCCAAAAAACTAAACCCCCTCCCCACACACCCAAAAACCTTATCCCAATCTTAAATCTTCAAAAACCTAACCCTAAAAGCTAAACTAAACTCAAAAGCTAAGTTTAAGCATAATAATGCATATGTGCAGTACAATTTTTTTCAGTTTTTTATACATAAAAATTAGCGATTTTTTGTAAAAAAATATATATGTTTTTAGGCTTTTTTAGTTTTCTCATTTATATGTAGTTTTCTCATGATTTTCTCCCATATATATATATTGGGTTAGTTAGCGTACAATGGCCTTAACGTACCATGCGTACGTGATAAAATATCACATGCGGATTTGAGGTTATAACATGCGGATTTTAACGTAAAAACTCGGAAGACTCCTAAACCCAGAAGATTCACCATGCGGACTACAAAAACTCAGAAAATATAACATGCGACTACACAAAACTCTGAAAATATAACATGCGGACTTCCAGATTCGGAAAATATAACATGCGACTTCATAGACCCGGCATACTACAACATGCGGCTTTACAAACTCGGAAAAATATAACACGCGGAATACTCATCGCGTACGCTCGTACGTTAAGGCGAATTGTACACTACACTTTCTCTCTCTTGGAATATACTCATCGTGTACGCTTGTGCCTTAAGGCCAATTGTACAGTACACTTTCTATAACTCGGAAAATACTCTTCGTGTACGCTCGTATATATATGGGAGTGATAGAAAGAAAAACCCACTTAAGTTAAGAACACTAAAGAAAACCTTTTGTAACAAAAATGTTCAAAAAAAATTAGTGAATATAAGTTACATGTTATTGAACGTTTTGAGCCAAAAGAAAAAAACAAAACAAAATAAAAAGCGCCGAGTGAGTTTCATTAAAAAATCTTGAAAATTAGTTTTTAGCATAAATACATCTATACTTACTGTTATATAATGGACATAAGAAAAGAGAAAGTTGAAATTTAAAGCACTCATATCTTCTTCTTTTCTTTCTCCTAGAATTGAACATAGCAGGAAATGGAAATCAAGAATTCAAACTCAATTTGAAATGCGTATGACTTATGAGGAAAGTAAAACAACTCCCCTCATGTGAAAACCTCTCTCTCTCTCTCTCTCTCTCCAGATTTTGAAATCCTCTCATTTGAAAAACCAGCTCATTCCCCCTTGTTCCCAGACCTCCATTTCAGCCTCAGTTGATTTCAAATTCAAAATCTATCTTCTCCTCTCTCTATCTACATTAAACTTTCCCTAGCCCTAAGTCCATCCCTCAACAAAACCACACCCCTGACCTTCTGCTGGAAATCAAACATCACCACGGTCTCCAGTCCTCACCAGCAAGATCTGATCTTGTGAAATCTGTAAATATATGAGAAAAATCTAGAGAGAGTAAACTCAATAAATTTTTAATAGTTTTAGAAATGGTTGTGAGTGAAGGAGAGAGAAAATGTAATAATAAGGTATAAAAAATATTATTTAATTGAAAAGGAGAGAGAATTTTTTTTTTGTTTTTATGGAAATATATATGATATAGTAGTTGTTTTTTAGTAGATATGTATGTATATTTATAGGGATATCAATGTGAATGCTCTTACAGATCTAGGGTTTTGAGGGTTTGATTAATGATGAAAAAGGTGTGAAGATGATAAATGTGGAATCTAATATTGTTAAAAATAGATTTAAGAACAAATGTTCCTATTGATTGTTAAGAGGATCGTGAAAATGGGAATTCAGTGTTATGTGAGTTCTATTGTTTCAGGTCTCTATTGGCTAAGAAGTACAAAATTGGATGCTCTTTTAGTGTACAGAAAGATCCAAAGAATTGGGCATCTGCAAATGAACTTATGGTATATTTTCTTTTCTATAAATTTTAGTATTGTTTTTATTTTTCATAATATCATTAAGATTCTGTACGAGCTGACATGCTTGTTTTTCTGTTTTGGAATCCAGTCACATCCATTCATCAATATGTATGATGAGCCGGCAGTAGATCTCGCATCTTATTTCACTAAAGCAAGGATAATATTAAACTGAAACCTGGGCTCTAATGTTCGGCTGTCTAATGATGTTTTCAGGGAGCTTAGGGAAAAAATATGGTGTTTTGGGATCCTAAAGATTAAGTGCTACTATCATGCACTAGAAAAAAGTGATCAACCATGTGAAGGATGATAAATAACACACCTGAAGAGCTTGAAGAGACAATCTAAGCCGCAATAGTTATCAAAATTAATCTTTTTATAGTGCACATACGTCTTTCTTTAGTACTAAATACTAAGCGACACGTTTTGACCTTTTGAATTAAATATGCAAGAGGTGAATTTAAATTAGCTAAGTTTATTTTGTCTTTTCTTTTCTCTCTTGGTCTACCAGGCAAGACTAAAGACGGGAAAGATGGAGATATAGCAGTAGATAGGTACCATTGTTAAAAGGTCTTGTTTCTGTATCACATTGGTTGACATAGCCTACATACAGCATTGACCTGCCTTTATTGAATTTTTATTTTATTTTTACACTTTTACTCATATGCCCTGTGTTGTTTAATTTTCATAAGTGGGTTAAAATTTCCACATCTTTTGTAACTATCAAATTTCATTTTGAATGTTTATTAAGATATTTTGGGGCTGGATTGATAGGAGTTAGGTCAATTTATTGCTTGATTCAGTGTGCACCACTTGTTTGTTTAATTGTCAAAGCGAGACTGTTTTATGATTTTGGTCCTGAATCTGTAAATAAGCAATTTGTATTGACTATTTTGTATGAATGTTGAAGTCTGAATGTGCTGGTCTTTTTTAGTCGAAGCATAACACTTTGTAGAGCCTGATTCAGAGCTACCTTTTAGCACTTGTGGACCAAAAGTATGTAATTTGATTGGGATAAGTATGGGTTTTTTAGATCAAATTTTCAGCTAAACATAGTGAACAGCAAATTATGCTTTTCTATATTAAACATATCGACTTAGTTTATGTTTTATGAGTCAAACTCGCAATGGCAGTTATCTTCATGTTCGAGAGCTGTAAGTACAACCGGCAGTTTTAGTCGTTTACATTCAAACATATGGACTTAGTTTGTGTTTTGTGGTCAAACTCGCAATGGCAACTATCTTCATATTATTTGGATTTGTTGTTTCTATTTGGAAGCGAATGCGGAAGCTACCTGTATCTAATGATGATGAGTTTAACCTTTAGTTTTTTTTCCACTTAAAATTTGTATTTTAACTAATGCTAATAACACTTGGTAGTAATATTTTATCATAGATTTATCAACACCTTTCTTATCATTTTATTTGGCTAACATAAAAAACGAAATAAAAAAAAGTTTACTATGTCTTTCTTTTTTGAAAACACTTATTTAAAGTGATTCATTGGATAGTTACTTTTTTAGTCATAAATAGTAAATGATAAGAATCCTATTTAATTACTCTTTTTAGTTTTGCATTATGTTAGATAACTGATATAAATCTTGATTTGCTTCATCTACATTAAGATATTAAAAAATAAATAAGAGTTTCATCAGTTAAAACAAGGGATGACAACATTTGCCGGATGATAACGGGCTAAACTGGGTTTAGGTTGAAACACATTGGGTTACTTAGGCCCAACCCATAGTCTTTTTTTTTGGATTACGAAGATAGTTTTTTTAACGGCTAACTTTTTCCTTAATACTTACATCTCTCAAGGATTAAACATTAATCTTCCTTATAAGAGATAATTTCTTTTGACCACCAGGTTATAGCCTAAGTGGCTTATGAAGATAGTTATTATTATATTATTATTAAGATATGTTATATTTATAATGATAATATAATTTCTATGAAAAACACTTCTTAGGACATGAAAGCATTTGAATACATTTAGGCTACTTTCACACACCTGTTTAATCTCATTGTGGCATTTGACCTCTTTCTTTTTAAAAAATTTGCATATTTTATCCATTCATAAAGTACAAGTGTACAGTTTAAGTTAATTTTTTCAACAAATTGGTCACGATGGATATCACCATAAAATACAAAGGTATTAGTGCCTCTTCCAAAGATTTAGACGAGATGGAATATAGAACTCTAATGTTGCCTATCAGAATGATAAACTAACAGAAAACAAGTACCACGTTCTAAATTGTCGTCGCCGCATCATGCTGGCACCCTACTATACCATGATGAAAACCAGGGCGAAGGATAATAGGGGACGGGGGGCGCCCGACCCCGAACATTTCAGTTCAGTAGTGTTATACATGTAGTTTTCGTATATAAATTTTTGGGTATATACCTTTTCGACCCCCCAGTTCTATAGAAACTTTGGGTATATACGTTTTCGACCCCCCATCATTCGAGTCAAGCTTTGCCACTGATGAAAGCTATCAGGAACGAGTACCGCAATACAAAGTGTTGCTCACCGCATCGCGCGGGCATTATAACACACACACACACATATATCGGGGTAAGATTAAATAAAAAGATGTTTTGCCTAAGTAGGATGAAAATGAATCTTAATCATTCATTTTTCAAATCAATGGTTAAGATGAAAATGTAGGAAAAAAGATAGTTTAAGGGTATCTTTGAAAAATCTTATTTATTAACTTTCTCTCTCCACATGCATCACAAAATTGCATATTCCACCCCCCCATTTTTTAAATGTTCATAACTTTTTTAACGACATTATTTTTTCATAAAAATTTCCCTATAAATTCGACGTCTTTTTATCTTTAATTGAGTATCATATTCTATATAAAATATGCCGACTAAAAAAATCAAAAAATGTGTTGTATTTCTATATTGTAATAACATATTTTGTGGTGGATTTTTTTACTACATTTTTGTGCTATATTTTTTGTGTTGAAATTTTTTCGTCTTCAATTTTTTCTGAATTTTTTGCTGGATTTTTTTACTAATTTTTTTTATACTGAATTTTTTTGTGCTATATTTTTTGTACTATATTTTTTTGTGCTATATTTTTTTGTACTAATTTTTTTGAGTTATAATTTTTTGGACTATATTTTATTTTGCTAAATTTTTTGTACTAGTTTTTTATTGTATTTTTTAGAAAAAAAAAAGGTGCCACATGTCATTTTCATACTCCTACTTATAGGACCAAAATATTTTAGTAACAAAATGTCTTTCTTTAGTTACAAGGAGTATCAATGTTATCATCACAATCCTTCTTAAACTACTTAAGCATTCACATCCTGGGAATCAAAATTGTTGTGGGTTTTTAAAATATAAAAAGTATAAAAAGTGGTTGTGAGTGAAGGAGAGATAAAATATTACTGTTCATCTATATATTTGTGGGGACATTGTTCACCCCTTTTTTTTTAATATATATTGAAAGTGGTTGTGAGTGAAGAAGAGAGAAAATGTAATAATAAAGGTATAAAAAATATTATTTAATTGAAAATGAGAGAAAAAAAGATATTTGTTTTTAGTGAAATATATTGATATAAGAATTGTTTTCTAGTGGAATGTATATTTTAGGGAGTTGGATGTGAATGCTCTTAGGCAAAATCCACTTTTTAGTGGATCCTCTCCCCCCCCCCCCCCACACACACACACACATATATATATGTATAAAGATAAGATCAAATAAAAAATTGATTTTGCCTAAGTAGAATGAGAATGATTCTTAACCATTCGTTTTTCAAATCAATGGTTAAGATGAAAATGTAGAAAAAAGAGGGTGTAAGGGTATCTTATTAAACTATTTATGACACTATATTCTCTCTTTCAACATTCATAACACATACAATATATATATATATATATATATATATAACCGCTTGTCGCTTTTTGTTTTTTTTTCTCAAAACGTTCGATAACATTTAATTTACATTCTCTAATTTTTAGAAAAAAAATTTTACATAAGATTTTTTTGAGTTTTAATAACTTAAGTGTGTTTTCTCTAATTAATTCCCCGTATATATGTTTAGGTATTTTTAGTGGGGTAGAATAATATGAGGGTTTTCGATCGTGTCACCATCGAAACACTTTTAGTATATAATCAAAAGATACACGGGATATTTTTTTTCCTCATGGCTCATGTCTGTATGCCTGGCATATAGAATGGAAAGCTCCGAGCATCTGGTGCAGCGAGCCAGCTATGGTTTTAAATTTATAATTACTTTTTTCGTAAAATTAAAGAGAATATTTAAAGTCAACTACTGATTTTTGTGTTTATACGTGGCAGATATGGTGATCCCAACAATTATTATTAGATATGTTAATCTGAAGAGTATATTAAAGTCAACTACTGGTTTTTATGTTTATACGTGGCAGATTCGGTGATCCCAACAAGGGGCTCTCTCCCCACCGAGGATGAGGCATCGCGACCACCGCAACTTCGAGTATGTCTTGGTGTTTGAATAGAACCGACTCGAGTTCTACACTACTTATGTTTTCGCCTCCTGATATAATCACATCTTTCGATCGGTCTTTGATCTCAATGTATCCGTCCGGATGGATAACTCCGACATCACCCGTGAAGAACCATCCATTGTGAAAGGCATTTGCAGTATCCTTGACATCTTTTAAGGACCCTTTCATGATGCTACTTCCGCGGAGTACAATCTCCCGCATTGTCTTACCATCATGCGGAACACCCTTCATTGTTTCCTTGTTCTTGACATCCAGATCCGCGAGTGTGAGTATACTTACACCTTGTCGCGCCTTCAATCTGGATTGATGATCTTAGCTAGAGAATTGCCATTTCGATTGCCACTCGCATACGAGGGCAGGTCCTGTGGCCTCAGTAAGACCGTAAGCATGTGTTATGTTGAATCCCATGTCTTCCATCTTCTCCAAGAGAGGAGCTGGCCGCGGTGCACCGCCTGTAAGAACATTGACTTTAGAGGTTATTTCGCAACATTCATGTGGTTTCGCCTCTAAAAGGATGTTGAACACAACAGGTGCGCAACACATGTGAGTCACATTATGCTTGGAAATACTAGTGTACATTCTTTTGCGGTTGTGTTGCCTATGCAAACGTTGGTGCCACCTCTAGCTGCCACGCCCCATGGAAATGTCCAACCGTTGCAATGGAACATTGGAAGCGACCACAGGTATACCGCCTCGGTACAGAGTTCCCACCCTTGGATCAAACTCATTGTGCTTTAAAAAGCCCCACGGTGGCTGTAGACCACCCCTTTGGGTTGGAGGTGGTTCCAGATGTGTAGTTAAGCGCGATAGCATCCCACTCGTCTTCCAGATCTTCACCTCGGTAGTTTGGATTACCATCATCGACGAGTTGCTCATACTCTAGGTTGCCAAGTCGCACCCCAGTGGGGTTGCTAATGTCATCAATCACGACAACAAGCGGCCTATGAATCCGACCACAAGCCTTGTCTGTTGGTAAAGCTCCAAAAATCAAATTAAAACAAAAGAACAGAGGACTTGATTTTTGCTGGAACTCACACTTTTCATTCTTTGATAATACGTACATTAAATAAGAAAAACAAAACTTGCACCTAAAGATTAGGGATATTAACCTACCACAACTCATTACTTTGACTGACAAATAACTAACCCATAACTTAATTAAGCCACTAAAAACATGTGATTAAAATAAACTTCTAGAAACTTTCTGGATGACCGGTACCGTTCGTTGTTCCGTCAACCCAACTTGACCCATACTAGACTCGAACTTATCAAGATTATCCAACATTCACCCCTATAATCTTGATCTCGGTTCTTTCTACTTGCTTCGTTCTTGCTTGCATTCGTTCTATCTTTTTCTTGCTTTCACTGGAATCGGTTTTCTTGCTACACTTGCAACTTTCTTGCTTGATTCGAATTCATTCATACTTGCTTGCTTCGAATCATCTTTCTTGCTAACTTGCTATTCGAACCACAAAGGTTCGATTTTGTTCTTGCAATACGAACCACTAAAGTTCGATTCTTCTTTCTTTCGGTTGTCGATTTTCTTCCTTCTTTCTGATCGACACCCATTCTTTCTTACCAATGCTTGCACTTTCTTTCTTACCGCATTGGTATCTTTCTTACTTTCATACGAGGCCTTCTTTCTTTCCTGCTAAGCGACGCAGGCCTTTTTCTTCTTTCTTGTGCCGCCTCATCTTTCTTTCTTTCATAAGAATTCAAATATTTGAATCCAACTTTCTGTCTAGCTGATTTTGCTAGTTAACTTCTTTGAACTTGCTGATTTTTTTACTTCTTGCTTTCACTTGCTAGCTTACCAGTTTTGTTTTTAGCAGCCCCTTTCCACTCGGTACTTTATCGTCATCATTTCATCCCCAAACAATCTTTCTTTTCTTCAAATAGTAGTGAGAGAATTTAGGAGTCTACCTGGTTGCTTAATTAAATCAGCAGCATGGATTCTAGCTTACTTTTCAAGTGATAATAATAGAGATGTGTACTTGGTTTCCTGATTTGCCGCCTTCTTTCCTTCGGGTTATCCCTCTCACCTGCTTGCTTTCTTTCTCTTTTATTTGATGAGCTGTGAGATTTAATTCTCATGCATGTACCCACTACTTCTTTCACTTCACTTTCCTTAATACTCAAACTGGCGACCGTAAAACACTATCCTCCCGAACAACCACAATTACAAAATTGTTCAGCCACTAATCAATAAAAAAGTAAACCTGCTAATGAATTTTCCGATTGCGATTCCACCTCCTGCTTCCAAACTTTCTTTCCTTCCAATTTAAGGCTTCCTTCTCAGCCTCGCAGCCTACAAGGGCTGCTCCCCTTTTTTACGACTCTCAAAACCGCACACTGTCGCTTACTGGATGCTTCCCACGGTATGAGCCTAGGGCTCTGATACCAATTGTTGGTAAAGCTCCAAAAATCAAATTAAAACAAAAGAACAGAGGACTTGATTTTCTGCTGGAACTCACACTTTTCATTCTTTGATAATACGTACATTAAATAAGAAAAACAAAACTTGCACCTAAAGATTAGGGATATTAACCTACCCACTAACCCATTACTTTGACTAACAAATAACTAACCCATAACTTAATTAAGCCACTAAAACATGTGATTAAAATAAACTTCTAGAAACTTTCTGGATGACCGGTACCCGTTTGTTGTTCCGTGACCCAACTTGACCCATACTAGACTCGAACTTATCAAGATTATCCAACATTGTCTTCCAAATTACCGGCTACCAACAACCGAAGTCCCTCAGATGCTAAGGGGACAAACTCATAATCTACGAACAAGACCTTAGCTTCCGAATGGCGGAGTGTGGACACTACGTGTTTGGCATCTAGCCTCGTATTGATCGAGTTAAGTACAGCGCCTGCCGTAGGAACTGCGAAATGCATCTCATATAACGCGGGTACGTTTGGTGCTAGTACAGATACCTAGCACACTTAAATAAGTTAAGACCAATCACGAGACAAATGCATATTTAAAGACTAAGGTTACCAAGAAACTCACAACATCATTCTTGACAACATTAAGAGAGCGAAGAGAGTCGGCTAGACGGCAGCATCGCTCGTATGTATGTCTCCAGTTGAATTGGACTCGGTCATATATGATCGAAGTGCGAGTCGGGTAAACCTTGGACGCTCTCTTGATGAAACTGAGAGGTGTAAGAGGTACATAGTTAGCTAAACACTTTGCAAATCGATTCATGAATGCTTCAGTAATTGGATCACAGAAGGCGTTTGTGATTTGTGTTTTGAGAGATGAACAAAAAGGGTGCTCTTATATAGACATGCAGACTCATGATCGTAAGATGGTAGAATAATCAAAGAGGAAGATCTCAGCATCCCCTATGATAAACAAGAGAGTAAAAAATGATTAACTGACTTCGCCTTGAGTGAAGATCTTGCTTAAGTGTTTCGCACGACATACTTTTCCATAAGCGTACATATTATTAATAACTATTCCATAAATTCATAGTTTGACCAATCTAAGGCATGATATCGGCCGTGACAGCTTAAATGAGATATACATCTAGCTACTTAAGAATTCTTAATTTTTTTCATGTCTATATTTATCGGCGTGAACGTATACTAACAATTATTATATATGCCTCGTTGAACATGCGTTAACAAAGAAACTGTCAAGTCCCAATCAAACAATCAAACAAGAATAATTTGGATAACTCCCAATATTATTGATTATCACCAAGAAAACTAACTTAACATGGATTACAAATCCCTACCATATATAGCTAACCTATCCGTTAGACTAAAACTAGGGTTCCTAATAATGAATAACACAATAATTATCTTACACACATCCTAACATAACACGTATAGGATATTAGACAATCATCCATTACTTAACTAATATTATTAAGTTATCAACTCCTAAACTCGATAGGATCATCATGTCTAACCGCCTCCACGTATTGAAGCGATGAGTACGATTAGGAATTCTCAACAAACTTGAGTAAGGGTGGTGCTTAAAAATTATTATGAAACTAGGTTATCACCCGCGAACTTCGCGGGTTGGAAAATTTAATCTACATTATCACAAAGTGTATAAATACAAAAGTTACATATTAAATAAATTACTTATTAACAAAGTGAAAATATAGTTAAAATGCATTGAAATATAAAACAATATATTTTTTTTACTTTTCTTAAGAATTAAAGTGTCTAAAAACAAACAACAGTTACTCTTTCTCACAGCCGTCTAGAATTTCTGGCTACAACCATCACTATGAATCTGCAAATTAAAAGACAAATATTAAAATATTAAATAACATCAAAAGGCAGGCCAAGCATATATATATTTTAACTGGAAAATTGAAAAACTAATACTAACAAGCCGAAGGCGGGCCTATCCAAATGACTCTTTCCTCTTCGAACCGGTTGGGTCGCAAACCAAACCATTTGTATAAAATTTCAGCATTATATAGTTTGGATATATAGATATTAAACATCACTTCAAATTGAAAAAAAAAGGTTTGCACAATTTCTTATCTTTATAGCCAATAACTACTGAAATATAAAGTACTGCTACCTTTAGTCCATGAAATGAAGACTCACATCCTTGGCTATAACTCTGCAATTAAATGATCAAATCATTGATTCCGTCTAATTATACAAAAAAACATACATCTTTAATTAAAAAGATTACCTCAATTATAAGAATTTACCTGTTTTAAGAATTTACATGTTTATAAGTTTTTATTCAGAAGCACAACAGTTTTTATTGATTTTGATATTACTTGACGATACATATATTAAAAATAACACTGAATGAAAAAAGAAATAAAAACAATAGTGTAAAAAATATATATTTTCATGTTAAGGTTTTATTCAGGTAAAGGTAAAAAATGGTAATATTAAAAAATGGTAATCAAAACAAATTCATAAGCATAGTTTTAAAAAATTGGTTATCAAAACTATAAAAAATTAAAAAATAAAAACATTCGATATAACCTTAGAAAAGTTTAGGAGGAATAGATTGAAATTTCCACAAAGGAACATCAAATGATTTCATATCGTTTAAGAATCTCTCCAAAATTCAACACCTACAATATATGAGTAAAATATAAATATATAAGATATTGAAATAGTTTTAGTGACTTGATAAAAAATAACATATTCAAATATTTAATTAAGGAAACAGAAGTTAAATTCAAATTTGAAATCGTAATATACTAATTATTCAATAAAAAATAAAATGATTTTTATATAAATTAATAACTTGATTACTTATTAATCTATGTTGTAAAATTAAAAGTTAGTAAAATAATAATTGCACTGGTCTTAAATTAAGAAGTTAATAAATGATAATTACAAATTAAAGAATAACTGAAATTGATTTAGATTCGGCCATAAATAATTATCTTTCAAATTTCAAAATTTAAAAAGTATATATAACTGAATATGGTAATAATTTAGACAATGCTTAACAAATTTGAAATTCAAATTATTCAATAAAATAATCTGTGCTTTAAAATTAAAATTTAGTATAACTTAATTGGTCTTAATTTGTTCCATAATTATATACCTCCATAATTAATTTTTTTTTATATTTGACAATAAACAAATAAAATAGTTTCGGTTATAAGGTTATTAAATTAGGAAGTTAATGAATAATAATTACAAACTAAATCTTCCATAAATAAAGATATTTCAATTTTAAATTTTAAAAATCTACATAACTTAATATGGTAATTATTTAGTCAATGCAATAAATAAACAATAATCTTTTACAAAATAGAAAATCTGATTATAACATACAATAATCTTTTACAAATACAGATAAAAAGTTTGGAACATCTAAGACATAAATATTGTTATTGTTATTATTATAAAGCTTAAAAATATAATTGTTTACTTATAGATAACAAACTATACATAATCCAAATAAAAAAATTTGTTTAATACTAAATACTAATAAACAACATAATATTGTATCAAATACCGTCATCTTCAAATCTGTTTTTAAAGTTAATACCAAAAACTTCAAATATTTAGAAAAAATTAAGTGAATCTTGAATATTAATATAACACATCAAAGAAAGAATAAATACAAAATACATAAAAAGATACCTGAATCGATGATGAAGTTTTTTGGTGATGAACATGATGCGGATAAACATATATCTAAAGAAGTGATGCTAACCGGAAAAAAATACACATAGTTAATACAATGTTAACAATAGAACATGAAATTAATGAAAGAAAATCATACCTTTTACTAAGATTGAAGAATCGGAGTGAAAATAATCACGTATCATAGAAATCGAGTTTTAATGATTAGAATTTAACGAAAAAAACAAAAGATTAATAACTTCGATTAACATATAAAAGTAAATAAACACCAAAAGAATCAATATATCTTAGATTAAAATTGTAGATTCTCTGTGAACATCAACCACAAACACACATGCATCGATTAATAGGATTTACAAAACAACAACAAAAACAAAATCAAAGCAGACATTAGTATCTTCGTCTACCTAATAGAATTCACAAAGGTTATGCTTAACTTCACCAGAGAAAATGATGATTTCTGTTTGAATAACATTATATTTAGGCGTTGAATTGTCTTTGGTATAAGACACAACATCCTACAAATAAAGACATAAACATAGTTTAAAAAATGGTAATCAATACTATAAAAAATCAAAAAAACATTTGATATAACCATAGAAAATTCAGGAGAATAGATTGAAATTCTGACATAAGAACACCAAATGATTCTGATTGTTTTTAGAATCCCTCCAGAATTCAACACCTACAAGATAGTGAAATAATTTCAATGATTTGATTAAAAATAACATATTCAAATATATAACTGAGGATAGAGAAGTTAAATTCAAATTTGAAATTGTAATATCTAATTAATTATGTATTTTTATTAAAAATATTTTCATACCACACAAAATAAGAAATGCTTACCAAATTTAAATTTCTAAATTGTTCAATAAAAATATAAAATGAGTTTTCTATAAAATGATTAGTTATTAATCTATGTTGTAAAATTAAAAGTTAGTAAAATAATAATTATATTGGTCTTAAATTAAGAAGTTAACAAATGATAATTACAAATTAAAGAATAACTGAAATTGATTAGAAATCCGCTATAAATAAACGTATTTAAAAATTCAAATTTAAAAAAAAAGATACATAACTGAATATGGTAATAATTTAGACAATGCTTAATAAATTTGAAATTCAAATTATTCAATTAAATAATCTATGCTTTAAAATTAAAATTTTAGTAAAATATTAACTTGATTGGTCTTAATTTGTTCCATAATTATATACCTCCATAATTAATTTTTTTTATATTTAACAATAAACAAATAAAATAAGTTTCGGTTATAAGGTTATTAAATTAGAAGTTAATGAATAATAATTACAAATTAAATCTTCCATAAATAAAGATATTTCATTTTTAAATTTTAAAAATCTACATAACTTAATATAGTAATTATTTAGTCAATGCAATAAATAAACAATAATCTTTTACAAAATAGAAAATCTAATTATAACATACAATAATCTTTTACAAACATAGATAAAAATTTGAAAAATCTAAGACATAAGTATTGTTATTGTTATTATTATAAAGCTTAATAACAAATTATTTACATATAGATAACAAAAATTATACAATCCAAATTAACAAATTTGTTTAGTACTAATTACTATCAACTAAAATCATGAAAAAATATACTACATAAAATTTTATCAAATACGATCATCTTTAAATATGTTTTTAAAGTCAATACCAAAAACTTTAAATATTTCAAAAATTTGAGTCGATCTTGAACGTTAATGTAACATATCAAAAAAGAACATATACAAATACATAAAAAGATACATGAATCGATGTTGAAGTTTTTGGTGATGAAGAGGATGCGGATGAAGTTTTTTGGTGATGAACAAGATGCGGATGAACATATATCTAAAGAAGTGATGTTAACCGAAAAAAAAAACATAGAACGAATACAATGTTAACAATAAAACATGAAATTAGTGAAAGAAAACATTGGATCTCGATTTGTATTGCAAAACAATAAGAATATAACTTATCAATAGCTCCGATTAAAGATACGCAATACATAAAAAATCAAATATAAATAACAGAGTTGGAAGTTATGGTTACAGATCTACAAAAAACGTATGAAATAAGGTGGATTTAGTATTTTCCGAATCCGTTTGCAAACAATAAGTTTTCTATATGATCGAATAACATAAAGCAACCATATTGTAGCATCGATTCAGTTGTTTTACCTTTGATGTTGATCGATTACTGATATTAGGAAGAAGAGATTTCGGAAGAGAGAACAAAGATTGAAGATGAGAAGGGTAGGTGAGTTATAAGAGAAATAATTGAGATAAGGAATATATAAGATCCATTTTATAAGTGGGTTGCTCCAAGAATGATACATCCGACCCGACAATAGTTAGATCCCGTGTCCTACCATTTTTTTGTGTATTCACAAGCTTTAAGAATGGATTCCCCCCAAAATCAACATATACCTACCTAATAACATGCCACATCAGCAAAAATGCTCTACCATCACACGCCACATCAGCAAAATGCTCCCCTCACATGACACATGGCAAATCATCTCATTTATTAATATATATAGATATCTATCTTCATAATGATGATTCGTGTTTGCTATCTTACTGCAGTCGCCTGTAACATGGTGGATAGACGGTGATCGAAAGAAGGAGCTAAATTAAAGGACATCGGATATCATTAAATATTAGGATCCCCTTTACATTAAAAGGATTAAACATGATTAGTTTGAATGAAACATTAGATTCTTTCATTCTTCGCCACCGTCAATGATGTATTCAAGTTATCAGCTCGACCTGAATTTTCGATCTTTAAGTTTTATTTGAACAAGTGAGATCGCATTTTTATGGCTTGTATTTTGTATTAAAAGTTCTTTGAAGTTTATTACAATTTATGGTTTTGTATTTTTAATTGAAAATGCGAGAAAAACAATCTATAGACCACACAATGCCCCCCCCCCCTCCCAAAAAAAAAAAGCAAAAGGATGTTATTTATTTTTAAATTGGAATTCTTAATCTTTAACAATATATATATGTATAGAGGTTGGTTAACGTATAAGACCACCTTATCGTACAATTCGTATGCGTGCATGTCTATCCCCCATCTGATTTAACATAAACCTTCAATTGAATTTAGTGGGACAATAGTAATTAACTTTGAATAATCATACACGTTATTACATTATAATACATGATTGCGCACGTTATTTGCAGATGGGTTGGGTTAACCATATTACGCACGTTATTTGCATAATTACAAATGGGTTGGTTAACCTAATTACACACGTTATTTGCATAATAATGCACGTATATTGGTGGTCGTGTACTGTTATATGTTAAGAGCTTTTTGTATTTAAACCTTTCATAATATGTATATATGTGTTAAAATTGGAACATAAGTATTGTACATGTATTTTTGATAATGTCCATGTACGTACAAATATGTATAAATGATTGTACATATATGTATATAAAGGAAGATTATGGTTCTAAATATGTTTTTTAGTGTACATATGTGTAAGATACATTTTTAAAGTTGAAAATTGAATATCCTACATATATGTTTCATACCATAATCATATGTATACTTTTAAGAATTGACAATACACATGTGTATAATTCAAAACTGACAATATACATATATTATATATTAAAAAACTCCTTATAAATGTGTGCTTAAAAGTAATTTTTTTTATTTTGTTTTAAAAAATATCGTGGTACAAAATGCTTCTCATGTTTCTCAATTACCATGTGTTTCTCATAAGATCCCTACCATATATATAGGGTAGAGATCTTAGGAGAAACACATGGTAATTGAGAAACGCGAGAAACATTCTTGACCAAATATACTTGCCTATACTATATATATAGTAAGGTTATTGGACTAAGTAAAAAATATGGCCTACGGTCAGAGTTTTTTCAAATCCGACATGATATGCCACACAGTCAACTATATGTGTAGTTAAAGGTCATTTATAATATTTTAAAACACTTTTAGTCACCCATTTTATTATCAATGTGACTATTGTATAATAGTCAATTAACATAGCCACACTTTAGAAAAATATGTGACATTTGATAGCCATAACTATAAAAGAGTGACCAAATTTGACCTACTCTCACAGAGTAAAGGTTTAATTCTTTTATTTATAGGATCACAACACATATTTTTGAAATCTTTAGCCACACTTTAATAAAAAATGTGACAATTACTGGTCACAATTAAAAGTTATTATAATTGTTCTACACTTCTTACTTGGTGTAGCTTGTTACATGGGTCGTGGGAGCTTCAAGAGAAACCATGAACCAGAATAGAAGAGCTTGCCCCACCCATGAGTAAATATTTCATAGTAGCCTCATTAGACCATACATCTTTCTTCGTAGCATGTTATTGGGGAATCTCATTGCTATTACTCAATTTTATTAACTGTTGCAGTACGTCTTTAATGATGTGGCTATATTTTAACTGTAAAAGATTTGTAATTATATATATTCAAGAGTAAACTGTCATTTTGGTCCTTGAGGTTTGGCTAGTTTTGCCACTTTAGTCCAAATTTCAAACCTTTTGCATCTAGGGCCCTGTGGTTTCGTTTTTTGTTGCCATTTTAGTCCAAAAGTTAAATTTGGTCAGATTCCCCAACTTAAACCCTGATTTTTTGTCTTTATCCTCAGGGGTACTTTAGTCATTGTTGATTTATTATAACTCAATATTGATTAAAAATATTGATTATATAATGTTCTTTGACCTTATAAAAGCCTTATCATCCCCAAACCCAAACACAAACCCTAATTCATCCTCAGAGACAACCACCGCCACCGTAACATCTGCAGAGGTGTAAGTCGTAGATCTTCATCTTTTCATCTTCACCGATCTATTGTTCGTCTTCGTTTCAGATCTATCCTGAACTCGATCTACTTGATTCGGATTATTCTCATCTTCTTCATCTTCATTATCGTTATCATCATCATCGCTGACGTCATCATCATCGTCATCGTCTTCCTCGTCACGCGCAGCCATGGCGATTAACCCAAGAACGTGAAGGAACTAGTTGCCGAAAGCAGGATGATCACCATAGTTAAATTCAAGCGGTTGAGGATGACAAACTGATATTAACTCAACAAAACCGTTTTTGCATTCGAAACAGATGACGTCAGCTTGACCGGGTAGGGTTTCGATCGGGACGCGTTTTTCGACCTGTTATGCTATTCGCTATGTCAAAACATATTACTTACCAGGAGGTTGTTGTAACATCCGTCAAAAACCGGGTTAACCAAACCCGCTTCGTTTATTAACCGAACATCCAGTTAAAAAATTTCGTTGCATATTTAATGCTCAAATTAATTTTAAACGATACATAATTAATAAGTATATTAGAATATAAAATTTATATTTGAAAATGTACTAAAAATAGTGAAATAAAAATTTAATGCTGATGCCGGGTTTCGAACCCGGGTCAGCCGGGAACACAAGGACTTAACACACCAACATTCCACCACTCCGCCACTAGTGTTACTTGTTAATTTATTTAAACAAATAATACATAAAATAAATCTGGAAATCAAACCCAGTCAACAGCGCGCCCAAATCCGCAGACGCCGGAAAATCCGACGATTTCGCCAATTATCGTCGGTTACTTTTGACTTAACGTAAGTATTAACGTCGCCATCGGTTATAACCGATGTCCAGTGTCCGCAACCTCAGTCGTAACCGCCGGAGAACGGCTGACCAATGAATCGAGACTAGAAGCAGACCCAATTCAACTTGATTCTTCCCTATAAATGCACACCCTAGCCTCTGGTAAACTTTTCGCTCGAAATCGCACCGATTCTTGAATCAATTTCACTCGCCGGAATTCTCTGCAAGTCGCGAAAACCGAGACTTTCATCAACACGGTAAATACCTCGACTCCTTCTATTTCATTCCATTGTTAGACCAATTCTAACATCACTCCATCACCCAGAATCAATTCCAGACGACGTTGCCGGATATTCTGTTCTCGCCGGAAAATCGCTGGAATTTCCAGTATCGCGCTGTGTATCGGTATAATCATCTAAACTTTCTACTAATCGTTGTTCAGTAATTCAATTTCACATCTAATCAATCAAAGTTGTTAATTGATCCGAACAGACGGAATACACAAAACAGAGGCGACGATCTTTGCCGGAGTTCTGAAGAAGACAATCTGTTCGGTACATTCTTTCCCCAAACCCTTTCTGTTCAATACCTTTCAATTGCTCATAATATTCGTTAACCGAATTAAACAAGAAACAGTTGGTTTAACCGTTGTCTGTGTTTTGAACGAAGAAGATGAAGTCTATTATGATTATAAGATTAATTAAAATCGGTATTATAAACGTGTTAGACACACAGTCCAGCGGTGGACTGTGTGCAAACAATACACATATGTCCCGAGTTCGATCCTTGACACACGCACATTCTCTGTAATAAAAATGTTCCTTTTTAAACTGAACCGGATTCATTCGCAGTTAGCTGTTAAGTATAATAAAAACCGGAATATTTACCAAGTTAGACACACAATCCAGCGGTGGACTGTGTGTCAAACTAAACCACAGGTCCCGGGTTCGAGACCTGTGGAGAACACCAAGTCGATACAATTAAATCCTTTTTAAAATAAATGATTTTCGGATTAACTTAAATAGTGTATAAATATAATTAAAAACATAAATATTTCGGGTTAGACACGTAGCTCAATTGGTAGAGCTGCGTGCACGCGTACGGGAGGTCACGAGTTCGAACCTCACTCAGTGCAACTATATAACCGACCGAACCGGTCAACGGTCAACAGTCACGGTCAAAGTCAAAAAGTCAACAATTTTTATTATTTTTTATTTATTTAATTAATTTAGAAATCAATTAAAAATACTTAAAAATAATGTTTTTAAAGTTAGAAAATAGCCTTAAACTCACAAAAATATATCCAAAAATTCTATTAAAATTGATTAATAAAATCCGCTTATTTACCGAACCGTTATGTTATTATCTAGGTTAGTTTCTCTCGTGGTTAAATCCAAATTCGTGCGCATTCTTCATCAATCCAAGAAACGCAACCACTGTGAGTGAATTCTTACAAATTCCCTTTTTTATTCATGTTTTGGGGTGTATCATGTGTCACTTAAACTAATTCACTTATTCAAATTCGTGCTATACCATACTATGATCTAAACTTAGAATGTAAATATTGTTTGTAGTTATGTATTACATATTGTCAAGTTGTATGCAAATTATTTGTTAGGCCCATCAGTTCCTCGTGGGAGACGAGTTGAACAACGCGTGCCTTAAAACTCATTCATTAGGCCCATCAGTTCGTAGAACAATGCGTGCCTCAAAACTCATTCATTAGGCCCATCAGTTCCTCGTGGGCGACGAGTTGAACAACGCGTGCCTCAAAACAATCTATTATTGTATGTGTGTGCATTATTTAATATTAAGTGTTTTGTGAATAACTTTACATCTACATTTACTCATATGTGGTTATGCACTTTATTTTATAATCAATTCAATAAACTTGTTTAAAGTTTTTTCATAGGATTCACTCGCCAACTTTTTGTTGATCCAAAAACCATTTTTACACATGATACAGGTGGACATGATGAAGCAAGGAACACATAGGAAATTGCCTTAGAAGAAAATAATGAAGTCTAGAAAGATGTATAGAACATGTTGTAATTATGATTGTATGATCTCCTTTAAATTGTAATAATAAATATGAAACATTATAATAAATGTCATGAGCTTTGATGAAAACCCAATCATGCCCCGATCACCTTTTCCGCTGCGGGTCGGGGTGTGACAGTTGTGATGATTTCACCTAATCCGAGTTAAATTAGGGTCAAGATTTGAGATTTTCCGCAGCTTGGCGTGGCAGAATCGGAGGAGGGCAAGTGCGCTTGCAACCTTTGTTTGCAGCCATGGCGGTTATTCCTCCTTTTTCTCATTGTAAAACAGATCTGAGCATCATTTATTTTAAATATTTTTGTTTTGATTTGTTGTTGTGTGTATTTTGATTTTTGTTTGGTAACGATGCTTAGGTGCAGAGGAATTAGGATTTGATTTTTAGGTTTTATTATTTTTAATCAATATTGAGTTATAATAAATCTATAATGACTAAAATACTCCTAAGGATAAAGACAAAAAATCAGGGTTTAAGTTGGGGAATCTGACTAAATTTAACTTTTGGACTAAAATGGCAACAAAAACGAAACCACAGGGCCCTAGATCAAAAGGTTTGAAATTTGGACTAAAGTGGCAAAACTGGCCAAAACTCAGGGAGCAAAATGACAGTTTACTCTATATTCAAAATGCAAATACAAGACCATACGTTATTGTATGCTAGTTAAAAATTTCAACCATTGTCAAAAGGATCAGTACATGTTAACGATGTTCGGTGTATTAAACAACTAAACAAAAAATGCGGAATCTTGATCTTTGATTGTGTTTGGTTCTTCGTTGAGCTTGACCGTCATCCGCTTCTTCAAAACCATTACCTAAATTTCGTAAATCATCAAATTCGTTAGTTATAAGGAGTTTATAACGTAACAAATTAAACCAGAAGGCCCAAAACAACAAAATCATAAATTAGCCATAAAGCCCGCCGTAAGCAACAGCTGGGTTGCCATAGCTTACGGCCAAACTAACACACGAGAACAACCAATGCCTGTCGTAGCCTACAACCGACAGCCGTAGGATACGGCACAATGATGCTGATCTTTCCATTTTAGTCGGTTTTTCAGTAAAAGCTGTGTAATTCCTCAAATACTCATCCGTTTCTCTTGAAACTTGTTTCTAGATGACCGTAAAACATTCGTCTACGTGATTTACCCCAAATCCTTAACCCGAATTCATAACTTTTATGAATTACGCAACTACTACCCGGTTTATACGCATATTTATTTTGACCCGTTATAGGATTTAAGCACTTAAGCTTGAATCTCGCTCATTCTTTGCATACCACCTAATTCCACACTAAGAATTCCATTTATCTTCCACTACAGCATGATTTATGGTGGATTGTCATAGTAAAATCATTATATTCCGATCCTACCCTCATGTTTGACATTTTACAAAAATGACCTAGTTGGAGACATTAAGCCAAAAAGGCTTTCGCCTTTCACTTTACACCACTAAAAGGGTCTACCTAATTATAAAACTCATTTTTACACTACCCTTAAGGGCCGTTTGCTCATTTTATCATTCGAGGGCGTTTTGGTCAACTTTAGTCCTTTTAACCACGAAGGACATTTAAAAGCTTGTTTTGACCAAGTGGGCGCTGTTAACCCATATTCTATTTAAAATTCAGTGTGTTCCTAAGAACATAATATCTCCAACTTAAATTACAGATATACCTCACTTTAGGTAATCCAATGTCCATCCCCTGACTCAATTAGCTCTCATCGGACCCTAAATTCTCATTGTGAGTTTGACCCATTACACATACCTCGCTCAGGTCAAGCGTTGATCCGTTTTTAATACCTTGTATTTATTAGTTGCTAATTATTAGCAATGCATGCCCATACACTATTCTTTCCTGTGAGCACAAGACTCGACAAGCAATCATTAATCATTATTGTCAAATGGTGATAACATCACCATTTGACGTGTTTGGCCTAAATACCGTATACCCACCTCTGACTTACCTTTTTTTGCGTTAGGACGACCCAAACATTACATATTACAAGAAGGTATTTGTTTACCATCTCACCCATTTGACCCGTTACGGTTTACACCATATGGTCATATTTCTTAAAAGTCGTTTCTTTAATTGTTTGACCCATTATGGCTTACGCCATATGGTGTCTTTTCAAAACTTATTGTTTATTTGTTAACACGTGACAAAATCATCATTTTACCCTTTTTACCCATTATGGTTTACACTATAGGGTATATTCCTAAAACTCATTGTTTACCACCAAATATGGTTTCTTACCATTTTTACTTCGTTCCGACCCGTATCGATTCGCGTCGGAACATCATATTTCAAAGGCTCATTCCAATACTAGGTCTCCTTGTTCTTAACCAAATACATGAATAGATATTCTATTTTAAAAGATGTAAGATTTACTTACATTGCACTCATTATGCTTCTCCCGCGTATCTAATTTGTTTGACTCATTCCTTCCCAAGCTTCCACTAGCTTGTTAAGCGTCAAACTACCATTTATCATTAGTAAGATGGTTAAATTAGTCATTATTTCACATGACTATCCCACCTTATGGACTTTATATCAAAATTACCAATGATCTTATTATAGGTCAGTTTGACCTTTAAAAGTCAAACTGCCTATTAACAATATGCAAATGCACTGAATAAGTTCAACAAATTCATTTAGGCATTTTATCAAATACCCGGTAGGCGTTATTTTTAGGCTACTATTTTAACTAAATTCTTAAACCAAGTTCATGCAATTGTTAACATCAAACTAGCATAGTTTTAGTCATTGTATGCTAATCTATCAAATACTATACAAGAACTTGGGATTATTTCATCACTATGAAACAACCCATTACATCATATATATGGAATTTAACCAAACATCAAACTTAGCCAAGACTTTAAACATTCATATATACATGATGATTTCAAACATCATTTAACATGAATATAACATCTATTTCATCATATCATACAAAACACATTCCGTGGCAAGTATGAACATGTACTCAAACTCATATTTGTTCAAGTATCTTCCTATTACTATCATGCATGATGATTCTAAACATAAGTTAACATCCGTTTTCGAAAAAACACTGTTAACTACAAAAATCCTCAATATTCATATTTCGTTGTAATTAACGAATTCCTAGTTATAAAATTTTCGTTGCTTATTTAGTTTGCTTCCAAACTAGGTTTTAAACATAACATATGATACTAAGCTAGATTCACAATTTCAAACCATAAATTTCTTAAGAAATAATCTTAATTGTGGAAAGAATAACAAGGGGACCCGGTTTTTCGATCTCCTCGGACAACACCAAACACTTTTCCCAACTCCTACTTCGATTGCCAAAAGCCTTGTTTGTTGATATTTTTTTTGATACAATAATACTAAAATTAACCAATTCATAAAGGTAGGATGTTCGCAATCACAATTACTAAATTGCGGGCAAATTCGACTTTGTGCCCACTTGAGCCTTTTATGAACTTTACGCCTACAGACATCGTTATAATAGCATAGTTTGATAACTTACAATTTCGCTGTAACCGCGTCAAACTTTTTACACGCGTATTACCTGCCTAAATTACGTGGTCTAATTAAACCCTTTTTGTCGTTACAAAAGCCAAACATGTTAACTCTTTTGTCCCAAAATCCGTACACAACTCACAATGAAGGCTTTTAGGTCTTCCGGAATTTCAAGCCGAAATCATGACGGTTGCCGAGTTTGTTTGGCAGAAAGTCTTAAAATGTCTCGAATTTTTGTTTTTTCCTCCTTTCCTCAATTCATTTAAATCAAACTTTAATCGACTCACCCTTCACCGATAAACACTTTCCACATTCTAAACACGTCTTCCTAACAAAATATCCTAAGTAAAATAGTGACTGTTCTGTTCTACCCTTTTCTTCTTTTTCTTGTTTCCTTTCTTGGAAACTCTAGAGTGTTACACATTTTACAAGGGAAAAATGATGGTGCATACATTTTAGAGGGCAAAGTTAGTTGAATTTTTCTTAAGTTATGTTAAAACTGAATATGTACCGTTTGGAACAGTCTCAGTGGCCAACAAAATCCAAGTTGGATAGTTTGCATGCATTTGTTACCGATATTTGTATATAAAGCTATACATTTTTAAACCTAGTTCACCAATCACTTCGAAGTAACAAAATGAAAAATAACAATTCGGTCATTACTATGTTTGGACCATAACACAGTACTGTGAATTACATGGTTTATTATGTTTCCATATGAATTCAGACCATCCGAGTCATCTCCGAGGGTTAGTGAAGTCGGTAGGATTTAATCCTTTTGAAATAATGACTAACACTTATAAATACATAAATTATATATGATATAAATTAAAACCACAGAATATTCCTGGTTGAACTATCTATGTAGAGTGGGCAATATACCTTAGTTGGTCCTATTTTGACTTCCAATGGCATACATTAAACACAATCCGACTGGTCAACGGTCAACGGTCAAAAAGTCAAAATTTTTATATATTTTTGTTAATTTATTTAATCAGAAAATCATTTAAAAATGCTTAAAAATAAGATTTTAAAGTTAGAAAACCTCCTTAAACTCACAAAAATAAATCTAAAAATCACATTAAGAGTATGAATTAAAAGTACTAATTTACCGAATCATTTCGTTATTATTTTAGGTTAGTTTTTCCTCATCGATCAAATCCTAAAATTCATGCGCATCCAACGTCATTAAAGAACGCACCCAATGTGAGTGAATCTCTACCAATTCCCCGTTTTAATCTCATTTTGGGGTGTATCATGTGTCGTTTAATCCCTTATTATATTTAAACACTTGTGCATCCATCATATCCGTGATCAAATGTGTATCAAATATGTATCAGTTGTTGTGTGAATTATGTTTAGATTGAAGTTATCATTTTCAGTGCATGCATTTCATTAGGCCCATCAGCTCCCCGTGGGATACGGGTTGAGTATCAGGTGCCTCATTCGATCGGCTCCGTTTGATTGAGCCTTGATCTCACATACATCATCATTCATGTCACTCGATCGGCTCCGTTTGATTAAGCATTGATCTCATATACATCATCATTCATGTCATTTACTCATCCAATGTGGTTTGTGTTTTGTTATATATATATGTTTGCTCACATGTGATTATTACACAAATTTTCAATATTAAATGCAACAAGAAATTAATAACAATGTTTTATCAAGGTTCACTCGCCAACTTTTGTTGACCCAAAATATCCCCGTTTTACATATGATACAGGTGATCCAGTTGAGGCAAGAAACACATAGGAAGGCCTAGAAGAATAAATCAGTTTAAGCTTTGGATTGTTTTACTTAGTTTCATTTCCTTGTAATTGTATGGATTCGATTTGAATATTTAAGTTGTAATTTGAATTTAATAAATATGAAACATTTTAGTAAACATCATGAGCTTTGGTGATAACCCAATTATGCCCCGACTCTTATTCCGCTGCGGGTCGGGGTGTGTGACAGATTGGTATCAGAGCCATGACTATAGGGATATAGGATAGGTTATTAGACCCTTAGAGCCTATACTATAGTTGATTAAAATTTTAAATTGTTTATGCGTTACATGCAAAATTCATGATGTTTATATGCTTTATGTTTATTGTTACATTCAATGTTATGCAAGCATGTTCATAAGTACATATTATTATACCATGCTCATCATGAATCATATCCTCATAACATATCATACCCATGATTTTTGCAACGATTTTTGTATTTTTCAAATCACATCAAAGTGAGTTCTCATGACGGGCATGTAGTAACTGGAAGGGTACGAGTACCGGTAGTCGGAACGTCTGTCTAGGCTTGACATTCGTATAAATCCAAAATAAAGGACCAGTTTGTCTACCTGGGGACTAACGATGAGAGTACGAAGGACCTATTAGGCCAAAGCATGCTATACCAAAACGTCGTATGAGCTAACCCACTTTGAGTTGTCATTGTGTCTACACCTGGGACACCCTCCTACCATACATCTCGCAATCATATTTCATGGTTTTCATTCGGGTGATGCGAGTGTTAAACCGCCAACACCAATGTGAATCCTACTAAGCCAATAGTCATGGGGGCCCACATGACTATACAGGCGATGGTATGGGGGACATTGGAGGCCCAAACATGAGCAAACCAAGACATCCTAGGGATGTAGTTGCATTATTGATAGTTATGTTATTTTTATTCTTTTAACGACACAGGACACCGAAAAACTTCTTAAACTCACAATCTTCCTATGTATGTTCCTGTAGATGTCGGCTTGGCAACTACGTGGAGGTAGAAAGTCAAGAAGATCCAATGAATGCTTGGCCACTCAAATTGCTAAACAAATGGCCGCGGTACTTCATGACATCGTGATTCAAGTTCAACAAGCTCTCACCGCAAATCCTATCAACCCTCCCAATCAAGAAGACCAGAGCGTCGCCAACCCTCACTCCAAAAAGTGCTCCTACAAACACTTCAAATCTTGCGATCCCCCAAAGTATGAGGGGACCGAAGGTGTTACTGCCCTCCTCCACTGGTTTGAAGAAATGGAGAACACCTTCCTCAATTGCGATTGTCCCGAGGATCGCAAGGTACGTTATGCAACAGGGAGACTGTTTGGAGTAGCCCTTACTTGGTGGAACACAGAAAAGGGTAAGCGAGGAGTCGAAGATGCCATGGCCTTATCGTGGGAAGAGTTAAGGGAACTCATGACAAGGCGCTTCTGTCCAAGAAGCAAAATCAAAAAGTTGGAAGATGAATTCCACTCGTTGAAACAAAAGGAAGGAGATCACACTTCCTACAACAAAAGATTTCTCCAACTGAACCAAATGATCCCTAATCTACTCACCCCCGTGTACCGCTTGGTTGAACACTACATTCGAGGCCTCCCCTCGAAAATTCAAGACTCGGTTCTAAGCACTTCGCCTGCAACACTTGAAGCCGCAATGGAACTAGCTACCGAACTTACCGAGAATCGCATCCGAAACGGCAAATTCAAGGATGAGAAAAAGAAAGCCCCCATTGAGGCCCAAACTCCAAATCATTCGTCTCCTCTTCAAAGTTTGCTGGTAAGAGGAAACGAAACAGCAGAAATTTTGCCGTCACACAAACAAACCCTCCTATCACTGCCGCACCAATTACCCAAATTGCTCCCTCAGCTGCACCATTTAAAAAGCCATACACCGGCCCATACCCAAAATGCAACCGTTGTCAATACCATCACCTCCCCGAAACTCCTCGCCAACATTGCACCAGCTGTGGCCGTGCGGGTCACACTATTCAAACTTGTCACACGCTTCAACGAATGAACCGCAATCAACCCTCAACCCAAACCCACCATCAGATAGTGGGTCAAGCCCAACAACCTTTACTTCTACCACCTGCACAACATATAGCCCAATCCTACTACCAACCCAACTACCCCATGATGCAACCCATGCGAGCATGTTACAACTGTGGAGACCCAAACCACTTCAGGAACACATGTCCACTCTTGGTGAACATCATCCATGCCCAAGCTCAAGCAAATCCGGTAAACCAAGCTAACCAAGCTCCTCCACCTGCTAGAGGAAGAGCTTTCAACATCAATGCCAACCAAGCTAGGGCTGACAAAAATGTGGTTAACGGTACGTTTCTCATCAATGGTAGTTATGCATCCATGTTATTCGATACTGGCGTGGATAAGAGTTTTGTGTCCTTAGAATTTGAACCTATCCTCAACCAAACTCGTGATAATCTCATGGAATCTCTAACGGTGGAAGTTGCTGACGGAAAGCCCGTTTCATTAAATTCTGTTATACGAAATTGCACCCTCACTCTAAACGATCACGATTTTCCAGTTGACCTCATTCCTATGAAGTTGGGAAGTTTCGATATTATAATCGGTATGGACTGGCTCAGCCAGCATCACGCTGAAGTAGTATGCCGTGAAAAGTTCATTCGCATTCCTCTTGCAGACGGTCAGACCCTACGTATCTTTGGAGAAACCCCTTCGAAAGGACTCAAATTAATGTCCTGCCTTCAAGCCCGAAAATATCTCCGCAAGAACTATGTCGCATTCCTAACTCACGTTGTCAAAAAGGGAAACAAGGAGAAGAAACTCGAAGATATACCAGTGGTGAAGGAATTCCCACACGTCTTTCCCGACGACATCTCAGGACTCCCTCCTGTGAAAGAAGTCGAATTCCGCATCGATCTTGTACCTGGCGCTACACCAGTCGCAAAATCTCCTTATAGGCTAGCCCCATCCGAAATGCAAGAGCTGGCCAGTCAACTGCAAGAACTGACTGACAAAGGATTCATATGTCCTAGCTCCTCGCCTTGGGGTGCGCCTGTTCTTTTTGTGAAGAAGAAAGATGGAACATTTCGCATGTGCATCGACTACAGAGAACTCAACAAGTTAACGGTTAAGAATCGCTACCCACTACCTCGCATCGATGACCTCCTAGACCAACTTCAAGGTGCCACCTGCTTTTCAAAAATCGACATTCGTTCTGGTTATCATCAGCTCAGAGTACATGAAGAAGACGTCCCAAAGACCGCCTTCCGGACTCGTTATGGTCATTACGAATTCATGGTCATGCCATTCGGTTTAACCAACGCCCCAGCTGTCTTCATGGATCTAATGAATAGGGTATGCAAACCCTACCCCGACCGCTTTGTCATAGTCTTCATCGACGACATCCTCATCTACTCCAAGTCTAAATCGATCATGAACCACACCTTCGACTCATCCTTACACTTTTAAGGACTGAAAAGCTCTACGCTAAGTTCTCAAAATGCGAATTCTGGTTAAGAGAAGTACAATTCCTTGGACATGTCGTCAACGACAAGGGAATTCATGTTGATCCTTCGAAAATCAAGGCAGTGCAGGAATGGCAAGTGCCACGTACCCCTATCGAAGTAAGATAATTTCTTGGTTTGGCTGGTTACTATCGCCGCTTCATTGCCAATTTTTTCCGTATTGCTGTACCGCTCACGGCTTTGACTCATAAAGGAAAATCTTTCATATGGGGACCTAAACAAGAAGAAGCCTTCCAAACCCTAAAGCAAAAGCTTTGTGACGCACCTATCCTCACACTTCCTGAAGTTGCGATGACTTTGTAGTATATTGCAACGCATCAGGGCAAGGGCTAGGCTGTGTATTAATGCAAAGAAGGAAAAGTGATAGCCTATGCTTCTAGGCAACTCAAGGTTCATGAAAAGAATTACACCACCCACGACCTGGAACTTGGAGCCGTTGTGTTCGCCTCAAGATATGGAGACATTACCTCTACGGAACCAAGTGTGAAATATACACTGACCACAAAAGTCTCCAACATATCTTCAACCAAAAGGAGTTGAATATGAGGCAACTAAGACGGGTCGAACTTCTTAACGACTACGACTGTGAAATTCGGTATCATCCTGGCAAGGCAAATGTGGTGGCTGATGCACTCAGTCGAAAAGGTTATGCGAACTCCATTCGTTTTCTCTGTTCGCAAATCATAACCGACATCAAAGATCGAATCCGAGCAGCTCAACATGTTTCTGTAACAGAAAACGACATACGCGATGAGCTGTCATGTGGAGCTGAACTCAAAATCGAAACCAAATCCGACGGTATTCTATACTATCTAAATCGCATATGGATTCCCGATCGTGATAACCTTCGTGATTTCCTTATGAATGAGGCGCACAAAACACGGTACTCTGTACACCCAGGAGCCGACAAGATGTATCAAGACCTACGATACACCTACTGGTGGCCGGGCATGAAAAAGGATATCGCTGTTTTTGTTTCCAAGTGCCTTACCTGTTCCAAAGTAAAAGCTGAACATCAAAGACCTTCAGGACTTCTAATCCAACCTGAAATACCTGTATGGAAGTGGGAAAACATAACCATGGACTTTATTACCAGGTTACCTCCCACCTCCAGTGGGTATGACACCATATGGGTAATCATTGATCGTCTTACAAAATCAGCTCATTTCATTCCGATTCGGGAGGACTTCAAGAACTAGAAGTTAGCTCGTATCTACATCAGCGAGATCGTAAGCCGTCATGGTGTACCTTTAAGCATCATTTCAGACCGTGATGGTCGTTTCACTTCACGAACATGGCGAGACGTACAAACCGCCTTGGGTACACGATTAGACCTCAGTACCACTTTTCATCCTCAAACTGATGGACAATCTGAACGCACCATCCAAACTCTTGAAGACATGCTTCGAGCATGTGTCATAGACTTCAAGGGAATTGGGACGCTCATCTACCATTAGTTGAATTTTCGTACAACAATAGCTATCATTCAAGTATCGGCATGGCTCCTTTCGAAGCTTTATATGGTCGCAAGTGCCGATCTCCAGTATGTTGGCACGAAATTGGGGAATCACAAATCACCGGTCCAGAGTTAATTGAAGAAACAACCGACAAGGTCATTCAGATTTGAAACAATCTTCTAGCGGCTCAAAGTCGTCAAAAGAGTTATGCAGACAAACGACGAAAGCCCTTGGAATTTGACATTGGTGATCAAGTACTTTTAAAAGTATCACCGTGGAAGGGAGTGGTTCGTTTTGGCCAGAAGGGCAAGCTAGCACCACGCTACGTAGGACCTTTCAAGATACTCGAAAGAGTAGGTCCTGTAGCATACAAGCTTGACCTACCAGAAGAGCTCAACAGAATCCATCCCACATTCCACGTATCAAACTTGAAGAAGTGCCTCGCCGATGAAAACCTCCATATTCCTCTAGAAGACATTCAGATCGATGAATCTATGCACTTCATTGAAAGACCAGTAGAAATCATGGACTTCGGAGAAAAGCGTTTAAGACGGAGTCGTATTCCAATTGTCAGGGTACGTTGGGAGTCGAAACGAGGACCTGAGTTTACTTGGGAACGTGAAGACTCAATGCGCGAGAAATACCCACATCTTTTTTCTGTTTCCACCACTACTTAAATTTCGGGACGAAATTTCTAAAAGTAGGGGATACTGTAACATCCGTCGAAAAACGGGTTACCAAAACCCGCTTCGTTTATTAATCGAATATCCAGTTATAATTTTTCGTTGCATATTTATTGCTCAAACTACTTTTAAACGATACATAATTAATAACTATATTAGAATTTAAAAACCATAATTTATAAATAATCTTAAATAGTGAGAAAAAAAAAAATGGGGACGCCGGGTTTCGAACCCGGGTCGCCCACAAACCCAAACACACAACACACCGCTCTGCCACATGTCTTCTTTGTGAATATAATGAAACAAATAATACTTAAAATAAAACCCGAATTCAAACCGGAGATCACCGCGCTCAGAACTCGCAATCACCGGAAAATCCGGCAATCCGCGACTTTGGCCATTTTCCTTTTGACTAAACATGTTAACCGACCTCGACATCGGTTATAACCGATGTCTAAACCCTCAATTTCAGTCGTAACCGCCGGCGAAACTTTGACCGCGAATCAAGACCAAAATTCGGACTCAATACATCCTGTTCTTCCCTATAAATACCCACCCAAACATCTGGTAACCTTTTCGCTCAAAATCGCACAATCTCTCGAAGCTTTAGCACGTCGCCGGAAATTTCAATTTCGCCGGAATCACTGAACGGAAAACCGTGTTTTTCTTCGGACGGTACATCCTCTAAATTTCTCTTGCTATATTTTGATTTATAATCTAATTGCTCAAATTCAGTAATCAAAACTGTTAAACGGTTTCCCTCAGCCGGAATCCACAGATCGGAGACGACGAGTCTTTGCCGGAAAACCCGAAGCAAACTCGCCGTTCTGGTATACCATGTCATCTCATTTCTATTTTCAAATTCAATCAAATATAAGTTAAGATCGATTAAACAGAACAGTCGGAATTCGCTGTCCTGAAATGTTAAGCGAAGAAGACGAAGTTGAACATGTGTATAAGTTTAATTAAAACTGAATATTTAACCGGGTTAGACACACAGTCCAGCGGTGGACTGTGTGCAACATAACACGCACGTCATGAGTTCGAATCGCATATGTTACCGATTTTCAGAAATAAAACCAATCCTTTTTAAAACCTATTCAGATCATCCTTCAACATGTATACAAATATAATAAAATTGTGTAGTTAAACAAGGTTTGACACACAGCCCAACTGGTTGGGCTGTGCGCACTCGAACCGAACGTCCCGAGTTCGACTCCGGGTCACTGAGGTCGGGTCGGCCATATTAAATCCTTTTTGAAATAAACTAAATAAAATAACAGTTAATTAGTATATATATATAATTAAAACAGAGAATATTTCGGGTTAGACACGTAGCTCAGCTGGTAGAGCTGCGTGCACGTATACGAGAGGTCCCGAGTTCGAACCTCACTCAGCGCATAATTAAACACAACGGTCAACGGTCAAAAAATCAAATTTTTATATATTTTTGTTAATTTATTTAATCAGAAAATCATTTAAAAATGCTTAAAAATAAGATTTTAAAGTTAGAAAACCTCCTTAAACTCACAAAAATAAATCTAAAAATCACATTAAGAGTATGAATTAAAAGTACTAATTTACCGAATCATTTCGTTATTATTTTAGGTTATTTTTTCCTCATCGATCAAATCCTAAAATTCGTGTGCATCCAACGTCATCAAAGAACGCACCCAATGTGAGTGAATCTCTACCAATTCCCCGTTTTAATCACATTTTGGGGTGTATCATGTGTCGTTTTAATCCCTTATTATATTTAAACACTTGTGCATCCATCATATCCGTGATCAAATGTGTATCAAATATGTATTAGTTGTTGTGTGAATTATGTTTAGATTGAAGTTATCATTTTCAGTGCATGCATTTCATTAGGCCATCAGCTCCCCGTGGGATACGGGTTGAGTATCAGGTGCCTCATTCGATCGGCTCCGTTTGATTGAGCCTTGATCTCACATACATCATCATTCATGTCACTCGATCGGCTCCGTTTGATTAAGCCTTGATCTCATATACATCATCATTCATGTCATTTACTCATCCAATGTGGTTTGTGTTTTGTTATATATATATGTTTGCTCACATGTGATTATTACACAAATTTTCAATATTAAATGCAACAAGAAATTAATAACAATGTTTTATCAAGGTTCACTCGCCAACTTTTGTTGACCCAAAATATCCCCGTTTTACACATGATACAGGTGATCCAGTTGAGGCAAGAAACACATAGGAAGGCCTAGAAGAATAAATCAGTTTAAGCTTTGGATTGTTTTACTTAGTTTCATTTCCTTGTAATTGTATGGATTTGATTTGAATATTTAAGTTGTAATTTGAATTTAATAAATATGAAACATTTTAGTAAACATCATGAGCTTTGGTGATAACCCAATTATGCCCCGACTCTTATTCCGCTGCGGGTCGGGGTGTGACAATAAGTATATCATCAACTTCTTCATATTATCAAAACCCCCTTCATAATCTACTTGTTAATCATTTACAAGAAATCTTACATCAAATATTTCATTATGTCTAACGAAATTGAGCATACATATGCACTCAATTCATCTTTGGATCATAATCTAACAATCTAATTGCAAGTGTTCTTCTTGTTCAAGTTATGGCTTTCACCAAATCTAGGTTTTAAACATAACTTATGATCACTAAGGCTAGATGATCACAATTTCATCACCATGCAAGCATTTCTTAAAGAAATTATCCTTCAATTTGATGGAATTGAATCAACAAGGGTTGCTCTCCTTTTTCTTTCTCCTGGACAACGACCACAACACACTAGTGTGTATGTTCTTTTTGGTTTTCCCTTTTAATCTCCTTACTTTCGATTGTCCAAAAGCCCCTTAGGTTTAGTTAGATATTTAGTTTTGTTTATACCTCCATATAACACTACTAACAATTAACCATTATCATAACTAGGTTTGGATGTTCCTAATCAAATTACTAAATTTGGGGGTGTTACAACGTGATTCAATTTAAGTCCCACTCGCCCGAGCCTTTTATGAACCTTTACTCACTAAAAAGCATTTGTTACTTTAATTAGCATTAGCTTTGATTATTTAAAATCCTAACGCTTATCCGGTCAACTTTTTACCACTTGTGGTATTTTACCTGCTCTTTAATATTAACGTGGTTTAATTACCAAACCCATTTTTGGGGTGTTACAAAGGTCCAAGACATGTTTAACTATGCTTTTGTGACCCCAAATAACAACCAAACCTAAACACAAGGACCACAATGGATTTTTGGCATTTTTAGGTCTTCCGGACTGCAAGCCGAAATCCATACGGTTTACGAGGGCCTTGTTTGGCAGAATGTTTGAAATGTCACGAATTTTTGGTCTCTTTTCCCTCCTTTCAACTCCCAACCAACTTATTTAACACCCAAACCCTAATCCAACCTATAAATACAACCCCTTACCACCTCATAAACACTTTCCACATTCCAAACACTCTTCCTAACACCCCCAAATCATCCTAAGTTTAAACTAGTGACTTTTGAGCTAGTTTCTACATTTTTCTTCTTGTTTTCTTGCTTCTCCCTTCCTTGGATAACTTCTAGGAGTGTTACCACATGTTTACCAAGGTAAACAATGATGGACATCACCATTTTGAGGTCCAAAGTTAGGATTTTTCTTAAAGCTTTGTTAAAACTTTTAAAGATACTCATCTTTGGAACATCTTCAAGTTGCCAACAAATCCATATGTTGGATAGGTTTGGATTGGAGTTTTGTTCCTGAAATCTTGTGTTATATATGCTTACATTTGATACAACCTAAGTCATTAACTAACTTCGAAGCAAACAAAATGAACAAACTACACCAAGTCTCCAGTCATTACTATGTTTGGAAGCACTCGTCTAGTTAAACTTACTTAGTTACTTAGTGAATTACATGGTTTATTATGTTATTCATATTGTATTTATGACCATCCGAGTCATTCTCGTGATGATTTGTGCGTTAGTGAATTCTGAAGTTAAAGGATTTATCCTACCTATGCATGACAATACTTGACTAACACTTGACTAAATATACATAAAAATATATACGATATAAATCTTCAAAACCTAACCATGATATCAACCAAACTCATGGTTGAATATTATGTAACAAGGTGGAAAATACCTTAGTTTTGGATTCCTTATTTTGGACTTCCAATTGGTGATTTTATGCCCATTAAAAACACAACTAAAATAGTGTGCAAGTAAGTGCCCAAGCAAGATATGTTTTTATGTAATTTCATACTTATAAGTCTCAGTTACTTTCCAAATTCCAAATTCATAAACTCATACACCTTCGTTTACCATTTTAGGGTAAACTTTGGTGAGTCCGTTCTTCAAGACCGATTACTCGATTTTTGTGGAAATCTTTGCAAACCATGAGTATACTAGACCCATTTTTATTTTAATCACTATTTGGGTTGTAACATGTAAACATACTAAATTCACATACACACACATACAAAAAATCTTATGCAAACACTTAATCCGTATACATACTTAGTTGATATGCTTATTGTGATTCCATGCTTGACATTTCATGCTTTTTATTACATCATTAACCTTGAAAGCCTCCCTTAACATGTATGGCGCTATTATCTTAGCACACCGCCCATTTGTGGTCGATGTTAAGTTATACTTTACGGGCTTGTTTACTTCGGTGACAAGATTACGCTCACGATCTTATTAACTTCGGTAATAAGATTACGCTAATGGAAATTTTAGATTGATGTTTAGTTATGCATGCTAGTATGTAGCATGCTTAGTATTCTTTAACATGCGGATTTGAGAACCAGTCTTTTATGTGCTATATAGACAAAACTAGTATGCTCAACGACATTATTTGTATTGACGGATATTTTATACATGTTGCAGGAAATATTTTATGACGGTTCTACGAGAAATCTACTTAGGGTGAATTAGAAACTCACCCAAATTTATTTAATTCGATGTTTAGTTATGTTTACTACCAAGATATTGTATTTTCTTTTGAAACAATGTTGGTTTGAATTGATGAAATGAAATGGAAATTTTGAATTTTAATTATTGTCGCGATTTAGTGTTTTGAAGTCTTTGAGAAATCTATTACGCCTCGCATCAATGTTTCCGCCATCGGTTCGTGTGTGACATTAACAATTCCTTTTCCTTTAACATATAACTTTTTCTTATCACCAAATTGTACCCTTAACTTGAACGTGTCATCAAGAGACGTGAAACTGGTTTTTGAACTAGTCATACGATTCGAACAACCCGAGTCTATTAACCACAAGTGAGTATTTTTACCTGAATCTTGAGAGTTTGTCAACATGAATTCATCAAGAGTTGTCTCATCTGGTGATTCATTAAAGGCTAACAACAAGTTTGGTTTCAGTTTCCACATCCTCACTCTGATCTTCATTTTCAGCTACATTAACTTGAGTCTCATCATTATACAAGCAATTCTTTTTTAGATAACCATATTTTTTGCAAATGTAGCATCGAGACACTTTACATCTGTCAAGAGTACCTTTGCCACGACTAGGTGCTCTTCCTCAAAAGGCTCCTCGACCACGAGTGGCTTTAGCTTGATCTTGAAAAACTTGAAGTGCTTGTTCATCCTTGTATTCCTATGTCTTGTTTGACTTGTCAAAAGCTACCCGATTGATCTGTTCCTCTTATGACTAAAGTAACCCCATCAGTTTTAACGGAGTTAGCTCATACAGGTCAAACACATATTCGATTAAAGGTTTGACATAATCATACTTTGGTGACAGGCTCCAAAGATTTTTTTCAGAAACTTTTTGATCAGTGAGTTCTTCTACATAGGATCTTTGTCATCCTACATTGTCCATGATTCGAGCGAAGTAGTCGCCTACAACCTCATCATTTTTCATAGTGAGATTTTCAAAATCTCGTAGTAACCCTTGCAATTTCACAGACTGTACTTGAGAATCACCCTAGAACTCTACTCAAAGGATGCCCTCTTTAGCCTATTCACAACAACAATACAAGAAAAGAGTTGATCATGTACCCCTTCCTTGCTTCTCGTCGATCCTGACACACGTCGTTAATGGCAATGACACCTAGGTATACGACATCCCATGGTTCTCCAGATCTCAGTATTTGTAGCCTTCACCCTTGAATACGGGGATGACATGATTAGGAATTAAATTTCGGAGTGTAGGGTTTTCGGCCATTGATCGAAAGAGGGTGGCGAACAGAATCGTAAAGAACTAGTGATGGCTCTGATACAGAAATTGTTGGTATATGAGAAAATCACAATAGTAACTAGTTTACTGCCCGTCCGGTAGACGGGTATTTTAATGTCTTAATGACATAAATATACATTATGACTCTCAACCCGTTACCCTTTTGGCTAAATTTTTTATAACATCCCTTTGAAATAAAACACAACATGCATTGACCCATTTGAAATAAAACGCAACACGAATTGACCCGTTTGAAATAAAATGTAACCCGAATTGACTTATTTGAAATAAAACACCACCCGAATTGACCTGTTTAAAATAAAATATAACCAAATTTTATTTTTGTTACTAATGGTAAAATTAGCACATTTTCACATAAAAATGGGCTTCATTTTTAAAGTTCAGTCATCTCCTATCTGTATTATCAAAATGGTCAAGATGTGTTTCTAATAATTAGATGAAACTCAGCTACCCACTTTAGACACATGAGATAAAAAAATGATCAAGCCTTTTGTCTAAAGAAGACCTAGAGCAGTTGAAGTATAAGATATGGTGGTCCAAAATGAGCTTTTATTAAGGAACTTTAGAAAGAAACAGATTTTCTCTAAAAATGGTTAAGACGTGTTTCTAATAATCAGATGAAACTCAGCTACACACTTTAGATACATGAGATACAAAAAAAAATGATCATGCCTTTTGTCAAAGAAGACCACGACTCAAACCTTCCTCTGAAAACCTGAGCATTCCTAGCACTCCATAAGGTCCAACTTGTTGCCATAGCCACCAACACCAGAACCGTGTCACCATTCTTTGACGACCCGTTTGTTTGAAAAAACTCCAAAATATCAAAGATATGACTAAACCTTTTTACCATTCTTTACCATTCAGTGTCACGAAGCTACATTCCCCTATGCACAAAAGCTAATTTAGTTGGGATACTACCGTCTATCCAAGTGACAAAATTAACATTGGCCGGACCATGAGATCCATTTAAAAGCACTTGGATGAAAAACGGCACCTTTAGCCACCTATATCTCTTTTCGAACCAGACTTGTAGAAACCATTTAATTTTTGTTATTCTCCAAAACCATTCGTCTTGCTCGATGCCAACTCTGACTGGTTCCAAATAGATCCCCATTTGCTCCAACTTATCTTTCTCATGTTAACTTGTATGATCTAAGATCCACTTCCAATTAATATTCCCATCGACTATCTTGATACAATCTCCAATATTTGATTTTTTGTTGTCCAACTTATCTTCAAATCTATCACCGTTTACCTAAAACTAACATGAATACCAAACACATCTTAAACCCTTAAACAACATATTCAAAATTCATGTTAGTAAATGATCAGAACTATAGTCAATCCACAATAAAAAAACAAAGACATAAACAATAAAAGATTGAAACTTTAAAAATAAGCAAATAAAACATTTGTTTTTGGAAAAAAGATTACCTTCTTGAGGGCAAGGGTAAAACTTTTGCGGTCAATCTTGATCCATTTTCAAGTGATGTAAAATCAATATGATATTTTCCACATTCAAAAGCTTTATTCTGCAACACAATGGACATCAAAAAATTTTGACTTTGATATTCAGTTGTTGATGGAGGTTTTGTTGATTAGTGGCTTCCAAACACCTCTTAAACCCTTAAACAACATATGAAAAATTCATGTTAGTAAATGATCAAAACTATAGTCAATCAACAATAAAAAAACAAAGACAAACAAAAAAAGATTAAAACTTTAAAATAAATAAATAAAAGTCAACCCACCAACTCGTTAACCTTTGTAATGTAAAACAACAAACCTCGAACCTTAATTATCAAACTGTTGGGTCTATGCGGTAGTCAGTGTTTGGTTCCATGGTTCCTGTAGGCATATCATTATACATTACCCAAGAATGTTATCTAAGAAACATCATACATATTAAAGTGAACAGATGGACAATCAACCTGAACATAGGTAGACAATTATATTACTTAAAAAAAATAACTATTAACTCCAAACTTAAAACAAAAAAACAAAATTTGTAACAGATGGACTGAAAAAGTGTAAATCATCACACCAAATTGAAACAAAATAGAAAAAAACAAAAAAAAAACCCTCTACAAAAGCAAAATCTAAGAAGATAATAGAAAACATTGAATTTCTAAATAAGAAACACTAGGATATATTATTACGTACCTAAAACAAAAAACAATCAATAACTGTTCGCACCACCGCAGAACTCCAACGAAAATACTCCAAACTCTGTTTGAAAGAAAACCCATATCTTTGCTTGTTCCTTGTTTTGCAATCCGTAAGCGTAGATAGATGAAGATGGGAGAGAAATAGAAGAGAGAATGCGTAAGGATTGGTGAGGGCTAAGGAGGGGGGAGTCGATCATTGTGATGAGTGGCAGTGGTGACGGGTGATAAGGATAAGTGAGGACGACGGAGGAGAGATGGCACACATTCTGTCATTTGAAGAGGTTTGGAGAAGACGTGGGGAGAGATTAAAGGAAAGGAAAACCGTAAAAAAACCTCCTATTCTAGAAGATTTTAGTGAATTTGAAGGGCTAAGATTTAAAGTTGAGGACTTTGAATGGTTAGGATTATTCTAAAAAATAGTTATATTTGAGAGAACATAAGAATATATAATACTCAAAACGGTTAAAAGTGACATTTTAGGTGGTTGAATTATGGAGATCGTGGGCAGGAAAAGGTGGAGGTAACCACCAGCAACAAAAACCAACCATAACCTCTTGGAACCGCCACAAGAGCGGTTATTTTTGTGAGTTTAAACGGCTGAGAGCATGATCCAACGGTGGATATCGAGTTGGATGGTAGTTAGACTTAATGGGATCCATATATATATGTATAATTAACAAGACAAATATACTGGAAGCTCAGTGGTTTTCTAATTATCGAATGAAAGTGGTACTTGAACTCTGTACAATCAAGACTTTAAATAACAAAAGAGGAGCATAAAAGTCTCAACAACCTAACAGCTAACTCAGTCTAAGGAATACCTCATTAGACCTTTTATTCAGGAAACAACCAACTAAATTAAATTCAAGAAACATGGACGTGTCTAAGACTTATTCAGTAGCTTTATACACACAGAGAGCTCCCAGAAATTACCAATGGCTTGAGTCATATTCTCTCTCGCAGCTCTAACATTATGTTATGGCTTTTGATTTCTTTCAATTTTTGTTCTTCACTATTACATTAGGTTGTTGATTGTTGTTTTTATGCTGTATTAGTGTAGTTACTAGCAATTATATAAAATGGTGGTTTATCGGTTATAAAATTAGGCTCGTGTCATACAAGTTTTACTATTTGTAATAGGAATCAAGACACTTCTGCAAACATTATTCAGAACCAGATCACATTTGTCATTAGAGGCTCGTTTGCATATTTTATGCCCATATTTTACATTATAAACGATTCATCTTTGCGGTGAATCCCTAATATCAGGATGTATGTTTTCTAAATATTTATTTCAAATTATTTGAGTAAGAATTCAATATCTTAATATGTAGTTCTTTCCGTGTAACTTTCTTTGATAAACAATATTGTCTTGTTTTTTTTTGTTCTTTTATTTTCTGTAGATCTTTAGCCCTCTTGGTATAGCATCGGTTATTGGAATGGTTGGTTTGGGCTTATTCAACGCATATTTCTTGAATTTCTTTCTAAGAAGAAAGTTGACGTTCTTAAGAAACGTGTTTACTTTTGTTAAAGAACCTGCTTGTAGTACTTATTACACTCTCATTTGCATGAAAATTGTGCTTACTTTTTAACAGTGACGAAATAGAGGAATCTCATATACAAAATCTAATCTTTATAACTTGCCATAAAGGATATCATTGTGAATTTGTAATCTTAGTGGGACATCTAAAGAAGTAAAGATTATTCTATGAATCTTCATGGGACATCTAAAGATTATCTATTTCATGGTTCAGTTGTTTTACTCCAAAACATTAGAATTTATATAGATTATGAAGTTGGGGATTCGCTCATTTGACATAAAAGTCAATGCACTTTGCTACTAATTCACTATATTTTATATGTGTCTAATATTTGCACACCAAAATGCTTATTTGCACAACAAATCCTAGCTTTATATACGTCACGTATAGATCTATATGCGGCGTATAACCACCTTTTTTAATTTCTTGATATGATGTGGGAATTTGTCTCTTTATATACACGCGTATAGACCTATACGTAGCGCGTATATAAAGTTTTTTTTTCTAACAAGCATCGTTATACATTATTTATCCTTTTAGCATACTTTATGATAATTTATTTTTAAAATAAATAAATAAATAAAACATTGTTAAATATTCTATGGTATAGTATAATATAGGTCTCGTATAGGTCTATGGATTGAGTCTGTAGTATAAACCTCGTATAGGCCTATACGTGTAATTTAATATTGTATCATATGTATGGTATAGTGTAGTAAAAAACATTGTTAAGTATTCTATTGTATAGTATAATATTATAGGTCTCGTATAGGCTTATGGATGTAGTATCGTATCATCTAGTGTAGTTTAAATCTTGTATAGGCCTATACGTGTAATATAATATCGTATCGTGTCAGTAGTATAAGTCATGTATAGGCATATATGTGTAGTATCGTCTCGTATAGGACTACCGGTGTAGTATCATACATATTGTATATATGGTGTAGTATAAGTCTTGTATAGGTCACGTATAGGCTTATAGGTCTCGTATAGGCCTATGGATATAGTATAGGTCCTACGTAGGCCTATAGGTGTAGCATAAGTCTGTATAGGAATATATGTGTAGTTTAGGTCCCGTATAGGCATACTATACTATACTAATTACTATACTATACTATATATAATACTTATATACTATACTAATACTAATAATACTAATACTATACTATAACTATATACTATACACATAATACTAATATACTAAATAAATATACTTATACTATACATACTTTACCATATACTCCATACTATACATACTATACACATACTATACCATACTATACCATACTATACCATACTATCCTATACCACTACTATATACTATACTATACTATACTATACTATACTATAAATAATAACTATACTTATACTAATACTATACTATACTATACTATACTAATACTATACTATACTATACTATACTATACTATACTATACTATATTATACTATACTATACTATACTATACTATACTATATTACTATACTATACATATATACGATATTTAAGTTATATACTACGCATATATGATACGATATTTACAAACCTATAGTATCTCATAATATGGGTCCTATACTACAACCATTATTTTTTTACGGTCCAATACGATATTTTATCATATAAAAATATGTATTAATGATCTATAACAAAAAGCTTTGTATAGAAAATATACGTAGATTATCATGAATTGAGGTTGGAAGAAGATGTTGATCCAACTCAGTACAAGGCAATGATTGGTTCGTTAATGTACTTGACTGCTTCAAGACCAGGCGTCATGTTCGCAGTGTGTCTTTGTGCCATATATCAAACGCATCCAAAAGAGTCACATATGAAAGCGGTGAAGCGTATTCTTTGTTACTTGAGGGGAGACCTAAACTTGGTTGTGGTATCCAATTGATGTGACTGGAAGAGGGAGGATATTAGAAGATGAGTTCAAATTTTTAAACCCTGCAGGTTCTAGTGTGTTGGAAAAAAATTTCTGCGAGTTGGTATTAAGTTGAAAAATGCTAAATCTGTGTTACATTTTCACATCTCTTGATTAATAACAATTTTTTTAACTTTGTTAAAAAATTCTTATGGTTTCTTGAGATGTTTGTTTTATAGTACACAGAGAAGCAATTTGTTGCTAGAAGTTGATGTGAAGAGTGGAGGAGTTTGTTGTTGCTTGGTAGAATCCTCCTTCTACAATGCAGACGGAAGATATGAAGACATACTTGGATTGCTGATTCAAAACTTGGTAGATTTGGTGATTGGATGCATCAGCTTAGGGGGAGTCTGTTGGTGACAGAATTCGTGTTCAAGCTGACGCTATCCAAACACCAAAGACTGTGAGATTCTAAAGACTAAAGTTCACCTTTGCAAGCTATTGTCAAGGAGGAGTTTGTTGGTGCATGCTATGTGACAACAACTTAGTTTGGTCTTTCGATATTAATCAAGACTTAAATATATTGAAGATCATATGAAGTCCAAGTTTGTGAATACAAGTGAAGTCCAAATTTGTGAAGATATCTCAAGGTTTGAAGTTGTCCGAGTTTGTGAGTCCTCATAGTGAATTCCGAATTTATGACAAAGTGGATTCTGAGTTTATTTGTTAGTCCGAGTTTGTCTTTGTATTGTTTATTCCGAGTTTGAGTTTATTATGTACGTGGGCCTAGCCCAGTTTGCATGGCTGTGTGTATATAAATAGTTCATGTATTGTAGAGAGCAGTTTGTGAGAGAAAACATAGAGAAAGGTTGTGAGTTCTTGTGATCTTGAGTGATTGTGGACATTGTGTTTGATAATCATAGAATATCAGTTTGAAGTATATTGTGTGTTCTTCATCTTAACGTGTTTCTGTGTCCGTGTGATCTATCAAGGGGATTCTACACCCTTGATTGATTGTCAATCTTATATCGATCCACGTATTATTGGGACCTACAAATATAACAAATTAGCTCATGGATTCACATAATAAGCTTCCAAAAATGTTCACACCTTGATATACAAAACTTAAGACCTTTACTCTACGCACACAAAACACACACACACACACACATACATATACATATATATATATGTAGTCAGGCGTCATAATAAAAACCTGCCTTAATATTAAGTCTTCTATGACTCTACAATTCCAGCCACTAGCTTCTTATACATATATGCATACTAGATTGTTTTCTTCAAGCTTCCTAGTCTTTGTCTTTTGACAAATTTGTTCTCGTGACATGATATTGTCTAGCAATTCGATCATCTCCTTCCTCCTTTCTCATGCTCTTTGGGTAGGCCTTTGAACAACATGCCTTCTTCCAAGTTATGATCTTCCAATACAATTGGCTTTGTGCATCTTGATTATTCGTTGGAAGTTTTGTATCCCATCTTTGTAATTTTTTTTCTTAACTCTCCTCACCACCAGCTTTTGACAAGCCGACATATAAATCACATGCCCTAGATCGACCGACACTCTATTTACAAGCACCAAAAGATCCCACATTCATAGTTTCTTTTTATTTTTTTTTCTTAACTCTCCTTTCTACGAAACTTGCTAAAGTCAACCACATCTTCAAAGTTTACGGATGATTCAAATTTTGATTTGTCTTGAATGTCACACCCTCAAAATCCACCTGCGGGGTTTTACCGCGAGGCGTGTGACGTACCAGGATCTAGCCACTAATCATGTTGAACCAATAGTAAATAATATAAAAAACGCCAATGTCATGTCCAACATGAATAGTGTAACTCAAAGTAAATGATTCACAAAGTATATGTTGAGCGGAAGCAAATGTAAGTATCTCAATAATTGAAATAAAAATGTTTTAAAACATAAAATTTCATTGTTTGCAATCAAGTAACACGTCCCATGACACTTCAAGCTCCCCGGACTGCAAGTTCCCATGCAAGATATATCTAACGACCTGCAAGCATGCAGAAAAAGTGTATCCGCGATTAAGCAGAAAAAGTGTATCAGCGATTAAGCCGGCGAGTTCACAGTTTTGTTTAACGTAAAACAAGTAGGTGTTTAGTTTAAAGACATGTTGATAATAACTCGATACCAGCAGTGACGTCAGTTTGTTTGCCCTTCCCCAATGCCTATCAACATTGAGATCATGTGGTTAAGATCATTAGTTCACGCCCGTCCAATCCAGGTACGTGTGAGGTTGTCAAGCCTAATAGCGCTATCAACTAATACCTCATTGCCCTCCAAGCAACTAGTTCGGTAAGAAGAAGGGACTAAAGTGATAGAGGTGAGTAGATTATCCAACATCGATTTTAAACTATAACGTTTGCCAAAAGTATTCCTCCAAGGAATATTTGTTTCATAAATGTATTCCTCCAAGGAATAATAGTTTGTTTGTTCCCTCGGAACGCATGCTTGTAAAAGAGCAGTGAACTCACCTTTGTTTTGCTCGGTAAGGCTTATGTGTTTTATGAGCTGAAGTGGTCAACCGCGTCTATTATGGTTAACATAGGTTCGTTAGTGTGTGTGAACGCAAACACATAAGTTCTACACGTATCTAACACATTGCACGTAAAATATTATAATATATAAGTATATACATATGCATGCAAAGTGCGCTACACGTAAAATATTATAATATCTAAGTATATGCATATGCATGCAAAGTGTCGCTATTCGAAATAGCGACCAACTTTTCGTCACAAATCATATAATAAATTTTGTCACAAAAATTCAGCTTTTAAATGCATTTTCGGACAATTTGCGGTGTGTTATGGACCGTTCGGGCACCGGATAGTCCCGAAGAATTACAGAACGTGTCAATTAAACCAGAGACCATTTTATTAAAATTTTAGAGTCTAGATTTTTATTTACTAAGCAGCAATCAGATTCGTCACTTTCTGACTACAGCACACGGAAAAATTCATCTAAAAATCCTTGATTATCCGATTGACGTAATTCCAGTTGGAGGTTCATAACAACACCTAAGGATATCTACAGTATAATTTCATGGTCTAAATATGATTATACACCAAGTTATGTCTTAAAACATAACACGTAAAATTTGCAGAAAAACGCAGCTTTAGTTGCTGAAACGAAATAAATTATTTAAAATAGTAAATGACATCCAAAAATCATGATTCCAACACAATTTGAACCGTATTTTGAAATAACACGTTATAGACTCAAGAAAATCAAAGTTTCATTAAGTTATGATCCCGTTACAGCCAACTGAAGCTGGCTGAAATTGTTGGACAACTTGTTGATTACGTTTCCCAAACTTGCAACCGATTATCTATCGAACCCGTGACACTTTAATATTAATCACATCAGGTTTTTATAACATATGAGATTATGTAGTTACTAATTTGTCACTAACGACCGGTTTAAACCCATAAACAACACTCGAGATACATACCTGAACCCGTAATTTATCCCAATTCAACTATTACAATCTAACTATAAAACGCAGCCGCTATAACTCAATGTTTAATCATAATCACATCCAATATCACTTCATAACGCAAGATTAAAAACCCTAGCAGCCTAACCGATCATATAACCGACCTAAACATAATAACCATGATCTCTATCGCTTAGTACATCACATAACATCAAAAGACCAGTCATAACAAATACAAGCAGCCATATTAATTCAGATAGAACCATAAAAAAAACATGTATAATACTCTAGAACTATAATTTACTTTAAATATTATACCTAGTAATGAATTAGAAGTATTATTGCCTTGAACCAAAAGCTTTGAAAGACCCTCTTAAGTTTTGCTTGTCTTGGCAGTAGCGGAAGAGAGGGAGAGAGGCAGAAATTGTGGGATAGCAAGTGTAGGGATTTAGGTTTGGAATATTATCTTATATCACGCAATTACGTATTGTATAATAATGTAATGTAACGTAAATATAAATTAGAGGATGGCGGTTTAAGAATAGAGTGGGGGTGGGCCGAATATAAAGGAAAATTGTGGTATTGGGTTGTTAACATAATACAATATGTAGGTGAAATAGTCGGGCCGCAACTTAATCATGATGCTGTTATGTTTATTAATTATTATAGTTATTATTATACCTTTTTTTTATACAATCAACTAATTAATACTTAACTAGTCCTAATTCCTGCGAACTTCACAGTTTTGAATAAATAATACGTTGCGAAATAAAATACACACTTAAATTAATTTAAAATTTATAAAATACTATTTAGTATACAATATTTAAAGTTTATTTGTAATTTTTCAATCACTGCCTAAGATTAAAGTTGTTCATCAACATACTCAAACATGAAAATTAGAAAAATAAAAAGAACATGTACGTCTATATCAAAAATCGATGATGCACCCAACTTGTTTTTAACTCAATGATATCGAAGACATTTAAATAAAAAAATTAATGCACTAACCATAGATGGCATACAATTGAACAGAAAACATTAGCGGATGATCAAAAAAGGTTTTTCCTTGTGAAAAATATCTTGATAGACACTTTTAATCTACTACTTTTGCTTCTTGACCTTTTAAAATCAATAAATTTAGCATTTTTGTAGACTAATTATAACACACTCATCACTTGTAGAAATATCTTCGTCTTTAATCAAATCACACCATCCAATAACTTTAAACCCGGTATAAAACATATATATGGAAAAAAATATATAAAATTGATCAGAAAAATAAATACTACAAAGTATTAATAAGAGTATGACCTTGGTAAATTACAATTCAATTTGCAGCCTATGATTTAAAAGTGGGTGTAAGAAAGATTTGTATTTTGTTCTTGTTGAAGTCAACTCCTTTACTCTCTTGTTTAAAGTGTTAAGGATTAAAACAAAATTTACATTTTCTTTCAACCGGTATGAAAGATAATTGTACCACCTACAACCTCGTATGCTTTGTGTAAGTCTTGCAAAAACAATTCCTATTGAGTCAACTTTTTTTATATATAAAATCTTGAAGTCCTGCAAAATTAATGGAATTACAATATGAACATAATAAAGAAAATAAGGAAAAACCTATCATTTGCATTCTCATTATCATTTATATGCAACAAATAAAATGAAAATGTTGTACAATGAAAGTATGAGACTCATTTCTTAAAAAACTAAAACTAAAGCATTTTTTGGCATATCATATTGTGACTGTTATTCTTAACCATTTGTAAGACCACCAAACATATTATTATTCCAACGAACCAAAAATGAAATCCCATGAATTCTATTTACAATATCAATTGGTGTAAACAAGATGATATAGAAATATAAACTTACCAATTATAATGATTTTAAATAGAATTATGAAATGTATAAAATTAAAATACCAAAAAAATGGGCGACTATGATATATTAAGTTAAATTTTATTTTTAACAATTATAATGAATAGAAAATTAGGTAAGTAGAAATAAGATACTAAAAATATAACAAACATTAATTAGGTAACAAATCAAAAGACTTCAACAGTTCTTTTCTTAATTTTAATTAAAGTTATCATAATTTATTGATTAAAATTTGAATAAACATTTAAGAAATAACAGTTCCATGTTTATGAGGTAAATAATAAAAACTTATTAAAATCAATTTGATTCATATTAGAATAAGAAGTTACAAATCAATTTAAGATTTGACTTTGTTAAAGTTTAAAAATATAAAAATAAAAGCCTTAAAAGGAAACTATTAGGTCTTCGTATTACCAAAATTATCATGAAAGTTTCAATCCAAATTTGGTTTATAATAAAGAGAAAATAAGTCAAACAGATTTTAAATTTAATATTACTGTAATATTCTCAAAGAAGTTAATCAAAAGTTATATATACAATTTCAAATTTTAGGCCACTAACATGTTTAGATACATTGAACCAAATAAAAAAGGCAATCCAATTAATGTTATTAACTCCAAATCATTGACTTCCATATTATCTTTCAAATCGAATTTTGAATTTAAAATCAAGTCATTATATATCCTCTAAATAAGGAAATAATAATTAATAATAATAATTTTGCAACAAACAAATGGATAGTATCAAACCATTATCATGATCCAAATTCAATTTTCAAATATCAAGGATCAAACCATTAAACTCCAAGAACACATATGATATTCAACCAATCTTCAAACAAAACAATAGAAAAGTGGAGCAAATATTCGACAACATAGTGAAATAAAAAACAACCAAACACTTCAAAATTTTTCACAAATTTATTCAGCCCAACAACAAATTAGAAACACAACAATCATGACTAATTACAATATCAAATCCCTAAGCTCAAATACAACATTAACACGAAAAATCAATTATCACAAACATGAAACATGAGAAAGTAACGAAAAATCAACTTAAACGAAGTACATATGAGATGGATTAGATCGACCGTGAAATCACATAGAACACAATTAAAAGGAAATAAGAGAAAGAAAACAATGATTCGTAATTAACATAGGAGATAGTAATGATAAAGAAACTGTAGTTCTGATTCGGGCCTCATAAGTTTTAGGTTACAGAAGTTGGTTGGCTCGACAAGCGAGACATGTGCTTCGGTTCAAATGGTTCAGGTCGGTACAACACGATATGGATTTGGTTTCTAGTTAATCGCTTGAATAATATGAACTTATAATATAATTTAGTTAACTATAGTTAACTCGTCAAATAAAATAAGTATAAGACTCGATCTATAGATATAAAAACGAACGGTTCTAACCTCGAAATTACGGGTTGTCACATTGAAGCTCCTTTTATCATTGCGTGCAACTTCATCATAATTATAACTTAATGTACGTCGTTTGTCAAGAAATTGTCTTTTCCAATCCACGTTTTCACTGTTTCACTTCCTTCCACTTTTTCTTTAACACCTATGCATCTTCTTCTTGACTTTTCAACGCCAATATAACTCTGGCTGTCGTTTTCCCAACTTATTTCACAAGTTGTTCTTAGAGCGTTTTATCTTAACTTATTTCACAAGTTGTTCTTAGAGCGTTTTAAAGATAAAGAAAAAAAATAAGAAATAAAATCGTAAACAATTAGAATATTTATATAGCCTTTTGGGGAGCCGGTGTATTTAATATATACGTCGGCATCCCTCTAAATACACTGGAATCTTTAGTTTGTTTATTTAAATAAGAAATGCTTCATTGAGAAAAATGAATTGTATTCACAAAATCAGACAAATATGCTTTGTATATTGTGCCCTTTTTGAAAAAAAGAAGAATATTGCAAAGTGAAACACGAAATTAGGTCCCCTAAAATTCTATTTTCGCATGTCCAATTAACAGGATATGAAACTTTAATAAACAAAATATATTTTTGGTTGGCACAAAACACAAACGACATTTGGTTTTTGAAAATAGTTTTGAATTTAACATTTCCAATGAGTACCAAATGGAGGAAACGCTACTTATCAAAATATCTTGTTTACCTAGCTTCTGTCATAACGTCTCCTTGCCACATGATTTTTCCTCCTTTTTTCATTTTCCCGCAAACGATACAAAATCGCCTGTCTATATATCAATAGCCTTTGAGGAGTTCTTTTATTCCGATCAAGTGTCTTGAGCACCTGCTATCTACATGTCATAGGTACTTAATTGCTACTTTGACCCAAAGCTTTAGTTTATTCTGGAAATACAAAATTAAGACGAACAAACAAAAATGATTCTAAATAGATCTGGGCTCGGTTTTAATCTATCATAATTTTCTCCGATTATGGTTTCTTTCTTTTTCCAAACACATATTGAATTTACTAAACCTTTAGATGATTTCTTGAAATTGTCAAATTGGTTTGTTAAGTTTTTGGTAAAATGATTTTCTGTTACTTGAAAACTTTTCATGTTGCATTTTTTAACATATCCTATTTGACCACATCTAAAGCAATGAGAGGGATGGATCTTATTCTTCTTGACAATATATGTTTTAGATGATTGTTTTTGTGATGATGAGCTTTGATAATCTGTTGATGAGCTTGAAGTGCTTGAAGAGAGTTGTTCGATGAAGCCAATGAGCTTGGACTTCAATTTTCTTCATCCTTTTGTCAAGTATGCTTTCGTAATTAGAGACGTCTTCAATTTCTTTTGTGGTGGTTTCAATTGAATTTTCACGACATTCCATATCACTTTAAGAATCATCTGAACTTGAAGTACCTGTGTAAGATGGTATAAATTCTAAAATTTCATCTTTAAGGAATTTTCCAAACCTGGTATGTTTCAATTCTGTCACAATCACAGGAGGTTCACACATATGTTTATCATCATTAAATTAAATCAACACAATCAACCACTACATTTTCATGACACACATTGGAATGAAACATAGGCTTATGTTTCTTACGATCATCTAACAATTTCAAATTTAAATTAGGTTTACTACAATTATCCATGCTAGTAAAAGTATTATTACTATCATCCAAAATAGAAGTTTTTTTTGCTTTTTCATTGTTCCACACAAACCAATTTACTGTAGAGTAATCGGTTCCCGGACAACCTAGAACTAAAGTCTTTTCCCCACGACTATTATCTTCAACCACCTCCACCGCACAGTTACATATGCAATGCTTTCATCATGGTTAGTGTTTGGATCAACTTTAGCAACATCATTTTCGACAACAAGATCATTTTTATCGATTAAATCATTGTGTCTGAATAAGGAGTGGGCATTGTATGTAATTTTTACAATGTGGTGTGGAAAAAGGTTTCTTTCATTTCCAAGTTTATCTTTATTTCCAATGTGGTCCTTTACATATGTAGGCCTTTGACAATTTTCATTGTCTACTGACGTTTTCATACTTACATTACGTTTATCGGTTATAATTTGTAATCTATTAGTTTCATTTCTAGCCTTTTCAAACTTTTCAGCTAAGTCATTTATGAGAAAAATCTTTTTGATAAACAAATTCTTTTAAAGTTCGCGTTTTAGCGATAGCATTCAACTTTTTCTGATATGCTGTTTGGGTTTCTTTTAGGCATTATTAAATCTTAAAACGTCTTTTTTTATAATCATTATGTTGGTGGACTTGTAATGTGTATCAACTCTAACACATTGAGGTGTGTAGAGTTGACTTATAAACTAATAGGGAATGCTATTTCCCAAGTCCTTTTCTTCCTTCTCCTTGTTGGATTCCACTATCTTGTCCTCCACAAGAATCTTTTCTTCTATATTTCCAATAGCTGCACAACAACTTACTTCCTTTTTCTCAGCTTGCTTCATTCCTTGAGCATCCTAAACAACTATATTCCCATTATTAGTTGTTGTCCAATACCCGCCATTGCCTTTTCACTTAAAGATATTTTTGAAGGGCTCGGTAAGAGATTCTTTGGAATTCTAGCTGAAACATATGATGAACTAGAGCTTCCTACACGTATTAGAAACGTGAAGGCAATGTTGGTATGTGTTGTTGTTGGATTTGCTTTTGGAGTGTAACCTAGCTGATTCATCTTCTTCTTTATGATATCCACCTCAAATGATTTCAAAGTGTCAAACGACATCTGACAGCGTTGTAGGATACATCATGAAGCATTTTTAAATTTATGCACTTCAGGCCCCATTCCTTTGGGAGAAAATCTAGCAACTTCTTGATTTAAGCACGGTAGGTACATAAATTCCAACTTTCTTCATCTTTTTAAGCATATTCATGAACCTATTAATATGATATGACATACTTTCACCAAGAATGTTCTCAAACTTATCATATTCCTTTTGAACAGGATCTTGGGTTACAATGTTAGTTTCAAGTTCAGATTGTGCAATGGGTGGTAACCGATTTAGAAAAATTTTTAGGCATAATTTGTTGTCTTTGGTTTATGTTGGTTAAAAACGCTACAAAAGCGTTGCCAGATGCTAAAACCGCAGAAAGAACAATAGTTTCGCTGACCAAAAACGTTGATGTAAATAGCTCCCGAGAACAAAAACACCAGTTATAAACACCGCCAATTACAAAAACGCAGGTTGAAATCAAACCAAGATTACGATGTCCAGTAAGGAACAAGTAAGGAACAAGCACACTGTGATAAAGTAGCAGTAGACTTGAACTGTCCACATGGTCAATTTTGGATAAAAACGCAAAACAACCACAATTACACCGTGTCAAGCTAAAACGCTGACCGATGAAACGTCAATGATGAACGAAAAACAAAAAGCCCAGCACGTGTTTTTAAGAAACCAAACTAACCCAAAATTATCCAAAACCTATCCATATCCATCAAAATAATATGAAATTGATTCTAAACAATTTTATTACACTTGTTCCAAACAGTGGTTAACCAAGGTCAAACAGAGGTTTGAGCTACTGTAACAATGGTTTTACTCCTTTCAACAAAGTTTTGTTTGTTTTTTTGATTTTTCGCAATCTTTTCTTGATTTAAAAAGAGTAAATTGCACAAAACATCCTTTATGTTTCCTCAAACTTACAGTTCCAGCCTTAATGTTTAAAAGTTGCTAAAAACAACCTTTAAGTTTATTTTTGTTGCGGTTCAATCCTTTACAGCTAACCACGTTATTTTCTTCAGTTAAGTTCCCTCACATGATCAACCAAAATGACGAATATACCCTCACATGTTATGCATGTGAGGGAACTTAACTGAAGAAAATAACGTGGTTAGCTGTAAAGGATTGAACTCGCAACAAAAATAAACTTAAAGCCTGTTTTTAGCAACTTTTAAACATTAAGGCTGGAACCTGCAAGTTTGAGGAAACATAAATGATGTTTTGTGCAATTTACTCTTTTAAAAAACTGCAATTTTTTTTATTTTCTTGATTTAGAAACAACATATTATAGTTTTAAGAACCTTTTGATACATTTAAAAAAAAACTATTTCTTTCTTTTAATATGATAGAGGTAACTGCTCGGGTAACCTCAGTTTGTACTTTCAAATTGCCAACATATTTTCCTTGCAGACAGTGTTTCAAATTTGTAGATTATCGAAAACATTTTCTACTTTGGATTTAGTGTTTTCTTCACTGCCTCAACTCTTTGGGATTGGTTATTTGTTACTAGAAGTTTTGTACCATCTCAAATAATTGTTTCTAACTTTCTACAAGTGTTTCACACTTGGGTCAACTGTTGTTTGACCATTCCCAATGAGGTGATTGTACCCATCAGGGTGTCTATTGAATCTTGGCTTTTGGGGCATGTACACATGTTCTTCATACCTATATGGTAATCTTGTACATGGTGGTTGCCCATAGCCTCTTGGAAGTGTGTTGTGTGGTGCAACAAATACTTGACCATCCATGTGTGCAAGGTATTGGTTTATGCTTTGTGTGATAGGTGTGTGATTGGACTCAAATCTTTTGGGAAATGACTGTGAATCCCTGTTGATAGGGCTATAATCCCTTTGAAACCTATTTTTGTTGATATCATAGATTTTTATAATTGAGCACTGTTGGGTCACATGATTGATTTTTCCACATATAGTGTACCCAGATATTGACTCACAAATTTTGCTCCTCTGTTAATATCATATGCTTTTAACTTAAAACAGTGTTTTGTCATATGATATTTTTTCCACAAAATACACACAATAGTTCTGTGGTCTTATCTATCCTGTTACCTTTATCTTTCTTTCTAGCATCAGATATTTTAACATTTGTCTGATAGTTGGTAATAGGAACGATCTTTAGCTTGGGTGGCTTAAGACCATCTTGGGTGCTGAAATTAACTAGTTTGACATTTTCAAGAGCATCACATTCATTTGACCAGGTGGGTTTAAATTCATATTCTTGTTTTCTGAATGGAACCTTTTGGCTTTTCAAGAATGATCTTCTTGCCACTAGGTTAAGTTATCTTGATTTCTTCATAGTTGAGGTGGTTGGTATGACTTCAACCATTTCTGAGTCAATGGAAGTGTTGGTAACTTGTTCTTGATCATATTTTCTGAACCCAACACCAAACGTCATATTGCTTTTTCTTTGTTATTCCAAAAGCATCTTATAACCATTACATGATTCAACCCATTTTTCACAAATGATCTGTGTGGATTCCAGCTCCTTTTGGCAACTTTGATACTTTTCTAGTATTTTTTTAGAGTTGGTCTTTTGTTATAGTTGCTTCATGGTTGAGACTGCTAATTTCAAAGTCCTTTTCAGCAATTTTTGTTTTAAAATCTCTTTTCAAATTTTCAAGAATTATTCGACTTATTTGATCCTTTTCACTTAGGTTATTTATCTCTTTAGTATGAGCAAATGCTATGATACATTAGTCAGAACATAACTCTTTGAGAGTTTGAGGTGATACCCTAGATGCGTCCATTTGAACTCGATCCAAACTGATGCATTAAGTGGATATTTTGGGATAGTCTTCTTTAATCCTTTCTGCATTCTCTTCGTCACAAACAAATGTACCTGGGCTATCAGGAGTTTCCACAACAATACTTTCACCAACAGTTGTTTGAACTTGATCTTCTTCACCTAAGATATGTTAAAGTGCCTTGAAAGAAAAGTTTGTACGTTCATCACAATCACTTGCCATTAAGCAAATTTTTCATCAGTTAAGTTTTCTGGCAAGCTACTCCAATCAACATAGCCTTGAGTGAAAAAGCTTTGTTTATTAGGCTTTGCAGGTCCAGGATCAGGAGCAACTTGTGGTGCTTGAATATGTGCAACATGCATTTGAACATACTGAACCTGAGGAACTAGAGGTGCTTGAACATAATGCGTAGGCACAAGGTTCTTGCTTTGTGCAAGTGGGTTGTGGTTTGTACACTTGGTCCATGGGTAGTTTGGGTATTTTGATAAAATTGTGGTTGTGTATTAGATTGTGGTCTTTGATTAGTATATGTGATCATTGGTGCACAATTATTTGACTGACTCTTAAACTCTCTTTCAAAGTGACCTAATCTATTACAATTGATACATTTGATTTTAGATTTATCCAACCCCACTTAACCCTGGATAAGTCCTACCAGTCCTTTCGTAAAAGTTATTTGTTCTTAGACTTAGTAGTGCCACTTGATGTAATATATCCATTTTCTTAGTTTAGTTGGGTCTACATGCTTAAGATCATCAAGGACAAACGACAAACTATTAGGACCATGACCATCATCATTAGCTGCAAATGCATAATTTATGGAATGTTGATCAGATATGATTCCAGTTGATATATCAATAAAATGATCAAAACTCTAATTATTTCCCTTTCCAGAAGATGATCCCTTCTGACTCAGAAGTGCCATGTTTCCGAAAACATAACTACCAGACACTTTTCCAGTTTCATGGAGCTTCTTTTTCTGGACAAGCTCTTGTTAAATATGAGTCGCTTTCCATGAAGTTGAGTCAAGGTCATGTCTTGAAGTCTGGGTATGCTCTCATCACTATAGAAATAGTTTCCACTTCTCAAAGAGGGATCTTAAAATTGGTTACATAAAGTAAACTTAGGAAATTCTTTGTTAACCAACTTGATTCACTGATTAGACATGAAAAACGTTCAAACTGTTGTGTCAATGATTCTCCCTTGACATGAGTGAAAGTTCATTATTGTTGGTTAAGGATTTCTCGGGTGTTCTAGATAACGTCCTCTATTAGACCAAACTGCTCTTTCAGTGGATCCCATAACTCATTGGCCCTGTTAAAATGTAACAACCCAACATAAATATCATTCTGCAGAGCCATAGCCACAATGCTAAAGGCTTTTGCATCTAGCTCGAATTTTTGATAATCCTACTCTGCAGAGCCATAGCCACAATGCTAAAGGCTTCTTTGGCTCTTGCACAATTTGGTATTCGGCATTAGGTACCATTGGAATGTGAGGTCTGGATACAACGGACTTCCAACACCCTGTGTTTTGCTGAGCAAGTATATGATCCATCCTATGTTTCCAGATGTTGAATTCAGACCTGACAAGTATATGGGGTTTAGTACTGAAGACGGTGTGATGGGGATCATATTGTGCCATTTTCTTTTGTTCTTCTAAAGAAAAATAGAGTATGTGATAAACACTTTTGAGATCTATAGTTTACTACTCTGAGCTATGAACAATATTGGATCTATGTGAGTTGATCTTTGTATGTTAAACTGATTGTGAAATCAAGTTTAATGTGACCAAGTTGAGTTTACAAGGATTGCGATTAATCAACATATAAGATCGAAACAGTTTTGAATTGTAAGTAAAGATAAACAATCACAAACGAGAAATCATCATCGACATTTGTTTTCTATTCATAATCAAATGCTTACAATAATATTTTATAGAAGATTGACTCTACAGACTCCCCCTCAAACTGATCACTAAACAATTAAGTTCATATAAAAGAAAAGGTGATGTGTAGCGATGAATAGATTTCTAAGAGGTAAGATCTATTTATACTAAGTACGAAAGCTCTGTTTGTGGTTGGCAGACATCATCCTGATAGTGACATCTAACATTCCTAACATAAAAGTATCCACATATGTTGCAAACATCTGTGCAAATTAAACAACTCATCTAACTAATGATAAACACTGTTAGATAGGAAACATCTACCAAGCTATCTTGTCCGGAGTTGCTTTGTTCCAAACATCTATTTGACCAGGCAGATGATTGGTCTTCTTCATTAGACCTTTGCTTCAAAAACTTTCGGACTTGAACATACCTTGTTTCTTCATGAACAGTGCTTCCAAGGTTTTGAAAAGATATTTACTTGTCTTCAACAGATGCTCTGGTTTAGGTGTTCAAGATTCACTATCTTTGGGAGGAATCTGGTTCAAACTTCTATTTTTTCATCACTTGATCATGTTTTGGCTTTTAAATATCATATGTTCTTTGGTAGGTCAAACATATGTCTCCTTGGACCAAACAAAACAACCCACGATTATTTTGAGTCAACCGTTTTTGGCAACTCGAGTGCCAAAATAAATTTCAAAACGGGTACGCTTGACATAACCTTTGGTAACCGTCGGTTGAAGCTCAATGTTTTTTCAGGATTGAAAAATCCTCTTCATAATGATGAATTCTATATGGCGGAAGTTGTGGATGCGTGTGTACCTCTATTGACATTGTTTTTGATGAGGAGAATACAATAGAGGAGTGCTTTATCGTTGACGGGTCATAGGTTGAGACGAGCTCGAGCATAGATAAGGATGTGAAGAAGCTAGAGGTGCTAGCAGTATAAGAGGGAAAGCCGCAGTGGACTCATCAAGTAGAGAGTATATCGGAAAAGATTGACACCAAACTAAAGCCGTCATTGGTGGAACCTCCTATGGTAGAGTTGAAGGTGTTGCCAAAGCATCTCAAGTATGCTTACATTGGTGAGGACATCACTTTCCCGGTCATCATTGTGTCTAACTTGACTGGGGAGCAAGAAGAGAAGTTAATGGAAGTGTTGGTCACCAATAGCACGGATTGGATGGACCATTGCTGATTTGAAGGGCATAAGTCCTTCATTAGTGATGCACCAAATCATCATGGACGAGAAGGTTACTCCTGCATACGATGCACAAAGACGGTTAAATCCAAACGCGTGGGAGGTGGTGAAGAAAGGAGTGTTGAAATGGCTAGACGCGGGTATCATTTACCCCATCTTGGATAGCCAATGTGTGAGCCCGACACAAACCCTCCCCAAGAAGGCAGGTATTCAAGTCGTTAAAAACGACTCAGGTGAGGAGGTAGCCACCGGCCGGTAATCGGGTGGCGGATTTGTATTAATTATAGGAAGTTGAGTTCCGCAACTTCCAAAGGTCATTGTCCCTTACCTTTCATTGACCAAATTGTAGAAAAATTAGCGAGTAAAAATTTTGTTGTTTCTTGTATGGTTACTCCGGTTACAATCAAATTGCTATTCATCCGGAAGACCAAGCAAAGACTATGTTTCGCATTGAGGCGAATGCCATTTGGACTATGTAATGCCCCGCCACCTTCCAAAGGTGCATGATGAGTATCTTCTAAGATATGGTGGGGGAACCTTTGGAAATCTTCATGGATGATTTCTCTATTTTTGGGTCATCTTTGATACAAGTCTTGACCAATTCGAAAAAGTTTTGAAAAGATGTGTTGAAACCAATTTAGTTTTGAGTTAGGAGAAGAGCCATTTTATGGTTAAAGAGGGCTAGTGTTGGACAAGTTGTGTCAAGTCGTGGGATAGAGGTGGACTATACAAAGGTGCAAGTTATATCTACTCTACCATATCCCACGAGTGTTATAAGCATTAGGTCATTTTTGGGACATACATGTTTTTATAGAAGGCTTATTAAGATCAACCTTTGCTTTTGATAAACAATGTGAAAATGACTTTAACATTTCGAAAAGTAAACTAGTTGATGCCCCAATCTTGCAATCACCAAATTGGTCATTACCATTTGAAATAATGTGTGTTGCAATTGACTACGAAGTTGGGACGTGTTGGGTCAACGGGTGGACAAAAAGCTGGTTGCCATTTACTACGCGAGCAAAACTCTCTCGGATGCACAACTTAATTATACAACAACCGAGTTAGAGTGGCTCGCAGAGGTTTATGCATTGGATAAATTTCGGGGTTACATATGGGGTAATAAAGATATTATCTAATTTGACCATAGCGCTGTTAGGTACCTCATGGAAAAAAAGGATGCCAAGCCACGGTTGATCCGATGGGTGCTTTTGTTATAGGAGTTTGACTTCCAGATCCCGGATTAAAAAGGGAGTGAAAATGTGGTGGCCGACCACTTGTCCCGGTTGATAGTGGAAGAGGGTCTACATCTGTAGAGAAAATATGACTTTCCGAATGAGCATATGTTACTTGTATCTACTTTACCATGGTTTGCTAATATTGTGACACATGATCTACCGGCTCATGGGATATGAGGATGCGAGTACACTACATTATATAATATTATATATAGGGTGGGGTTTTTGAGTGAATATTAGTGTATTTGTGAATAGAGTGAACAAATCTACCAATTGATTTACACTTGTGTATTGATAATCAAGGCCGGGCTAGATTTCATTCGCTAACCCTATATATATGGTGAGGATCCTAATAGAAACACTTCCTGATTGAGAAACTTGAGAAGCATTCTTGACCAACATTTTCTCTAAGCCAATATTTTTTTACTTCTAATAGTATTTTTAATGTACGCATATATTTATATTATCAATTTTGAATTATATACATATGTATATAGTCAATTTTTAATCTATACATATGTATATATTATGAAACATAAATATCCTTAACCTAAGAATGGTAGAAAACCGAGTTAAACGAACTCTAGTTGGCTTATTCTAGAGGATTGGATCTGGCTCGTCAACTATAACAAAAAACTCTAAACCCTAAATCTAAACCTAAATCCTAAGCTAAACCCTATGTTAAAACCTAAAAACTAAACTATAAACCAAATGCTAAACCCTAAATACTAAAGCTAAACACCAAACCCAAAAGCTAAACCCTAAATACTAATGCTAAACACTAAAACTAAACCCTAGATACTAATGCTAAACCCTAAAGTTAATCCTTAAAGCTAAAACTAGATCATTCCCCTCAAATGTAATGTATAATACTTATAATCCAATTTTAAACACGTATATACATATACTTATAGATAAAAGATTGACAATATACACATGTATATATATACATATATATATATATAGGATTCGCTTCAAATGAAAACCACCTTTAGTTGCGAGAACCGTGAGAACTTTTTGATCTGTGGCGAGTTGGGCCAAATTTTTTTTGCACAAACGTAGATGAAAATATTATAAACACATCTGTAAAAAAATTTTAAAAAAATTATCGAGTCGGTAGTTTTGACCACCACATGTTTTTTTTACGGTAGGCGTAAAATTTAAATTTAAAATTTACGCCTAGCGTATAACAAACTTGCATCAGTCAAAACTACCGACTCGACAATTTTTTAAATTTTTTTACAGATGTGTTTATAATATATTCATCTACGTTTGTGCAAAAAAAATTTTGCCCAACTCACCTCGGATCAAAAAGTTCTCGCGGTTCTCGCAACTCGTGGTGGTTTTCATTTTAACCCATCCCTATATATATGTACATATATGTATATATATATAGGGTAAGGTTCATGCGAGAACCACCTTTATTACGAGAACCGCGAGAACCAATGTGAACACCTGGCATTATTGTAAATAAATAGAACTTTCAAAATAACTGCCCCACATCCCTCACATCCCTGATTCTCTCCTACTGGACTTCACACAAACATTAAATCACGATACATCAATTATTCACGTCGGGTACATCCTCCGATAACCTACAATCCTCATCAATCTATGCGATTCATCCTACAAATCAAGATATACACTCCACGATATCACGTATCAGCAGTTCATCATCAAAATTATTCGATATTAGTGCATTAACATCATAATCATCGATCACACATTCGTCTTCCAATCTAAATTAGGACAAAACGATTTTAATCGAGGTTTTTTGCACAGATAGGGATAATCGGAAGGACACACGTCGTCTAATGGAGTATTGATTCTCTGTTGCACCGTTACGTGAATTTGTAAGTTCTTACACCTTGTTTTGTAGTAGTATATGATAAAACAACTATTAATCGTCAATTTAGACATGTTATTTTGCGATTATGACACTTAAACAGTTGTTTCATAAATGAATTATTGAAAATTGTGGTATATATATGATTTTTTAGTGAACATAGGGGCGAATGTTGTGACGAACTATATGTAATGCGGTAGTGATGTGTGTTTTATGTATTTTTTTAATTACGGAATGATGTTATGTGCATAATGTTAGATATGATTAGCAACACGAAAGTTGATTTGGTGAATGATAGGGTTTTTACTTCTGAATTATGATTGACGATAAGTTATGTCGTGATAATGCACATGTGCATTAACACATTAGAATAGGCTTATAGAGAATAGGCAGAATAGGCTTATACGGAACAGGATAATAAGAACATAATAATAAGATAATTTTATGATCTACACATTTAATGCACATGTGCATTAACACGACAGAAAAGGCTTATACAGACTAGGCTTGCACGGAACATGATAATAAGCTAATTTTATGATCTATACAGTTATGCACATGTGCAAGTTTATACAAATCGTTTGTATTTTTTAATATGATATATATTATGTTTGCATTTATAAATGGTAGATAATTTGTTGATTCGGAATTCGTGTTGTATTCTGTGATATATTGGTATGCACATGTGCATATGTTGACATCATAAGTTTAACAAAATATGTTATTAAGGCAATGTTGTGTATTATATATGCACACACACACAAATTGTCACAACAAGTCAACATGCACACGTGCATAGTTTGCAATAACATGTGAATAAGGTATTTAAGTTTTAATTTGATGTTATGTATGGTTATGCACACGTTACATGTTAAAATATGTTAATAAGATATTATTGTGTGATATATACATATATGCACATGTGCGTATATTTACAAAATACGTTATTATGCACACACGCATAATTTGTCATATTATGTTATTGATGTATTTAACAGTTAATAAGGTACTTAACATTTTTTGAACGTGTTCATTGTAGATCAGCAATGGAAAAAAAATCAGAAAAAATCGAAAAAGTCACGTTTGTATTAAAATCAAGAGATGAATGATCATAAAAAGTGCAAGACGCAGACGCAACGGAAGTGAATATGAATATTTAACAGATGGTTATATTATATTGATTGTTTATAATTCTTATTTTGGTTGCTCAGTAATTAAATATGTTTTTATGCACATGTGCATCATTGTATTAATGTTTTTTAGTTGATAGTATAATTTGTATAAACACGTCAAGTTTATAAATGCAGATTTGCAAGAAGTGAGGAAGGATGTGCAAAAGGACATTAATAGGAGGATTAGCAAACGGAAAAAAGAGGAAACCACAAATGAAGGTTTTGCTGAAGTTCGCACGACAAAGAATAGAAGGTTGTCCTCAGAAACTGCCGAAGTTAAAGGATTGCAACATTATAATCGTACCCATGATTGAAAAAAAACATTTTTACCTGACAACGCGATGGTTGAAGTGGTCGATAACATGCATGATAGCATTTCTTTGTACAAGATGACATCAGGAACGAATTTTAGATACTTAGGGTCGCCTTGTAAAGTCGTATGTATATATTTTATATTTAATGTTATAATTGTGAATAAGGATATAAGTTGACGAACACATGCATTGCAAAAACATTACATTGTTGAGTATTTAAAAGACGTCAGACATACAATGGCATCACACATGGTGAACGCAGCAGTGACAAGAAAGAGGTTAGAATGTGCGACAACTGACAATTCAACGATTACGGTGTGTTCGCTATACGACGCATGGAGATGTATAAAGGGAGAGCTGTTAGTTTTGATGTGGTTTTAGTACCCGTAAAGATATCCAGAAGATGCAGTTGAAAAATTTGAGGATGAAGATAGCAAAAAAATGTTGTTGTCAGATGCAAATGTATATAAAGGAAGTGTTATGGAGCGCGCAAAGGAGACGATCCATGGAATGAAAGAAGAAAGGGTGCAGAAGCTGTTAAATGAAGAGGCGTTGAAACAAGATGAATGCTGGAACATGCTTAGCAAGTGGAAAATGGATTAGAAAATATGAGGTTTTGGGTTTCAAGTTAGTAATACATATGATGGTTAATGTTACGGTTCAAGTTGCATGTCACGGTTATGTTACAGTTTATGTGTAGGTTATATTTTATTTCGCAGTTTATGTTTTCGTTTGGTTAGACGGATTGACACGTGGATAGTTGTTGTGATGCGTGTACTTTTGGTTGACATCAGTTGATAACATTAAGTTGATAATATTCGGAGTTTATATTGGTTGCTTTGTTATGCATATGTGCATGGTGATGCTTAAATGTTGAATATGGCTGTTAATGCATGTTATTAATTGTAAAATGAATGTTTTATATAATGTGTTACAGATGGATATGATTGGTAACAGTTATTATATCATGTTGTTTAGTAAATGAAATGCTGACATGCACATGTGCATGAAGTGTTAAAACATACAGTTTTTTTCATTGTATGTAATGTATTTGTGGGGTATGCACATGTGCATAAAGTGATGAAAATGTACATTTGTTGTAGTTACATCCAGATATGTTCAGATGTAAAATATAACAAAATGTTACAACGGGATTTGTTCATACTAGTAACCATGTGGGGTCAAGCACTAAACATGTATGCACATGTGCATTTTTTTTGTTTGGTTAAACACAATAGGAGTGTCATAATGAATATATGAAAGACACATTGATCGTCAACTTAAAAACATAATAAACAACTTTTACGCATAAATAGTCAAATAAAAAACATAATAAAAAAACTATTGAAAGTCATAAGCACTTCATGCCAATAATAATAAGTTGCCATAAATAATAGATAAATCAAAAACCACGAGTTGGGTTGGACAATTTACGACGTCTGGCGAACACCTAATAGCTTGCTTAGGTTCATGCATTTGCTCAGGTTCGCGCCTAACAGTTGCTTGTTCAGGTTCATGCGGTTCCTGCGTGCATGCAGGGTCTTTAGATGCGACATAATTAGAAGAATTATAACCATCGGTGTCATCATCAGTGTCATCATCGGTGTCATCATCGAGATCAACATCATCAGAACCAGAATCAGGCGGGGCAGGGAGTCCAGCAGCGATAGCAGCAGCACGTTTAGCTGCTCGTGCAGCAAGTTTGGCAGCCTTGATTTTCTCATAGTTGCGTGAATCATGGTCAAACACGAATTTGTTGCATTTATTGCATAAACGTCCGGCTTTTTGTCGCTCACCAACTTTCTTTTGTTTATCTTTGATTTTTTTTACCACCGGGGCCAATCCGTTGTTTTTTGGTCCCACACCATTTGTTTCTAATACCTTGAGGAGGATGGACACTTGTGCCTAGATCTGCAGGCATGTTTAATATATCACTCATGTTTGCAGTTTTCTGGATGGAACGAGGCTGAGAATCACACGGGAACGTTTCAAATATGCGGTTCCTAATGCGTTTGATTTCAGCATATAACGAACGTAGATGATCAGGATTGCGTCTCAGCCGGTTTGTGCATTGGGCGTAGTATGTATAGCAACAGTAAATGTGCCTGTTCAAACAACAAAAAAATGTAACAATTACTAAAAAATGTTTACTATTGACAAGTAATATACTTATGGAATTATCAAATTAGCTGTACAATGTGGCAGTAGTTAATGTTGTATCACATATGTAAGGTTACCATGATGCACATGTGCATAATGCAATTTTCAACATAATACACATGTACATTATCAATTAATTTTAAACATAATGCACATGTGTATGGACTTATAGTGTAATATATTTTAAAACACGGATGGCTACTATTATGCACATGTGCATATTTTGTTGATTCAACATTAATTACAACATAATTAATTACAATATAATGTATCTGTTATCATGGTGTAAGTGTGCATATATTATGAAGTATGTTGTAAAAAAGAATAGTTATAAAATACCTTTAGTCTCAAACCGAATGAACTGCAATTTGGTTCTGTATTTGTAGGTGCTGTACCAGTTGAAGTAGTGTCACAAGACAATGAGTGGTGTTCTGATACATTAACATTATCTGATACATTAACATTATCTGAAGATAGTATAACATTGTCGGATGTTGACATGGAATCAAGAGTCTGGATTTCAAATCCACAAATGGTATGTCGACTCTCAACTGTTGTAGACGCAATTTTGTGACTTACCACAGGATTGACAGTAGAAATGGGATTAACAGCAAATCGACCACCAAAATCAGCATCAGATGTGTATGTTGATGATATTGAGAAATTGTTGGATGGGGAACATCAGATGCGTTAGGATCAACACGGATGAATCCGAGGACACCATATGTCGTCATAATCAATGGGCTGAATGCCTCCGGCGTGAAATTTGTGATAGAGACGCCGTGAAACAAGCGACAACCGTCGTGTAGATGTTGTCGATGATTGTGAGTGAGCTGAGAACTGAATCAATGAAACTCTGAATTGATGAAACCCTATACAGGGGAATATTAAATGATATTAAGAAAAGAACGCGCATATTTTTTATTAAAGTCAACATAATTACAAGTTTGTCATGTGTTCACATTGGTTCTCGTGACGCAATAAAGGGTGGTTCCTAACAGATCCTTATCCTATATATATATAGGATTCGGTTCAAACAAGAACCACCACGAGTTGTGAGAACCGCAAGAACTTTTTATCCTGGACGAGTTGGGCCAATTTTTTTTTTGCTCAAACATAGATGAAAATATTATAAACACATCTGTAAAAAAAATTTATAAATTGTCGAGTCGGTAGTTTTGACTGATAAAAGTTTCTTTATGCCGCCAGGCGTAAAAAATATACTTACATAAGTCAAAACTAACGCCTCAATAATTTTTTTCACTTCTTTTTCTACAGATGTGTTTGTAATTTTTTCATCTACGTTTGTGTAAAAAAAAAATTGGTCCAACTCGCTCTGGATCAAAAAGTGATCGTGGTTCTCGTAACTCGTGTTGGTTTTCATTTTAACCCATCTCTCTCTCTCTCTCTCTCTTATATATATATATATATATATATATATATAAAACCTAACAAAAAAACTCTGATTTTTCAAAAAAAATTAAATAAACAAAATTTGCATTCATTTTTTTGTTTTTGCTTAGGAGAAATTTTTGTTCGTAATACTTTTCTAAACTAGCCTAGTATTTCTCACACTATTTTATAAGAATAGTATCTCTTTAAAGGAGAAAAGATAACAATGTTTTATGATTTGGTGGCATAATTCTATAACACAATTGAAGATCTTCTTGTGACGTGTTGGTATGTTGCTTGTTAATTAAATGGTTGGTACGCTTGTTAAAAAATGGTTCATATATAATATACTTTTGTAAACAATACAACTTTTAAATGAAATGGTATGACCCTTTGTTATCAAAAGCTTGTCAGCGAGGCTCCGGGCTCTTTTTCTTTTTAAAGTGCTGGTTAGGCGAGCGCCTAAAGCCAGACGCATGCAAGAAAAAACCGTTCTTTCTCAGTTAATCCCAAGTTCTTTCTTCTCTCTTCTATTTTGTAGAGCTGCACTCTCTTTCTTTGAACGCTCCTCTTTACTGTTTTATTGTTTGTGTTTTTTTTTTCATTATTTTACAAGGCTTCATTTTTATACTACAGTTATATTTGACATTTTTAGGCTTTCCTTTTGTGCCCACAATTAACTTTCAAATTTTAAATATTTTAGATTTTATTTTCTTATCTTTTTAACATCTGTATGTTTTTCTTATATGATCTTTATGTGTATGTGCATGTATATATTACACATATAATCATATGTGTAATATATAGAGTTTTATTGCATTTGAAAAACAATATTAATTCGATAGTTGTTAATGCCTATTATGAAAATAGACCTAAACAAGGATAATAAAACATGTCTAAAACCTATAAAAATTGTATTTTTATACTTTGCTCCTAGTTTAAAAAAAGCTTTTGCTTTTTAAACATCTTGCATCTAGGTTCTGGGCAAGGCCTATGCACCTACATACGTATGACCTATAAGTTAGTAATTGTATATATGTATAAATTATTTATCTTAACATAAAAGATTAAAAAATAATTATCACCCTTTAATTTAGTTTATTGATTTATAATTTACGGTTCATACGTCATTAATAAATATTTTTTTTATCAGATATCTTCTCATATTTTGATTTGAAATAAAGCATGCCTGATTGAATCCTTAAAAAAACAGGTTAAAGTAATAGTCAAAGAACACTAACCATTCTCGTGTATGCATGGTTGTAAAACAAGGTTTTCAAAGCCGAGTAGTCGCTGCAAGTTAGGCTGTCAAGGCCACATTTTCTTCAACTCCGCCTAATCTCTCGGAATCGATCAAACACGTAAATCTCGGCCCAAATCGAATCTAGTGGGTCAACTTGAGCCGAGTTTAACTTAAAAAAATAAAACGTAAGTTCTATGCCTATCATATTAGAGAATAAATATCATTTTCGCGTAGTTTGATATAAATATTAGTAAATTTGTGTTTTTTGGCATATATTAATTTTCGAAAACTAATTTCTTTACAATTTAACATGTCCGAGTACTCCCCGAACAGGGGCGTAGCATTTAAGGGGCCGGGAGGGGCGCCCGACCCCCCGAACTTTTCGCTCAGTAGTGTTGTACATGTAGTTTTCGTATAGAAACTTTTGGGTATATACGTTTTCGACCCCCGGTTCTATAGAAATTTTTGGGTCCGTCTAGGCCGAGTACTCTCAACTCTACGGTCGACCGACTAGGGAGCACCTAGCTACTTTTGCAATCATGCATGTATGTAGTATATGAATTGGTAACAAAAGTAACCACCGTAGGCTTGAGAGCGTAAATATATGGACTCTGAGTTAAAAGAGTTCTGATTCAAGTGTCGATCTATCTCCTTGCATCATAATCTTCTTAAATCGGCTCCACCTAATTCTTTGGAGACTAATCCAAAATATGCCAACATCCTTATTGTTAGTGGGTCATGCTTTATAGTTAAAGAGTAATGGTGTAAGTAGCATTTCTTATTATTCCTTCTAAAACATAGTTCCATAGGGGCCTTGTTCGAGCTCAAAAAATGTGCCTCTTAGGCCTTAACGAAACATATAACATAAATTATTTTTTTTTACACCCGTTCATAAAATCATAGTATTCAATAAACAATACAATTACCAAAATGACAAAATCACAGAAATTCAAATGAATAACATACCGTAATAACTAATAAACTAATAGCTAACAAATGGTCTGTGAAGCCCTCCTTGCATTCTTGATAGAAAATCGGTGGATCAACTATTCACTGCTTATACTATCTAAGACTTGGTTCTCAATAACTATCATCGCCAACCCACTAAGTCTTTCTTGAGCCATTGTAGACCGTATGTAAGATTTCGGTAACTTCAACTTGGAAACATTTTTTCTGTAGATGCAACAGTGACTTCAAAAATATTCTATATGCAATGCATGCTTCTGGGAAATAATCGACATCTTTCATATACTCCAAAACCTTTATAGGTTTGCTAAATTTATTGGTTAGTGATTTACCAAATAACAAAGTGACTCAACATCAATATCTGATCTTTCATCAAACTTGAGTGCAATTTTATGACGATGATAAGACGACTTAAGATCTTCATCTTTAATATTCCTCAACTTATGTGGAAACAAAAAACCAAATAACCCCTCATACCATTTGAATTGGTCAAATCTTTTCTCTAAAGAAACAATAGCTTGATCAACAACAAATAGAAATAATTTACTCTGAAACTATCTTCATCTATAATTATAGGCGGATTAAGCGCCAAAAACCCATGTATAGCACCCATTTGAGACTTCACCAATTCCTCAACTCGTATCCTCTTTTGACGTTTTTCCTATCCGGATGCTTGTTTACGAGCTATTAACGCCTAATTAATCGACAAAGTTTCTAACAAGTTAAGTCAACGCCAAAATAATTGACAAACAATGCCAAATAACACCAAAATAATGAATGCTTAACGACAATTAACAACACTTAAGCTTAATAAATGAACGCATTTAATACCCAATGGTCCTAACTAATCAAGTAAGCATTAATCAATAATCAATTAATCATACCTGCGATCGCAATTCTTCAAGGCGCCGAACCCAAAATCTGCGATCAAACAAAACAAGGCCTGGGGTCGATGTTTCACGATTGATAACTCGATGTTCAACACTTCAACTGTTCAAAACAGAATTCGTTTATTCAAGTGTGGTGCGATCAGACAAACAACAACAGGGCTAGGAATTGGAGTGTGGTGGGATGACTGATGACTCTATCTCGATGTTCAACTGTCGGACAGTAGACGCCTGGTGATTCTAGTGTGGCACGATGACAAAACACGACCTGGACAGTTGACGCCTGGTGCAATTGATCTTAATCATGCAAAACTTCAGGGCCTGCGGTCGTCGATGTTCTTGCCTTATGCGTGTTCCTGTGCGACGTTTTAGTATCCTAACAATTTCCAATTGCCGCTCAACAATTTGGAATCATATTGTTTGATTATTTTTTAAGTCAAATGGGTATTGGGCTAACTAAACCTAACGGGTTAACTTCTAAACCATAATAATTGTTTTGTAAATCGGTCAATATTGGTGTTTGTATGGGTATACACAATTTTTAAAATACAACACACACACACACACACACACATATATATATATATAGTGAAATTGTATTGTACAGCTTTGCTTAACGTACTGTCACACCCCAACCGATAGCGGAAACATCGGGATGTGGCACTAAGCGACTATTTCGTGACAATAATTAATTAAATTCAATTTTTATAAATACCAAACAAAATTTCCATACAGAATAGTCAAAAATGGAATACAACTGTCTCAAACAATTACACAAAACATAGATGAATTAGGCGAGTATCTAGCATCCTATCCATTTCCAGCATACAATCCATCAACCTGTCACATACGTTAAATTAAATGTCAATACAAACATATAAAGGTGAGTACACAGGTTTAACATAAGTATCGTAATGTAAGCGTTTCACAAAACCAGCATGTATAAACGTAGCATGTGAATCATGTAAGCTAATTTAACATTGATACAGGCTAACCGACAGACCGCGAGTGAGTATGCGTGTCACGTGTTCACCGAAATGTCCACGTATGTAAACAAGTAAAGTAAAGCGTGCCTCAACTGTCACACCCCGACCCGCAGGGGAATAAGAGTCGGGGCATAATTGGGTTATCACTAAAGCTCACGATGTTTACTAATATGTTTCATATTTATTAAATTCAAATTACATCTCAATGTTCAAGTCAAATTCATACAATACAAGGAAAGGAAAATTTAAATAAAACAATCCAAAGTCTAAACTTGTTTATTCTTCTAGGCCATCCTATATGTTTCTTGCTTCAACTTGATCACCTGTATCATGTGTAAAATTGGGGAATTTTGGGTCAACAAAAGTTGGCGAGTGAACCTTGTTAGAAAACATTTATTATTGATTTCTTGTCATATTTAATATGGAAAAATTATGCACTAATCATATGTAAGCAAATGTAGATAAACATACAATAACAAAACACCTTGCATGAGTATATGACATGAATGATAATGTATATGTTGGCAACGTCTCGTTCACGCTCATAGGTAATGGGGAACGGACGGCCTATGATGATGTATGTGCGATCAAGGCTCAATCAAACGGAGCCGATCGTATGTTGGCAACGCCTCGTTCACGCTCATAGGTAATGGGGAACAGCTCACGCTCATAGGTAATGGGGAGCGGCGGCCTATGATAGTGTATGTACTGAAAATGATAAATTTAATCTAAACATTAACCACACAAACAATTGATATATATTGGCAACACATTTGATCATGAATATGATGGATGCACAAGTGTTTAATTGAAATAAATAAATAGCGACACATGATACACCCCAAAATGTGATTAAAACGGAGAATTGGTAGAGATTCACTCACATTGGGTGCGTTCTCTTGATGATGTTGGATGCGCACGAGTTTAGAGGGTTGATCGACGAGGAATAACTAACCTAGATAATAACGAAAAGGTACGGTAAATAAGTGGATTTTATTAACAATTTTAATAGGATTTTTAGATTTATTTTTGTGAGTTTAAGGTCGTTTTCTAACTTTAAAAATATTATTTTTAAGTATTTTTAATTGATTTTTAAATTAAATAAATAAATAAAAATATAAAAAAAATGTTGACTTTTTGGGTTGACCGTTGACCGTTGACTTTGACTGTTGACCGGTTCGGTCTTGTATAAGTATGCGCTGGGTGAGACTCGAACCCGTGACCTCCCGTACGCGTGCACGCAGCTCTACCAACTGAGCTACGTGTCTAACCCGAAATATATCTGTTTTTAATTATATTTATACACTATTTAGTTTAATCAGAATTCATTCATTTTAAAAAGGTTTTAATTATATCGAACCGTTGCTTATAACAGGTCTTGAACCCGTGACCTGTGATTCCACGTTGCACACAGTCCACCGCTGGACTGTGTGTCTAACCTGGTTAATATGCTGGTTTTTATTATACTTAACATCTTTCAGTGAGTAACCCGGTTTGGTTTTTAAAAAGAGCATTTTTATTTCAGAGAGTGAGGTTGGGTCAGGGATCGAACTCGAGACGTGGGATACTTAACATCTTTCAGTGAGTAACCCGGTTCGGTTTTTAAAAAGAGCATTTTTATTTCAGAGAGTGAGGTTGGGTCAGGGATTGAACTCGAGACGTGGGATAGTTGTTTGCACACAGTCCACCGCTGGACTGTGTGTCTAACCCGGTTATATATCTTGTTTTAATTATACTTATACATTAGTTCGACTTCATCTTCTTCGCTCAAACACAGACAACGATTATTCAACTGTTCTTGTTAAATTCGATTAACGGAATTTATAAGCGATTGAAATGTGATGGACAGAGAGGGTTTGGGGAAAGAATGTACCGAAACAGATGTCTTTCTCAGAACTCCGGCAAGGATCGTCGGCTCTGTTTTGTGAACTCCACCTGTTCGGATCAATTAACAGTTTTGATTGATTAGATGTGAAATTGAGTTACTAAACAATGATTAACAGGAGGTTTAGATGGTCATACCGATTCACAGCGTGATTTTGGAAATTCCAGAGATTTTCCGGCGAGTACAGAATATCCGGCAACGTCGTCTGGGATTGATTCTGGGTGATGGATTGATGTTAGTAATGGTCTAACAATGGATTGAAACAGAAAGAGTCGAGGTATTTACCGTTTTGATGTGAGTCTCGGTTCCGGCGAAAGTCCGGTGATGGCAGAATATTTCCGGCGAGTGAAATTGCTTCGAGAAATGGTGCGATTTTGAGCGAAAAGATTACCAGAGGCTTGGGTGTGTATTTATAGGAAAGAATTTCGATGAATTGGGTCCGATTTCTGTCTTGATTCGTTGGTCAGCCTTTCTCCGGTGGTTATGACTGATGTCGCGGGCTAGACATCGGTTATAACCGATGTCGATGTTAATACGTACGTTAAGTCAACAGAAACCGTCGATAATTGGCGAAATCATCGGATTTTCCCGTGACTGCGAAATGGGCGCGCTGTTGACTGAATTTGATTTCGAGTTTTGTTATATGTATTAATTGTTTCGATATATCATCAAATAACACAAGTGGCGGAGTGGTGGTATGTGTGTGAGTTAAGTCTTTGAGGTTTCATCCGGCTGACCCGGGTTCGAAACCCGGCAGCCGGTTTCTTTTTTTATTTATTTTATTTTCACTTTTTATCAATTATAGTTTATAACTTCTAAATTTTTTATTAATTATGTATCGTTTAAAATTAAAATAAGTCATAAATAGGCAACGAAATTTTTATAACTTGATATTCGATTACAAACGAAGCGGGTTTGGAAACTCGTTTTTCGACGGATGTTACAGTATTCCCTACTTTTAGAAATTTCGTCCAGAAATTTAGGTAGTAGTGGTAACCGGAAAAAGATGTGGGTATTTCTCGCGCATTGAGTCTTCACGTTCCCAAGTAAACTCAGGTCCTCGTTTTGACTCCCAGCGTACCCTGACGATTGGAATATGGCTTCGTCTTAAACGTTTCTCTCCGAAGTCCATAATTTCTAGTGGTCTTTCAATGAAATGCATAGATTCATCGACTTGAATGTCTTCTAGAGGAATATGGAGATTTTCATCGGCGAGGCACTTCTTCAAGTTCGATACGTGGAATGTGGGATGAATTCTATTGAGTTCCTCTGGTAGGTCAAGCTTGTATGCTACAGGTCCTACTCTTTCGAGTATCTTGAAAGGTCCTACGTAGCGTGGTGCTAGCTTGCCATTTTGGCCAAAACGAACCACTCCCTTCCACGGTGATACTTTTAAAAGTACTTGGTCACCAATGTTAAACTCTAAGGGCTTTCGTCGTTTGTCTGCATAACTCTTTTGACGACTTTGTGCCGCTAGAAGGTTGTTTCGAATTTGATGAATCTTGTCTGTTATTTCTTGTATTAATTCTGGACCGGTGATTTGAGCTTCTCCAATTTCGTGCCAACATATTGGTGATCGGCACTGACGACCATATAATGCTTCGAAAGGTGCCATGCCGATACTTGAATGATAGCTGTTATTGTACGAAAATTCAACTAATGGTAGATGAGCGTCCCAATTCCCTTTGAAGTCTATGACACATGCTCGAAGCATGTCTTCAAGAGTTTGGATGGTGCGTTCAGATTGTCCATCAGTTTGAGGATGAAAAGCGGTACTGAGGTCTAATCGTGTACCCAAAGCGGCTTGTACGGCTTGCCATGTTCGTGAAATGAAACGACCATCACGGTCTGAAATGAGGTTTAAAGGTACACCATGAGGACTTACAATCTCACTGATGTAGATGCGAGCTAACTTCTCGTTTTTTGAAATCCTCGTGAATCGGGATGAAGTGAGCTGATTTTGTGAGACGATCAATGATTACCCATATAGTGTCATACCCACTAGAGGTGCGAGGTAACCCGGTAATGAAGTCCATGGTTATGTTTTCCCACTTCCATACAGGTATTTCAGGTTGGGTTAGAAGTCCTGAAGGTCTTTGATGTTCAGCTTTTACTTTAGAACAGGTGAGGCACTTGGAAACAAACACAGCAATATCCTTTTTCATGCCAGGCCACCAGTAGGTATATCGAAGGTCTTGATACATCTTGTCGGCTCCTGGGTGTACAGAGTATCGTTTTTTGTGCGCCTCTTTCATAAGGAAATCACGAAGGTTATTGTGATCGGGAATCCATATGCGATCTAGATAATACAAAATACCGTCAGATTTTGTTTCGAGTTTAAGTTCTGCTCCACAAGATAACTCATTGCGTATGTAGTTTTCTGTTATAGAAACATGTTGAGCTTCTCGGATTTGATCTTTGATGTCGGTTATGATTTGCGAACATAGAAGACGAATGGAGTTCGCATAACCCTTTCGACTGAGTGCATCGGCCACCACATTTGCCTTGCCAGGATGATATCGAATTTCACAGTCGTAGTCATTAAGAAGTTCGACCCATCTTCGTTGCCTCATATTCAACTCCTTTTGGTTAAAGATATGTTGGAGGCTCTTGTGGTCAGTGTATATTTCACACTTGGTACCATAGAGGTAATGTCTCCATATCTTAAGAGCGAACACAACAGCTCCAAGTTCCAGGTCGTGGGTAGTGTAGTTATTCTCATGAATTTTGATTTCTTGTCATATTTAATATGGAAAAATTGTGCACTAATCATATGTAAGCAAATGTAGATAAACATACAATAACAAAACACCTTGCATGAGTATATGACATGAATGATAATGTATATGTTGGCAACGTCTCGTTCACGCTCATAGGTAATGGGGAACGGACGGCCTATGATGATGTATGTGCGATCAAGGCTCAATCAAACGGAGCCGATCGTATGTTGGCAACGCCTCGTTCACGCTCATAGGTAATGGGGAACAGCTCACGCCCATAGGTAATGGGGAGCGGCGGCCTATGATAATGTATGTACTGAAAATGATAAATTTAATCTAAACGTTAACCACACAAACAATTGATATATATTGGCAACACATTTGATCATGAATATGATGGATGCACAAGTGTTTAATTGAAATAAATAAATAGCGACACATGATACACCCCAAAATGTGATTAAAACGGGGAATTGGTAGAGATTCACTCACATTGGGTGCGTTCTCTTGATGATGTTGGATGCGCACGAGTTTAGAGGGTTGATCGACGAGGAATAACTAACCTAGATAATAATGAAAAGGTACGGTAAATAAGTGGATTTTATTAACAATTTTAATAGGATTTTTAGATTTATTTTTGTCAGTTTAAGGACGTTTTCTAACTTTAAAAATGTTACTTTTAAGTATTTTTAATTGATTTTTAAATTAAATAAATAAATAAAAATATAAAAAAAATGTGGACTTTTTGGGTTGACCGTTGACCGTTGACTTTGACTGTTGACCGGTTCGGTCTTGTATAAGTATGCGCTGGGTGAGACTCGAACCCGTGACCTCCCGTACGCGTGCACGCAGCTCTACCAACTGAGCTACGTGTCTAACCCGAAATATTTCTGTTTTTAATTATATTTATATATTAACTCAGCTTATCCAAAATTCTTTTATTTTCAAAAACATTTTAAATCATCGAGCCGGTGTCACTGACAGGTCTCGAACCCGGGACCTGTGCTTTAACATTACACACAGTCCACCGCTGGACTGTGTGTCTAACTTGGTTAATATACACATTTTAATTATACTTAACAACTAACGTAAGTTAACCCTGTTCAGTTAGAAAAATAAAACGTTTTTATTACAGAGAGGGTGCGTGTATCAGGGATCGAACTCGCGGCGTGCGCGTACTTTTTGCACACAGTCCACCGCTGGACTGTGTGTCTAACCCGTTTAAAATACCAATTTTAATTATCCTTATAATGTTAGCACAGTTCATCTTCTCCGTTAATTTTTACAGACAGCAAATTACCCCTCTGTTTCTTGTTTTAAAACGATTAACACATTCATAAGACTAAGATGAAATGACAAAGACGGTGTTGGAAACAAACATACCGGAGGAATAATTTAACTCAGAATTCCGGCAAGGCGTCGGCTCTGTTTTTATGAACTTCAACTGAGCAAGCAAATTATCCGTTTTGATTAGCTAATCGTGGAATTGAAATGCTAAACAAACGTTAACAGGGTGTTTAAATGTCCATACCGTTTCACAGCTGAAAATAAGGATTTCCAAAAGTTTTCCGGCGAACTGGAATTATCCGATAGCAGCGTCTGAATTTGATTTCAATTGAAAGGTCTGAGTTAGAAATAGCTTAACAATTGATAGACCACGACGGTATTGAAAGACTTACCGTTTTGATGGAGAATACGGTTTTCCGGCGACTTGCAGAAACTTTCCGGCGAGTAAAATTTGATTCTCCGGCGGACTGAAACTTGTGCGGAGATGTAATTGAGAGTCTGTAGATTATGTTTGAGTCGCGAAAGAGTACAAAGATGGAAGTAATACTGGAATTGAAGATTTTCGGTTATAAAAACCGATCCACTTCTAGAATTCAAGTTCATTCAAAGCAACTTGATTGAAAACGTCGGTATATCGCTTAAACTCAGTGAACCGCGAGTAATCAAATCGTCTTTGGGCGTTTGATGACCGATTTCAGTTACAGTTGGCGTAACCGGTTGATTTATGTTTGTCTATAAAACTCATTTGTTTCCTAGAGTTGACAGAAAACAACAAGTGGCGGAGTGGTTATGCGTGTGTGTGTTAAGTCTTTGAGTTCTCTTCCGGCTGACCCGGGTTCGAGTCCCGGCAGCCTCATTTTATTTTTAATTATTTTATTTTTACTTTTTATCCATTATAACTTTTATAGATTAGTTTGTTTATTAATTATGTATCATTAGAAATCAAAATAGGCTTAAATACGCAACGAACATTTATATCTTGATATTCGATTACAAATGGAGCGGGTTTGGAAAACCCGTTTTCGACAAATGTTACAGTATCCCCTACTTTTAGGAATTTCGTCCCGAAATTTAAGTAGTAGAAGTAGTAGGAAAAAGATGCGGGTATTTTTCACGCATTGAGTCTTCACGTTCCCAAGTAAACTCAGGTCCCCGTTTCGACTCCCAGCGTACCCTAACAATTGGAATGCGACTCCGTCGTAGACGTTTTTCTCCGAAGTCCATGATCTCTACCGGTCTTTCAATAAAATGCATAGATTCATCAATCTGAATATCTTCCAGAGGAATGTGGAGATTTTCATCAGCGAGGCACTTCTTCAAGTTTGATACGTGGAATGTGGGATGAATCCTGTTAAGTTCTTCTGGTAGATCAAGCTTGTATGCTACAGGTCCTACTCTTTCGAGTATCTTGAAAGGTCCTACGTAGCGTGGTGCTAGTTTCCCTTTTTGACCAAAACGAACTACTCCCTTCGACGGTGATACTTTTAAAAGTACATAATCACCAATGTTAAACTCTAAAGGCTTCCGTCGTTTATCTGCATAACTCTTTTGACGACTTTGAGCTGCTAGAAGATTGTTTTGAATTTGATGGATCTTGTCTGTGGTTTCTTGAATCAATTCCGGACCAGTGATTTGAGCTTCCCCAATTTCGTGCCAACATACTGGAGATCGGCACTTACGACCATATAAGGCTTCAAAAGGTGCCATGCCGATGCTTGAATGATAGCTGTTGTAGTACGAAAATTCAACTAATGGTAGACGAGCGTCCCAATTTCCTTTGAAGTCTATGACACATGCTCGAAGCATATCTTCAAGAGTTTGAATGGTGCGTTCAGATTGACCATCAGTTTGAGGATGATAGGCGGTACTGAGATCTAACCGCGTACCCAAAGCGGCTTGTACTGCTTGCCATGTTCGGGAAGTGAAACGACCATCACGATCAGAAATAATGCTTAACGGTACACCATGTCGACTTACGATTTCGCTGATATAAACACGAACTAGCTTTTCGTTTTTGAAATCTTCACGGATAGGAATAAAGTGAGCTGATTTTGTAAGTCGGTCAATGATTACCCATATAGTGTCATACCCACCAGAAGTGCGAGATAACCCGGTAATGAAGTCCATGGTTATGTTTTCCTACTTCCATACAGGTATTTCGGGTTGGACCAGAAGTCCTGAGGGTCTTTGATGTTCAGCTTTCACCTTGGAACATGTAAGGCACTTAGAAACAAAAACAGCAATATCCTTTTTCATTCCAGGCCACCAATAGGTGTATCGAAGGTCTTGATACATCTTATCGGCTCCTGGGTGTATAGAGTATCGTGTTTTGTGAGCCTCATTCATAAGAATTTCACGAAGATTGTTGTGGTCAGGAATCCATATACGATCTAGATAGTACAGAATACCGTCAGATTTAGTTTCAATTTTAAGTTCAGCTCCACAGGACAGCTCCTTTCGTACATCATCTTCCGTTACTGAAACATGTTGGGCTTCTCGAATTTGATCCTTAATGTCAGTTATGATTTGCGAACATTGAAGACGAATGGAGTTCGCATAACCCTTTCAACTAAGTGCATCAGCCACCACATTTGCCTTGCCAGGGTGGTACCGAATTTCACAGTCGTAGTCATTTAGAAGTTCGACCCATCTTCTTTGCCTCATGTTTAACTCCTTTTGATTGAAGATATGTTGAAGACTCTTGTGGTCAGTGTATATTTCACACTTAGTACCGTAGAGATAATGTCTCCATATCTTAAGAGCGAACACAACGGCTCCAAGTTCTAGGTCATGGGTGGTGTAGTTCTTCTCATGCGTCTTGAGTTGTCTCGAAGCATAAGCTATAACCTTTCCTCTTTGCGTTAGAACACAGCCTAATCCTTGCCCTGACGCGTCGCAATAGACCACGAAGTCATCACAACCTTCAGGAAGAGTGAGGATTGGTGCATCACAGAGTTTTTGTTTAAGGGTATGAAAGGCTTCTTCTTGCTTGGGTCCCCATATGAAAGGTTTTCCCTTATGAGTTAAAGTCGTGAGTGGTACAGCAATGCGAGAGAAGTTTGAAATGAAACGACGATAATAACCAGCCAAACCAAGAAAAGATCTTACTTCAGTTGGTGTACGTGGCGCTTGCCATTCTTGTACCGCTTTGATCTTTGAGGGGTCGACATGTATTCCCTTGTCATTGACTACATGTCCGAGGAATTGCACCTCTTTTAACCAGAATTCGCATTTGGAAAATTTGGCGTAAAGCTTTTCATTCTCTAGAAGAGTAAGGATGAGTCAAAGATGGCGCTCATGATCAGACTTAGACTTTGAATAAATGAGAATGTCGTCGATGAAGACTATAACAAATCGATCAAGATAAGGTTTGCAGACTCTGTTCATCAGATCCATTAAGACTGCTGGAGCATTGGTTAAACCAAATGGCATAACTCTGAATTCATAATGACCATAACGAGTTCGGAATGCGGTCTTTGGGACGTCTTCTTCATGTACTCTAAGTTGATGATAACCAGATCGAAGGTCGATTTTTGAAAAGCAGCTGGCACCTTGAAGTTGGTCAAGAAGATCATCAATGCGAGGTAATGGATAGCGATTCTTGATTGTTAACTTGTTGAGTTCTCTGTAGTCGATGCACATGCGAAACGATCCATCTTTCTTCTTTATAAAAAGGACAGGTGCACCCCAAGGCGAGGAGCTAGGACGTATGAATCCCTTGTCAGTCAACTCTTGTAATTGACTGGCTAGCTCTTGCATTTCAGAGGAGGCCAACCTATAAGGAGACTTTGCAACTGGTGTAGCACCAGGTATAAGATCAATACGGAATTCGACTTCTCTAACTGAAGGAAGTCCTGAAATGTCGTCAGGAAAAACTTGCGGGAAATCTTTTACTACTGGGATGTCTTCAAGTTTCTTCTCCATGGTTCCCTTTTTGATGATATGAGCTAAAAACGCGACATAATTCTTGCGAATATATTTTTGAGCTTGAAGACAAGACATTAAGCTGAGCCCTTTCGACGAGGTTTCTCCAAAGATTCGAAGAGTCTGACCGTTTGAAAGAGGAATACGTATAAACTTTTCGCGACATACAACTTCTGCCTGATGTTGACTGAGCCAGTCCATACCAATTATGATATCAAAACTTCCTAACTTCATAGGAATAAGGTCAACTGAAAAGTCGTGGTCGTTTAAGGTGAGTGTACAGTTGCGTATAATAGAGTTTAATGAGACCGGTTTCCCGTCTGCAACTTCTACTGTTATGGATTCCATGAGCTTATCACGATTTTGGTTTAGGATAAGGACACAAAACTTTATCCGCGCCAGTATCAAACAACATGGATGCATATCTACCATTGATAAGGAACGTACCGTTAACCACATTGCTGTCAGCTCTAGCCTGATTAGCGTTGATGTTGAAAGCTCTTCCTCTTGCAGGTGGAGGAGCTTGGTTCGCTTGATTCACCGGATTGGCTTGGGCAATAATGTTTACCAGCCTTGGACAAGTGTTTCTAAAATGGCTTGGGTCTCCACAATTGTAGCAAGCCCGCATAGGTTGTACCATAGGATAGTTGGGTTGGTAATATGTTTGGGCTAAATGTTGGGTGGGTGGTAATAGTAGGGGTTGCTGGGCTTGACCCATTATTTGCTGGTGGGTTTGGGTTGAAGGCTGGTGGCGGTTCGTTCGCTGAGGCATGCGGCAGGTTTGAACAGTATGACCTGCGCGACCACAGCCGGTGCAATATTAGCAGGGATGATCAGGTGAATGGTGGTATTGGCAACGGTTGCATTTTGGTAACGGGCCAGAGTATGGTCTTTTGTATGGTGTCGGTGAAGGGGCGACTTGGGTAATGGTTGCAGCAGGAATAGGGAAATTGGTTTGAGTGACAGCGAAGTTTCTGGTGTTGCGCTTCCTCTTGTTAGCAAACTTAGAGGAGGAGATGGAATGGTTTGAAGTTTGACCCTCAACGGGGGCTTTCTTTTTCTCTTCTTTAAACTTACCGTTGCGAATTCGATTCTCGGTCAGTTCAGTCGCTAGCTCCATAGCAGCTTCAAGTGTTGCTGGCGAAATGCTGAGAACTGAATCTTGAATTTTCGAGGGAAGACCTCGAATATAATGCTCGATCAAGCGATAAACTGGGGTAAACAAATTAGGGACCATTTGGTTCAACTCTAAGAACCTCTTGTTGTAGGTGGTATGATCTCCCTCCTTTTGCTTTAAAGAATGAAATTCGTCCTCCAACTTTTTAATTTCACTCCTAGGACAGAAACGCCTAGTCATGATTTCCCTTAACTCCTCCCATGTTAAGGCCATTGCATCATCAATTCCCCTCTTCCCCTTTTCAGTATTCCACCTGGTGAGAGCTACCCCAAATAGTCTCCCGGTGGCGTATCGAACCTTGCGATCCTCAGGACAATCGCAGTTGAGGAAGGTGTTTTCCATTTCCTCAAACCAGTGGAGGAGAGCAGTGACACCTTCGGTCCCTTCAAATTTAGGAGGATCACAAGACTTGAAATGTTTGTATGAGCACTTGCTGGTAGGAGGGTTGCCGATGTTCTGGTCATGTTGTTGGGGAGGATTAGTGGGATTTGTGGCGAGAACTTGTTGTACTTGAACCACAATGTCAGGAAGTACCGCGGCCATTTGTTTCGCAATTTGTGTGGCCAAACGTTCGTGAGACCTTCCTGATCTTTTACCCCCTCGTTGTTGTCTAGCCGACATCTACAGGAACATACATAAGAAGATTGTGAGTTTATGAAGTCTTTTTAGGTGTCATGTGTCTTTAAGAAAATGAAAATAACATAAATATCAATAATGCAACTACATCCATAGGATGTCTTGGGTTTGCTCATGTTGGGCCTCAAATGTTCCCCATACCTTCACCTGTATAGTCATGTGGGCCCCCATGACTATTGGCTTGGTAGGATTCACATTAGTATTGGCGATTTAACACTCGCATCACCCGAATGCAAACCACAAAATATGTTTACGAGATGTATGGTCGGAATGTGTCCAGGTGTAGACACAATGACAACTCAAAGTGGGGTTAGCTCACACGACGTTTGGTATAGCATGCTTTGGCCTAATAGGTACTTCGTACTCTCATCGTTAGTCCCCAGGTAGGCAAACTGGTCCTTTATTTTGGATTTATACGAATGCCAGCCTAGACAGGACATTCCGACTACCGGTACTGGTACCCTTCCAGTTACTACATGCCCGTCATGAGAACTCACTTTGATGAGATTTGAAAAACACAAAAATCATTGTAAAAGCAATCATGAAAATGATGTGATGTGTGCTTTCATGGATATGTTATGTTATGAGAATATGATTCATGATAGGCATTATATGATAATATATACTTATGAACATGCTTGCATAACATTGAATGTAACATTTAACATAAAACATATAAACATCATGAAATTTGGCATGTAACACACTAAAATCTTAAAAATTTCTAATCAACTATAGTATAGGCTCTAAGGGTCTAATAACCTATCCTATATCCCTATAGTCATGGCTCTGATACCAATCTGTCACACTCCGACCCGCAGCGGAATAAGAGTCGGGGCATAATTGGATTATCACCAAAGCTCATGATATTTACTAATATGTTTCATATTTATTTAAGTCAAAATTACATTCCCAATAATCCAAACATGTCCATACAAATACAAAGAAAAATAACCAACTAAACAATTCCAAGCTCTAAATCATTTTATTCTTCTAGGCCAATCCTATGTGTTTCTTGCTGCAGCTGGTTCACCTGTATCATGTGTAAAAATGGGGGTTTTTGGGTCAACATAAGTTGGCGAGTGAACCTTGTTAGATAAACATTTATTATTGATTTTCTTGTTAGTTTATCAATGAAAAATTGTGCAATAATCATAAGTGAGCAAATGTAAATAATCAAACAGTAGCAATAACAATCACAAACTATAACATACAATAACATACCAACATCATACAATAAATAACATGAATGTAACTGTGCGATCAAGGCTCAATCAAATGGAGCTGATCGTATTGCATGTACTGAAAATGATAAATGTCTGTGCGATCAAGGCTCAATCAAACGGAGCCGATCGTATGTTGGCACGCCAGGTTCACGCTCATAATGTAATGGGGAACATGCTCAACGCTTATAATGTAATGGGGAGCGGCGGCCTATCAAATTGCATGTACTGAAAATAATAAATTAAATCTAACAATAATCACACAAACAGTTGAAACAAACTGAATACACATTTGTTCATGATATGATGTATGCACAATGATTTAAATATAATAAATAGCAAGACACATGATACACCCCAAAAACGTGATTAAAACGGGGAATTTGTAAAGATTCACTCACATTGGGTGCGTTGGATTGGAGATGGTGAGATGCGCACGAGTTGGAAGAGCTGAACAACGAGAATTAACTAACCTAAATAATAACGGAAAATATAGTAAATGAGTGGATTTTATTAAGGATTTTAATAGAATTTTTAGATATATTTTTGCGAGTTTAAGGCTATTTCCTATCTTTAAAAACATTATTTTTAAGTATTTTTAATTGATTTTTAAATTAAATTAAATAATTAAAAATATAAAAATATGTTGACTTTTTGGGTTGACCGTTGACTTTTTGACTTTGACTGTTTGACCGGTTTATTGTGTAATTGCAATGCGCTGGGTGAGGCTCGAACCCGAGACCTCCCGTACGCGTGCACGCAGCTCTACCAACTGAGCTAAGTGTCTAACCCGAAATAATTCTGTTTTTAATTATACTTATATATTAACTCAGCTTATCCAAAATTCTTTTATTTTCAAAAACATTTTAAATCATCGAGCCGGTGTCACTGACAGGTCTCGAACCCGAGACCTGTGCTTTAACGTTACACACAGTCCACCACTGGACTGTGTGTCTAACTTGGTTAATATACACATTTTTATTATACTTAACAACTAACGTAAGTTAACCCGGTTCAGTTAGAAAAATAAAACGTTTTTATTACAGAGAGGGTGCGTGTATCAGGGATCGAACTCGCGGCGTGCGCGTACTTTTTGCACACAGTCCACCGCTGGACTGTGTGTCTAACCCGTTTAAAATACCAATTTTAATTATCCTTATAATGTTAGCACAGTTCATCTTCTCCGTTAATTTTTACAGACAGCAAATTACCCCTTTGTTTCTTCTTTTAAAACGATTAACACATTCATAAGACTAAGATGAAATGACAAAGACGGTGTTGGAAACAAACATACCGGATGAATAATTTAACTCAGAATTCCGGCAAGGCGTCGGCTCTGTTTTTATGAACTTCAACTGAGCAAGCAAATTATCCGTTTTGATTAGCTAATCGTGGAATTGAAATGCTAAACAAACGTTAACAGGGTGTTTAAATGTCCATACCGTTTCACAGCTGAAAATAAGGATTTCCAAAAGTTTTCCGGCGAACTGGAATTATCCGATAGCAGCGTCTGAATTTGATTTCAATTGAAAGGTCTGAGTTAGAAATAGCTTAACAATTGATAGACCACGACGGTATTGAAAGACTTACCGTTTTGATGGAGAATACGGTTTTCCGGCGACTTGCAGAAACTTTCCGGCGAGTAAAATTTGATTCTCCGGCGGACTGAAACTTGTGCGGAAATGTAATTGAGAGTCTGTAGATTATGTTTGAGTCGCGAAAGAGTACAAAGATGGAAGTAATACTGGAATTGAAGATTTTCGGTTATAAAAACCGATCCACTTCTAGAATTCAAGTTCATTCAAAGCAACTTGATTGAAAACGTCGGTATATCGCTTAAACTCAGTGAACCGCGAGTAATCAAATCGTCTTTGGGCGTTTGATGACCGATTTCAGTTACAGTTGGCGTAACCGGTTGATTTATGTTTGTTTATAAAACTCATTTGTTTCCTAGAGTTGACAGAAAACAACAAGTGGCGGAGTGGTTATGCGTGTGTATGTTAAGTCTTTGAGTTCTCTTCCGGTTGACCCGGGTTCGAGTCCCGGCAGCCTCATTTTATTTTTAATTATTTTATTTTTACTTTTTATCCATTATAACTTTTATAGATTAGTTTGTTTATTAATTATGTATCATTAGAAATCAAAATAGGCATAAATACGCAACGAACATTTATATCTTGATATTCGATTACAAATAGAGCGGGTTTGGAAAACCCGTTTTCGAAAAATGTTACAACGGAGAGGTCTTTGGAGTGAGTAAGTCTTCTCGTGAGAACTTGGACTGGGTCGTACGAAACGTGCTTCGGGCCAGCCAGTCAGGTCCGCACAAGTGACTGTTCTTGCGTCTTTGTGAGTCCGGGACTGAGTTCTCGTCTGAATCGGATGTGATTTCGAGTCCTTTGATGACGGTTTAGACACCGCTTCGTCCCACTTTCTAGTGAAGGAAACGTATGTCGGTTTTGTCTATTTTTGTGTAAATCGGGTTTTAAAACTGTTTTTCTTAGGATTTAACACTTGGTGAGTTGAAATAACAAGATTTCTAACTTGGGAAGCCAAAGTTAAGCCCAATATACTCGTTTAATTGTGAATCCAAGGTAAAATCAGAAGATTTTATTAGAAGATAAAGGTTTTCATAAACAGAAGGAGTTTGGATGAAAAAAAAGATAATCTTGTGGAAATCGTTGTGGTTTACGTGGAAAGCGCTGTTACTTACTTGGAATACAGAGAAATGCGGATAAAGGGTCTTCTGTGCGAGTGACAGCAAGAGAGCATTTGTGTGCACAAGTGTGGTATTTATAGGAGAAGAACAAAGGAGAAGGGTGTGCCCCTACAAGTGGGGCCTCGCACGAGTGGAGCCCCGTACGAGTGGTCCCTCGTGCGAGTGATCCTGTTTTCTGCGAGTTGTTTTCCAGTTTACGTGTTGGCTGTTCACTTTGGTGTTTCGTTCGTATTAATTAGTCATTTTAAGTACGTTAAGCGTTTTAGCGAGAGGTTAAGCGTTGTGTTGCGTATCACGTTTAGCGTGCGAGCGTGTGAGCATTTGAGCGAGTATAAAATATATAAAACATGTATACACATAAACACACATCATTACATAATCATCATTAATAACCGCATTTAGTTTGCGTTGTGACAAGCGTTCGAGTATCAAGCGTTTTAGTTGCGTAACTAAGTGTGATGAGCTGTATTTAGCATAACGTTAACCCTTTTTACATTAGAATCTCAGAGTACAAACGGTTACAATAAAAAAAGGTAAAACAGTGACATCGGAGATGTCGGTTTGTTACACGCACGCTATGTACGCTGTGAAGAAATAACATGCGTTATTAGTTTTATAACATGCGTGATTAGGTTTTCTACCCATGCGTGATTTCTGATTTTATACATGCGTGATTATGTTCATGCGTGATTATGGTTTTCAAAATGCGTGATTATGGTTTTCAACATGTTTAATTAGGGTTTTTGAGTTTTATAACGTGCGTAATTTCATCTCGTACACATCGTACGTAAAGGAATATTGTACGTTAACCAACTCCTATATATATATATATATATATATATATATATATATATATATATATATATATATCAATCTTTTTAAAAACATGCCTATTGTGAACCTAGCCAGTGGTCCTCCCCGCTAACCCTCAGGCCGCCCCCGGTAAAACAATATTGGCCAATCTATCTTATTTAAAAAATAAGAATAGAATTCAGATTCTCTCCCTATTTCTCTAAAACTGTCCTCCTTATTTAAAAAGGATATTTATCATTTTTCTTCGTAAGCTTCATATTTAATTATAGTCATGTCACACGATGATATGCAGAAAGTCGACGATGATATTTTTATAATAAATAATGTTTCCGAAATCTTTAAGCATCCTGGCAAGTTGACTTTCGAGATCCTTGCCTCATTTTCGCGATTGTGTTCCATTTTGAGAAAGAAACAGTGCAGGAACTATTAGATATATAAACTTAATTATGCTAGTATGTTTGTATTTATATTACAACTTATATATAGCTGATATGTATAATGAATTATTATCATGGTGATAAGCGAGTGGAATTCAAACTGCCATGGGCAGTTATTTCCGCCACAAGGAACCGTCAAATATCCCATGTATAAATATGTGAAGTCCGGCAACAAGTTCTGGCACCAAGACAATTTTAATTCCATTCGAATTGTCCATTTTATTCGTTATTCTTGTTCATACATTGTTTCTGCATTTATGTTTCCTGATCATTATGAATACCGAACCAAGTATTTCACTTAAATGCGCTGCAAACTTGGTTGAATCCCAACAAAGTGGTATCAGAGCCACGTTGCCAAGGAGTGCAGAAATCCAATCAACATCATCAACAATGCCCTGTCAACACTGTCTCGATGAAAAGTATGAAAAGGAAAAGAAATTTCCTCGTGTAAGATTATGTTACTATTTTCATCAACCCAGCCACCAAATCTACTCGTGCAAGGCGAAGGAACAAGACGAGGCCACACAGTTAATCAAACAAGCGATGGATACCGGAATTCAGAGGCAAGAACATGAAGTTATCAGTCACCAAGAGATGATAGTTACTGGAACGGAGGGCGGCCAATGGGGCGATATCTGGTGTGTTAGTTCTGTGTTTCCTCATCATATTGATAGTAATCTGAATGTGTTTAAGTGTACTAAACACTTAGTTGGGGTAGAAACAAAATCAGGGGAAAGTAATTTTCTATTTACTTGGGGTATCGGGGCTGTAGAAATCAGATCAAGTAATGAATTGTTACGAATACAAAGTGTATTCTATGCGTCGGAATTAGACCGGAATGTGTTGAGTCTGGATCAATTAACTTTGCAAGGGTATATGGTTAAAAAATCCGGTAATACTTGTAAAAAATTTCCGATGTTTTCTGCACCGGTCATGAATTCAGTGAACAATGTGAATGGTTTAACCAAAGAAGTGGAACTCGGTTTAAAAGAAAAACAGAGGGAGGTAGAATTATGTGTTGTGAATGAAAAACACGAGGATTATCTTAATTCTTCCTTTGAGGATCTGAATTTATCCACTCAAGAACCCGATTGGAGTCAAATGATTATTCGTGCAATGGAGTTCCATGATTTCTCCGATTGCAAGTCACTGTTGGAAATGATGGAAGATGGTGAATTTGTGTTTAAGTATAAACATGAATTGGAGGGAAGTTCGAAGAGATGTTGACATGGTTTATTAGTATCAAACTGGGAATTACTACAAGACCCGTTCCACCCTACGCGGCTGATAACAGGAAAGTAGATTTGCTCGGCCTGTACATGGTGGTTAAACGTGATGGAGGCTACCGGAATGTCACCGATAATAACCTATGGCCGGTGGTTGCAAAAGACATGGGGTATGAGTATCAAGATGGCGAGTTCATGAGGATCGTTTATGCAATGTATCTGGATGTGCTGGTTTACTATTACAAATTCAAGATGGTTCAGGGAAGAGTGATGGATAAAGAAGTAATTCAAGAAGGTGAAGGCTCGTCGGATACTCGCCATGAAAGAAGAAAGAGTGCAGGAGATGTACGAGATGAAGAGGCTATGCAACACTATGCCTTATTTGCAGGTAACGACTGGGAAGGAGCAATAAAAATGCAAAAGAAACGTTGGAAATTCAATTTCAAGCAGGCGATGAAGGCCGTGGATGAAGCAAACCAAAGTGTTCTCATGTATGCTGCCAAGCACAATCATGTTTAGGGGAAAGTATTAGATATATAAACTTAATTATGCTAGTATGTTTGTATTTATATTACAACTTATATATAGCCGATATGTATAATGACTTATTATCATGGTGATAAGCGGGTGGAATTCAAACTGCCATGGGCAGTTATTCCCGCCACAAGGAACCGCCAAATATCCCATGTATAAATATGTGAAGTCCGGCAACAAGTTCCGGCACCAAGACAATTTTAATTCCATTCGAATTGTCCATTCTATTCGTTATTCTTGTTCATACACTGTTTCTGCATTTCTGTTTCCTGATCATTATGAATACCGAACCAAGTATTTCACTTAAATCCGCTACAAACTTGGTTGAATCCCAACAGGAACTAACTTATATAATGTCTTTAGTTTTCTTTTAATATTATATAAGATGTGATTAACGGCAATTGTAACATACAAAAGAACCCTTTTGATTATTCTTTAAGATGAAGGTAACAGTTAGCCATAGAGAAATCATCAAACCTTCTTCTCTCACCCCTTCTCACCTTAAAACATACAATCTTTCATTGATTGATCAAGTTGCTGCAAGCACATTTATTCCTTTCGTTGCTTTCTACCCCAACACCAACATTCATGGCAGTTCCCATGATAAAGCACTCGACCTCAAGAAGTCGTTATCTAAAACATTAACCAAATATTATCCATTCGCTGGTAGGCATCCAAAAGTCGCCCCAACGTATGTCAATTGCAACGATGATGGCGCTGATTTCCTTGATGCATCTATTGATTGTACACTGTCTGATTTCCTCCAAAAGTCACAGCATGAAGATTTGGATCAACTCTTGCCAAATGGTCTAGCATGGTTCAAGTCAAACTACGGATATCATGATCAAAGTGACAATGTGGCTCCAGTAGGGGTTCAGGTTATTAGCCGAGTTTATTATTGTTTATACTTATTATTAGTATTATTATTGTTTAATTTTAAATTTCGTTTAAGTTTGTTAGTTATTATTATTCCATATATATCTCTAGTTTGAATATTAGGATAGTCATTGACGTTTTATCACTACCTTTAGTTTAGCTGTATAGATGAATCATAAGTTGGTTAGTTTTATCATTATCTTTTTCTTTTTAATCTCTTTTAAAAGAGATGTGGTTTTAGCTATTCAATACATAGAAAATATTATTTATCAAAACATGTACTTTTGAATTTTTTTTTCACAGGTAAATAATTTTGAATTTGGAGGAATAGCAGATGGCAGTAGCTTGATTTGCTTTTTAAATGACTGGGCTAAAGTGACATAATCTTACTCCATTGAGCCACACTTTATTTCTTTTCAACATACAAACCTAAATAACTCAGAAGTTTCTAGTATGGAGTCAAATGATTTTGTCATGAAGAGTTTCAAGTTCCCAAACACGAAGATACATAATCTTAAACAGAAAGTAACATCCATGACTGCAGACTCCGGGCAACCCATCACCAACCTGACTCGAGTCGAAGTTTTGACTTGGCTACTCTATAAATGTGCGGTGGCATCAGCTATCAAAAATGACTCGGGGTCTTTTAAACCCACTGGTATTATCCTTCCAGCAAACATGAGACGTAAAATGATAGGCGCTTTGCCTGTGAATTGCATAGGTAATATTTTGGGGCAGATCGCAATTGAAACGAAGAATGAAAGTGAAATGAAACCGGAGTTTTTAATTCGTGACTAAAGAAGAAAAAGATGGAACTTGAAGGCCTTAAAGATCTTGAAACTGTCTGGGGTCATCTCTTAAAGATCTTGAAACTGTCTGGGGTCATCTTTTTCCTAAAACTGATTTGGAAGAGCAGCAAACAAGAGAATGTGTGTCTTATTTTTGTTCAAGCTTCTGTGGATATCCGGCATATGAGATCGATTTCGGGTGGGGAAAGCCGATAAAAACAATTATGGCCGGGAATCCGGGAGTGAGTAGAATTTACTCTCATGGATGCACCAGACGGGGTTGGCATTGAAGCTATTGTGTGTCTGAGTAAACGAGACATGGGTATATTCCAAAGCGACCCTGAGCTGCTAGCTTTTTGCTAATTTCTCTTATGGTGCAAAATGAATACAAGGTATACTTTTTATTTTCTCGCATGTTTTCAACGGTGTTTCCAGTTGAAGTGATGTTAGTACTTCAGCAAATGTATGATTTTAATCGGTATGATATATTTTTCATTTGGACGATTTGTAATATTAGAAATTAGCAACTATATTTCATTTGATCATACAGCTAGTTGCTAGAATGCATTCTAGTTTACTTGAAATATAAGTAGTCCTTTTTGTAGAACAGCTCACGATTTTTATTCCTAACTTAAAAGTTATGCAACCCATGCAGATAGATCTTTAGAGAATACGAGACAAGTAATTTTGTGTATTATCCAGTACAAAGTTCAATAAATAGAGCTTACAAAACCTATCTAACTGGTTTAGTTAGTTCAACCAACTAACTTTGACTATTCCAATCTCCATATTCAATTCCTTTAACCAAATATTGAATTTGTTTTTCGTAATCTGCTGAAGATGTGTTTTGAAAATACGTACGGGGCCATTTTAAAGCATAGTGTCCATGGTTTTGACAACTATAGCATTTGATCTTGGATACACGAACTCTATAGATCAGAATAAATCAAAATGATAAAATCAAAGTTTTAATCGACATCTACAAAATCAAAAAAGATATAAAAAAATTTTCTTATATATTTGGAACATAAAAATGACTTAATCTGATGGAAAAAAGAAAAAGTTTCATGATCAAATAAAAATAAATAAATGTAAAAATTGTTGATCATCCTCTATTTCTATGTTGTTCACTTTTTCAATAAAAAAATCCGAGTAACAAAGTAAAAAATAAAAGCTATGGGACATAAATTATTAGGTCTTGTCCTTGATTCACGAACTACACCATCAAGGAGGTAGTGTTTAGTATACAGGAATGGGAGGCGGAATAGAATGTATCCTTACGAGGGAATAAAGAAATAATGTTTGATCGGTCAATAGAATTGAATCACCTATTCCATTTGGCATTACATTCCCTCAAAATTATTCCATCCACACCCTATGGTTCATTCCATCCTCTCTCGCCCCATACTTCAACACCACAACCCACCACCTTCGCCACCCCTCACCACCACCACCACCCGTCACCGCCTCCGCCGCCACCACCAACTGCCACCGTTGCCACCCACCACCGCCGCCGCCAACGCACTCGCCGCCGCCACCCACCACCACCATCGACGCCACAACCAACGCCACCACCCCCGCTAACGCCACACCTCACCACGACCAACGCCACCACCAACCACCAGCTCTGCTGCCACCCACCGTCAACGCCGCTCCTCGTCGCCGCCATCACCACCCAATGCCGCCTCTACCACCACCCACCATCGCCACCTATAACCACCCACAATCACTACCATCGACCACCACCACTCACCGCTGATTTTATTCATTCGTTTTTCTTGCCTACCAAACAATACACAATGATAATTCATTCAATTCCAGCATGGTAACCAAACAAGACATGGAACGGTAATGATCAATTCCCTCATCCATTCCATTACCCCATACTAAACAGACCCCAAGTGTTTCAAATGATTCGGTTTTCGAACAATATCATGTGTTTTTTTAAGACTTTAATCATGTGATTGATATGATGTGTTTAGGGTGTATATATATAGTGTGTGTTTTGATTTGTGAGTCGGAGCGTCAAGGGGGGCAACAGAGGTTATCACTTGTCAAGAGGTAGGTCCGCCCCTGTTGGAGACGCCACCACCCGACATCACCAACTTACAAATTAAAACACATATTGCCAAACCCCACACCATATTTGCTAGATAGATTAAATAGGCCATTGGTTATTTTACAATGTTTATTAGTTGGTTGGTTTGTGCAATTATGTAACCCTAATCCATGTAGTCTGTCTTATATAGTGGTGATATGTGAAGCTTAAACCCTCAAAGAGGGATTCCATATATGTTTACACGGTATCATTGCTTTCCTAAATAAATTACCTCATTACGCTTTGTTAGTAGCTAATCTGATTCCTCCCCCTCTACCTTTTATCATGGGTGTTAGGTCATCTACCTTCTTGTGTCTGTGGATGACATCATTCTCACCGTCCCCCCCCCTCCCTCCTTGATTTCCTCTGTCACCAGTCGCCTTTCCACAGAGTTTCACATGATTAACCTTGGTCCTTTTTCTTCTTTTCGGCATTGCTACCACACGTGATATATCTAGCATGTTTCTCTCTCAGCGTGCCTTGGCCAAAGATATTCTCGCTTGTGGAGAAATGAAATCTTGCAATCCTTATAGCACTCCTACTTACACCAAGGTTAAACTCTCTATCGATGGAAACCCTGTAGCTGACCCTACACTTTGTTGGAGCTTTCTTGGTGCCCTGCAATATTTGACTCTCACTCATCTAGACATTGCCTTCGCGGTTCATAAAGTGTGGCTTTTTATGCATCATCTTTGTAAGCCACATGTTCATGCCTTTAAACGCATCTTGGGTTATCTTCAGGTTAACCTATCTTAAGGACTTCATATACTTCCTTATTCCATTAATCGTTTTGTTGCTTCTTTCTCTTGGTCTTCTAAGTATCAGCATGTCATCACAAGAATATTGTGGTATTGTCAACGTTGTTTCCAAAGTGTCACACCCCTGCCTAAGGCGAAAACACCTAGGCACGACGATTGCATCATACACTTGGAATAAATAAATTTGCAAATTTTAAAAAAATAATAGTTTGAAACATTATCCATATAAAAGAAAACACATAAATATTCATAAAGTTTTTTATTTTCTAGCTAAGGTCTTCCTCCTCAAATCCTAGGCGAGCGTGGAACAATCCTTAATTTCATTGCTCCAAAACATACTCAAATATGTCAACTAAAAAGTTGTGAGAAATAGATTTGATAAAATTGCATTGTTGATGTGTGAAAAGTGCATAATATAAATATAATTCATTAAGTTTTAATAATTGGACTCAACAAATAAACCACACACATACGAAAAGTGACATGTCGCAATGTAGTACACCCGATAAGAACGAACATCAAACCTAGCACGAATACTAAGACAAACTAAACGTGGTCGAAAACAGATGGTAGACAACCAACTACCTAGGCATAGGATCCTACTAGTAAACTCGCACGCTCTCGGAAATTGGATATTAAGTTTTAACCGTTTTTCTAATGATATGAGAAATATAGTTTTGCTAAGACACACTAGATGTCATCTCGGTCTCACTAATGTTACCAGATAATCCCAAACTAGGCGTTTTTAAACGACTTTATTTTTTCGGTTCACCTACCGGTCTCACCTACTAATTATGCTAAGGTACCCACGAATATATCTCCTTCTTTTCTCACTAATCACAATACACCCGAAGATGTAAATGGGATCTATCATTGTTTTAACTTGGATTGGTAGGATCTAAAGGCCACTAGGATGGATCTCCTCTTGGTTACCTGTGTAGCACGGGGACACCATTTATGTGGTCGTACCTGTCTCGGATACTTGTCGGGGACGGAAACGCCATGGGTACTCCTTGGGGAGGTTTCCTAAACGTTTCCAGCTTTGCGGGGACGTATCTGGTAGAAGTATCCAGCCTGTTTTCATTGATTTTTAGGGTTTTAACCCTTTCAAATTCCATAACCGGCCATTAAATAAATAGACCTATCATATTCGGCTTCTCTGATCTCTAAACTCTAAAGTCTCATCATCTCTAATTCTCTATTGATTGCGGATCTCTCACTAGATGAATCGGAATTTGAAAATGATTTAATTATTGATAATTAATTACCTTTGGAAGATGTAGTATTTTTGGAATTTGTTTAATATATTTTTATTTTTAATATTTTTTATTGCCGTACCCGTATCTTGGAATTTTGAGTTTTGCCGTTCCCCGTTCCCGTATCGTCCCCGTACCCCGATCCCGTACCCGTTCCAGTGCTACTTAGCTGGTTACTAAAGAAGTAGACAAACCAATACCTTATCTTCTCCCCGTCTCAAAGGTAACAAAACACTCGTTTCAACAAGAACAATGATCGTTCCTAGAGTTTTCTAAGACAGGAAACCACAAGCAAGTTCACAAACACAAAGTAAGTGAATAGCACATGAAACTTTAATCGACTAATACAAAATCAATAAACGTAAGGATCATGCGAAGAAAATATAAATTCCCAGCCAAACAAAGCCCATATACGTGATAAAATCGAACGATAATAAATTCTTTACCAAAACGTTAGCTAAATAACCGAAAAATCCAAAACCTAGACATGTACGAGTTAAACTAGCAATCACCATGAGCCTAGGTAGTTTAAGAAAATTTAGCCGCTCATGGTGTTGAATAACGAACAGACAAAGTTCATCAAAGTCTAATACATGATGTTTAATAATTCAAAGAACAAGTAATCTTCACCAATTCTGATCCAGTCTACTTCTTCTTGATCTTTGTATTCTCCTCTTGTATATTAATTCGTCGAGCAGGTCCTCGGGTTTCGGGTTTTTTCGGGTTTTTTTGTTAGGAAAAAGTGACCCGATAACCAACCCATTTAAAGTTTGGGTTATTCGGGTTGGGGTTAGTTCGGGTCGGGTTGTTCGGTTTTCGGGTTTGGACGTCAAATGAAAAATAATGCTTTTTTTTCACAAAATATCATCAAATATATCATGTTGTTAAAAAATATCATCACAATTCAAACATCATTTAATAATATAGTATGATAATATTCAAAAGTCTCAAAACTTAATGTTTTAAATACAGATTACAGAACATTCTAAATCATATCGCATCTATAAAAAAAGTTAACTAATGTTCTGGTTTTTTTTTGGTTCCAATTTTAGGTTATTCGGGTCGGGTTGTTCGGGTTTTTGGTTGGGAAAAAGTGACCCGATAACCGACCCATTTAAGGTTAGGGTTGGTTGGGTTTGGGTTGTTCGGGTTCGAGTTTTTTGGTTATTCTCTAGTTCGGGTTGTGGTGACTTTGAATTGGAGCGGTTTTCAGATAAAAAAGAAAAGCCCTATTCACAATTTGTATAAAAAAACAAACATCCATTACTGGGCTTTTTAGCGAGTCACGAAGGTCGATGGGCCGTCTTACAAAGCATCCGGAAGCCTAAAAGCATAGCTATTATCATTTGACCCAAAAACAAAGAAATGAAATGGTGGCGAAGTAGTGTATTTCCAAGATTCCTAAGGGCATTTTTCTATTTCACAACTCATTTAATCCATTGTGATACATGAGGTTGTGTAATTCACTGTTGCGACGGTTCAACCCCTTCAAATTTCAGAGAGGTGCAGATTCAGATTAGATCACTGGACTTCATCTTTGGCTCCCAATTACTCGTTTATTAACCGTTTTGACTTGTTTTCGCTTCCTTTTCACATTGGAACCTGTATTAATACCAAATAATCAAATATATAATAAAACCTACTAAAACAACTCTAATTAGTTATGGAATTAAACAAAATATAATATGATTTGTGCATGTATTTTGTAACACAAAAAATATCCCAACACTTTGAGTGTATTTAGGATTGAGTTTGAAAATGACTTATTGATTTACTAGCTTTTTGAAAAAGCTAATAAATCAATAAGGGTCATTTCTAAAAGCCAATGTGCTTTTCCAAATAACTTTTTTAACTTATTGGTTCCAATAGATTAATAAGTCATTTTCAAACTCAATCCCGAACACCCCTTTAAAAATTTTCTTCTTCAAAAAAAAAAGATTACAATGGAATCGGAATCAAGACAAATGGTTTAAAAAATTGGATTATTTAACTAAAGATATAATGACATTTAATTGAGATTACCAGTATTGTGATCCACTTAAACCCAACCGCCAACCCATCAGGCCCAATCATGCATATTCTTTTATGTTCAAGTTAACATTTAGCCAAGGAAATCTCACTTAAGATCTCAGTTCCACTTAATCACTTATTAAACTTTTGAGGCCCAGGTTTAAACCGTATAGAGTTACCTATCACTGCTAATAAAAAACCTACATGTATTCGAATTATATATAATGCATCTCTTAGTAGTGTTTTAATCAAGTTGCTACTCAATATGTGACAGTGTGGTGTTTTAGCTAGCATACGACACATAAGCTTTCAGAAACCATTTATTCTTAAATTTGCTCTTAATTCATACGGTAATGATTGATTTTTTTTTTCTAACACCATCATATCCGGATTTATTCTCATAAAAAAAGAAGAAGGATACCATTTAATTCTAAAATACATATATGTTTTTAACTTGCAGTGGTAACCTCTAAACTATCAATAGTTTCATTTTCCTGTCTATTCTAAGATGATAACCCACAAGATTCCATGATTTTTAATATAGGTATTTTATCAATTATTTATTTTATTATATATATATGAGAGATGAGAGGAGAGATTAAGGTTAGATAGAAAACCCATAAATTTGAAAAATCCTATAAAACCCAACCTCCGACATTTTTTTTGAAAAAAAATAATCATGTAATATACATGTTTTTAAGAGTTTTGAGCCAAAAAAATCAAAAAAGCGGCAAGTGGATATTTTAAAAAAAATAAACAAGTTCAGCAACTTTCATCACTAACATGTGTTAGACAAAAGTTGCTGAATTTTGTTTATTTTTTTTTAAATATCCACTTGGCGCTTTTTTGTTTTTTTGCTCAAAACTCTTAAAAACATTTATATTACATGTGTTATTTTTTTTCAAAAAAAAATGTCGGGAGGTTGGGTTTTCTCAATTTTTTAGGGTTTTCTATCTAACCCTCCTATATATATATATATATATCACACACACACACACAACACAACACAAAGTGTGATCTGGGCAACGATCCTAGTGAACGAGTTTGCCTCACAGATGTGGTCAAGGCAACGATCCGTGATGTGTACGAAATGAAGCATATAAATTACATCAAGCGAGGCGTAAACCCAACCCTTTTCAGTACTAATGTTGGAAAAAGCACGTTTCTTTGTTCCTTTTTAATTTACAGACCAAATAAGCTTAAAAGAATAAAAGAAGCAAATAAGCAGCTAAAACCAACAAAACATACAAGAAGGAGGAATAACGTAACACATCCGTCCCCTCAACAGCATCTAAAGAATAAAAACAAGAGCAACAGAAGACCACCACGGGGCCGTGTCCACTAGACATGGGCCGTGGTCAGCTTACAAGGCCTGCGGAAAAGACAAAAGGCAGATTCCTCGCCAACCACGAGGCCGTGCTCACCCAGACACGGGCCATGGTCAACTCTTAGATTTGCAGAATCTTGATAGTACAGTAAAGCGTTGACCACGGGGTCGTGCCCAGGAGGCGCGGGGGCGTGTGGGGCCCTCTGCTGACAGCTACAATAAATGAGGGGACAGAAGAAGGTGGCCATGGGCCGTGCCCAGTGGGCACGGGGCCGTGACCGGGCTCTTTTCTGACTATAAATAGGGGTACTTGGTTCACTTCAAAGGCATCCCTTGGCAAACCACTTCTCTCTCACTTTGCCACCACTCCACCACCACTACAACACCAATACCTACCACCATCATCTATTTTCCATCTTTAGAGTGTGTAGTAGTCTTCCAAGATTGATCGTAAGAGTTCTTGTCAAACAAAGGCCATGCTTGGCTAATCCTTACATCACTTGGTGAAGACAAATCTTTTATGTATTACTTTTGATTTTTAATCTTTCGGCTACTTTTTAATTGGGTAGTATTTATGACTTTAATAACTAGTTTCTTATGTTGATTTTCTCATTCGTGCCTTTACGGTCTATATAAAGCGCGTTAACTATTTGGAAGGGAGTTAGAAGGGTGGTTTGGTAAAGTTCTTGTCTCGTTCAGTGTATATATCCTGCGAGGACTTGGTTCAAGCTTACTAGGACCTCCTTCAATGTCCTGTGGTATTAGATGGTGGTGGTGCGAATAGCTTGAACCTCTCATATGTAAACTACTATTAATATATTAACCGGCCTCTTGGGATTGTATCCCCACTGACTCAAACCACTTGGCCGAGGGTAATGTCACCTTCAAAAGAGGGGTCTGCCACTTTTCGCATTAATAACTTACTTAATTGTCTTTCAATATTCCGGCCTCTTGGGATTGTATCTCTGCTGACTCAAACCACTTGGCCGAGAGTAACGTCACCTTCAAAAGAGGGGCCTACTCCTATAACTAAAAGAATCTATTAAAAAGTCCGAAAGTGCGAAAATCATCAAAGGGTACATAAAAGAGGAGTTGGATCCAGGTGATTTTATCTTGTCTGTTTGTATTTCATTTTTATTTATCTTTTCATTTTTATGTTTATTTTTATCTTTCAAAACTTTATCAAAAAAAATTGTATCGATTAGACGTTGACGATAAACCGGTATTAAAAGCTCTTGTGTCCTTGGACGACCTCGGTATCTTACCAACACAATACTACGCTCGTGATGGGTGCACTTGCCCTAGTGTGTGTTTAGTGTTAGTACAATATTGTGTTTTATAATTTTAAAACTTGACTAATGTGTAAAACGGACTTAAAATATTAACAAAATCATATCACACTTGACACGCACCAATCTTATATGAGGTATGGATGTATCAAAGGTGACAGTTTCATCCCCTACACGAAGTGTGATCTTTCCCTCAAAGACATCAATCAATGCTTTGGCGGTCCGCAAAAAAGGGTGTCCCAAGATGAGTGGAACTCTATCATCAACCTCCATATCAAGAACAATGATATCAATGGGGAAGACTAATTTGTCTACTTTAACTAACATGTTTTCACTATTCCCATGTATATTTCATTGATTTATCTACCAACGATATGCTCATGTGCGCCGGAACTAGATCTCCCAGGTATAGCTTCTTATAAAAAGAATACGTCACTAGAGTAAGGCTAGCATCGAGATCTACCAACACATCATTCACAGTAGAGTTTCCAAATAGACAAGGGATCGTGAAAATACCCAGATCTGCCACTTCCTTCGGCAGCTTGTTCTGGACCAACGCAGAACATTCTTCATTAGAGTGATTGTCGAGAACTCCACCAGCTTCATTTAGATAGGAGATCTTTTAAGAATTTAACATATTTAGGCATATGTTGGAGTACCTCCACAAACGGAAGATTGATATTGAGTTGTTTGAACAACTCCAGAAAATATGCATGATCCTCAGTATATTTTTGCCCCAGTAGGGAAAAGAACTGGTGGCAAAATGCGGGGAAAAGAAGTAGTGGCAAACTGGCGATGGTTGTGGGATTTTATATATGATTTTTCTTTAATTCAAATCCCTAAAAATAGTAGGAAGATCAATGGTGGAGATGTAACCACCTGCTAGTTGTTCCCCTACCCTCATAATACCTTCCTGCAGCAGACATCCAATCAATCACATCAAGCCGCTCACACCGTTTTATGAATAAAATATTAAGAGGAAGCGAGAAGGATAAGAAAGAAACATTAAACACACGTACATTACAAAAACTTATAAATCATAAACTTCATAACTAACAACTTCTCCTAATAAGCTTCATATTTGATGGCTTCTCCTAATAAGCTTCATAGCTAACAATTTCTTTGGATAAACTTCATGCCTACACAACTTATCATTAGAAGCTTCATCCTTGACACAATAAATTATAAGTCATGGGACCCCTAACTATGTCATGAATACTTATGACTTGGGGGCTGATGATGTAGAAATGAGCAAGCTACGACACAACGATGCTGAAAAGCGAAAGTAGGAAATAGAAGTTAGGAAACTGGATATTGAAGCTTGAAGCTTAACAACATGTTGCTACCATAACATCACAAATACCAAGACTTGAAAGGTCAATGGATGTGACATTAAACCAAAAGCATATAAAGTCACCTTAGAACTAACACGCCTCTTGTCGATAGTGGTTAGACCTAGGCTACCTGCATAAGTAAACAACATTAGGATAAGCTTTACCGGATGTAGAAAATGAGTTGTATGAAAGTTATCCTTTGGGTGGGAAGCCTCGCCTATATAAGATACCACATACAACGAAGAGAGATATTCACTCTCACCCTAGAACTCTCTTATCACTTATTCTCTTTAGACTTTGTTAACTCCGGAAAACCATCCACTTACCCCCACCTCATAGTCCAAACGTAGAAGGCCCTCTACTGCATTAAGGATAACAATGTTGTGTGTAGATACCCGAAGATACTCATGAAGCTCTGAGCCAAAGAAGATCCTGAACCTTAAGCTAGCCATTTATTTGTGGTTTTAACAGCCCATGGCTTTATAACCTAGTGGCATTTTTAGGTGGGATAAGACTTTAGGCCCAATAGATACTGGGTTCGATTCACACAAGGTGGTTTTTCCCATATTTATTGAGTTTTCTTCTAAATTGGTGTATAGGCATTATGTCTAGTGGAGATTAATATGATTGGGTAGTTTCGCTGATGGCACAATGATACTCTAATGGTCCGTCAGTGATCCAAATTTGCCGTTAAAAAAAATTGTTGTTTTAAAAAAATGCTCTAAATTATTGCTTATTAATCACGTTTTAGAATATCTAGAAACGTCAATTGACGTGCTTAATCAAGGTTTTGAAACTTTTATACATACCACGTTCCCTCATCAAAGTCAATGATCAATAAAGAAAGTGAGCAGATCCCAAGATATTGAAAATAGGAGGATATTATGATCTGTGTATATACATATACATAGAGGTGTATATATATATACATATACGTAGAGGTGTATATATATACAGATACATAGAGGTAAAGAAATAAACAATTTATACACATGGCTCCTAATTTTTTTTAAGCAATTAATATGGTGATGATAGGGAAGCTCCTACGATTTGGAAGAAGAATCAAACCCGCAAATCCAACCCTTCTCATCTCCACGCTTATAATTTTACTGAGATCGATCTATCTGTCGGTATAATATACTTACCACTGCTTCTATTATACCCAAACAATGACAGTTGCAGTTTAACTGCCCAAGACAAAGCCAAGGTGCTGAACTCTTTGTCACAGAGCTTAACAAAATACTACCATTTTACCGGCAGGTAACCCACACAAACAACACCTTACGTGGACTGTAACGACGAGGGAGTTGTGTTTCTTGAAGCCAGAAGCGATACCAAACTTGATGAATTCCAGCTGCAAGATGGATATCTCGACAATCTGTTTGCAGATGATATGGTGTGCTACAACTCTCCTCATACTACGAATCTTGTTGGGGTTCAACTCAATCACTTCGCGTTCGGGCTTGGAGTCTCTATGTCACACCTAGTTGGTGACGGTTGCACTCTCGGATCGTTCCTGAATCATTGGGCTTTCGTAACATGCTATGGATTACCCGACCACAAAGAGGTGCTGCCTCTGAACCCGCATTTCATTCATGTCCCAAGAACCAACTCTCTTATGTCAGAAGCTCATGAACAGCATGCGGAAGGCAATACTTGTTGGGAAAAATTCGAAATTTTTTGGATAAATCTGAAGTCGTGTAATCACTATCAGATCAAACAATTTGAGTGACTACCAATCTTTGATCGGATAAAATCAGAAAAATTCTAGATTTTTGTATGGCAATTTTTGATTGAGAGTCAATAATCAAATTTTGATTATTTTGGCAGTTTTCATTGGGAGCGTATATGTAGTTTTCACAAACTGCATGCAGTTTTTATTTTGCACAAACCACTTTTAGTCCCTTAAGTTTCAAAAAGTGCATATTTAGCCCGAAATTCAATTTCTGATGCATATTTTGGCAGTTTTCATTGAGAGCGTATATGCAGCTCGACCCCAGCCAGGGGCTGCCGCCCCTTGGACCCTGCTTCTCTCGGGGCCGTTGCCCCCAACCCCCACCAAGGGGGCGCTGCCCCCTTGTATCCCCCGTTAGTCCCGATTACCTTCAAATAAGCGTGCACTCTTATTTGGACGTCACATGCAATCTCAAATTACACTAAAATATCCAACATACATCCCTCATTTTAGTGTAATCATAGATTAACTAACTTGTTCACAGCAATCAAACAAACTAATGCATAAATGAAATGTCGTGACGATTGAATTTCATATTAGTATATTACACATTCCAAATATTCGAATTTAAGGGTGTCTCTATGGATTGAACTCTTAATATCCATACTGAATACATGAAGATAATATACACATTAGTTTACATACATGAATCTAACTTGACACTATCTTTTACTAGCCTATGTCCATGTCCTTCATAAGCATATCAAAGCCAAGTTCAAGCTTGGCAGCTAAACTTCATGCTCATATAGGTTGCTCTTTTACTCTTGCACCTACAAATGCAATTTTTCAAAAGATCTATTAAGAAGATATACCTCAACCTTCCATAACTTGCAGGGCTAAACACATACCTTCGGGATAATTTAACGTTGTATTCCAAACTCTAGATGATAAGCTTTCCACATTGAATTCTGCACCTAACGTTATATTAGGTGGGAATTGGGTATCTTAACATGAAAGTTTTCAGATGGACTTTAACCCTAATCCCGCAGCTGATCCTTTCACGAGATCTCTAGTTAACCCTTTGGTTAAATGATCAGCCAAGTTATGTTGAGTTCTCACATACTCAACCGAAATCACACCATGCATGATGAGCTCACGAACCATGCTATGTCTCACCCCTAAGTGTTTTGACTTGCTATTATACACTTGACTATATGCCTTAGCCAGTGTAGCTTCACTATCACACCTTATGGAAATTGGAGCCATTAGTTTTGGCCACAATGGAATCTTATAAATCAAGTTTCTTAGCCAGGGGCTCTGCACCTGGACCCCATCAGGGGCTGCCGCCCTTTGGACCCTGCTTCTCTCGGGGCCGCTGCCCCCGAACCCTCGCCAAGGGGCGCTGCCCCCTTGGATCCCCCGTTAGTCCCGATGACCTTCAAATAAGCGTGCACTCTTATTTGGACGTCACACGCAATCTCAAATTACACTAAAATATCCAACAATACTCACGTCATGAGAAAATTCGTGTTTCCTAACTCTAGGTTAAGTGATCTTAAGAAGGTCGTCGCCTCGGTTACAAGTGATATCCCTAGTCGAGTAGAAGTATTAACCTCTTTACTTTACAAAACCGCAGTGGCTGCGGCTACCGCAAATTCTGGTTGCTTTAAGCCATCTTATTTGTTTGTTCCGGCTAATATACGTAAAAAGTTAGCCAAGAAGCTGCCCCAAACTACAGTGGGAAATATCGGGTTTCGTATGATGGTACCGACCAGACATGAAAGCGAAACATCGTTAGGTAAGCTGGTTGGAGAGATAAAGAAACAGAAGTCGCAACTTGAAGGACTCCAAGGTGTGCAAACCGCAGCTGAAAACATTAAATTATTGCAGCCGAAACTGGAAAGTGATCAAGATTTAGAAACTCTGGTTACGAGATCATATACATGCAGCAGCTTATGCGGGTACCCATTTAACAAAGTGGATTTCCGGTGGGGAAATCCCGTGGCTACAGCTTTTGCACTTAGATCAGCTGGCCAAAACAGTTTTGTGCTGATGGATACCGCAGACGGTGATGGTATCCAAACGCATGTGACTTTGGAAAGCTAAGACATGGAAATACTTCAAAATGACAAGGAGTTGCTTTCATTTTGCCAAATTAATTAATGGGTGACTACGTGTATTATTTTTTTCATTTTTATTGTTATGTTGCTTGTTGTGTGGATCGTTGACTAAATCTTTTTACCTGTTATTAATGAAATGATATCCCTCCACATATATTTTAATGTTTAAAGCACAATTTCCTATTAAAAATGGTTAACTTTGAAATCGATTCTTAAAAAACAAATCATCTAATATAAATATGAAATGAAAGGAGAAAAAAGAAGAAGATATAACCAATTAGTAAGTTGTTAAAAAAAACTAAATATATTAATCACATTTAATGTTTTTTATAAGTTGTTTCAAATGAGGTGATGCCAGCCAGTGTGTCGCTACAAAATGTTTATGAAAAACGTTCATCTAAAATAAAAAAGTTTGATAAATAATTATGTAACTAGGTTAAAAACATGTCTTTTAAACGGGTTGACCCTTCTTTTTTTTGTTTTTTTACCAGTTTACTAAAAACAACATTATTTAACTATTACTAAAAAATATAACATTATTTACATGTTCAATAAAATTTATAAGTTTTGACCTTGTACTAGACATGGTGAGCTAGACCCATTTATTAAAGTAGCTTACTCTGTCCTATTTATTGAAATTGTTAACATCGACCCGTTTCTAAAAAATGATGACTTTTACCCATTTATTAAAGTAGCGCATTTTGATCTGTTTACTAAGGCATGGGGTTTGGGGTGGTGTATTGGATCATGGATTGCTATGTCAGACACGGTTTTTATGGTATACCACTCTCTTTGTAAACTATGGTGGTTCGCATATTTTAATCCATGGCAACCATGACCTTCTTTCAATTAATTAAGAGATTTTGATTGTTGGAGGATGATAGTGGATGATAATGGGGTCATGATTCACACCATATAGGGGTGATGGATTAAGTTGGTGAATGAGGATAAGGTGACGTAGCTGACATAGAGGGTGGTGGTGGATAACCTAAAAGTGATAACCTTAATCGTTGACTTGTTTACTAAAAATATACTCTTGCTTGCTTGCTAAACATGATAATTTGATTTGGTTATTAAAAATGGTAATCTTAACTTGTTTACAAAATTTGGTTGTACCTCATAACTAAGGCTATATGGTATTGTTTGGAGCCCTAGGGGCTCCATTGCGCCACCTCAACGAAAAGTAGGCACCACGTTACATAGGGGGTTTAAAGCCCATTCCTTTAAATTGCATGTTAAAGCCCCATCATCATTACCTAATTATTAATTTTTTTGTTTAAATTTAAACATTATTTAATTTTGATATATTAAAATAAAAAAAACAATGCCACAATATTATGGTAGGGCCAACGTGGTCACCACGATGGTGCTGCCCTTCCAAGCGGTTAGACATATCTCCCACTCCTAATGCATGCAATCAAGACTACCCAACATCCCTGGAAACCCGTGAATCCGCTTATGGGCCTCGTATAAAAGTGGAACGTCGAAAGCGGTTGGCATCCTTAAATATCGTCTCCCGTAAAGAAAGATAACACCTAATCTAATAGTGTTATTATACTATAAATAATAATAACAAGAATAATAATAATAATAAAAATACCTTCATAGAAATTTTCAAGACAATCACGACAAGTTCTGTCCGACATCCTTAAATATTCATCACATGCATCACTGGCTGTGCCGTACGCCAGTTGCCTAATTGCGGTAGTACACTTTTGTATTCCAGAGAAACCAATTATGCGACTCGCACTTTCTCTTTGTGTGAAAAAAGGGAATTCGGCCGCAAGATCATTTGAAATTCTTAAGAGAAGACGACGACTCATACGAAACCGACGCCTAAAATGTGCATCATCGTACAACGGATCTTCACAAAAATAATCGTGCATTAAACGTTCATGAGCACCTAACCGATCTTGTTCAAGAGGCGCTTGTCTCGTACGCGATGTTGACAATTGAAATTCTTCTAGCATATAATTAATCGCCTCCAGCGTCACTGCGATAAGCATATCGTTAGGCACGTCATTAGACGAAGAGCCGGAGGAATTAGATAACATTTTTATAAATGTTTGTGTTTAGTTTTTGTGATTGGTGGGAGTTTTAGATTATAATTGGTGTGTGTTTTAGTTTGTGATAGGTTTATGTTGATCCGTTCTGTTTACACATAATGGAAAACATGTAAATAATACCTGATACAGCAAAGAAGCCAGCAGAGAATCTAGTCAGAGCTGGTTCCCCTTTAGTATGTATCTTCTTGATGGTAGTACCGATTTTTTTAGGGTTGAAGAACTCGTAGTGATGGAGATAGAGGAGGTCGAATTGTGAGTTGATGTTATGAGTGTCTAACCCTAATCCATCTCTAATAATCTCCTTATATACACCCAAGGGGAAACCCAATTAGTTAATTAGGGTAATATGGCCCATCGACAATTACCAACTAATTATATTATAGGTTTTATTATATTTTGATCTATATTATATAAATGCTAATGATGGCTATATGATTAAATAAATATAAATAAATATTTAATCTTACATTCTCCCACCTAGCCGAATAATAATTTATTATGAGTATTAGATTAGTCTGATCAGAAGTTAATACTCATTTTAGCTTTAAACCAACAACCGTAGTAGAGAAATACAGCCGTTGAATCATCATTCGACTCAGGACCCCATTAGTCATACTACAGCCTCAATTTAAAACCTAACAGTTATGACCAAAATATTCAAACAAGCCCTTTCGCGTTTGATTTGTATTTATATTTGTCTATATGTCATTACACGGGCAGAACATATGTTAGAGACATACAAAATCAAACTGATGAGGAAAATTAATTAATAGTTAGTCATTCATATGCAGTTGTACATGGTCATCAATTAAAACCCGTCTCTTTTATGAGCTCTCTTAATAAGACTTATGGGTACTAGTCCTTTAGTTATAGGATCCTTAAGCATATCATGAATGTATTCGATACAGAGATTCAGTTTCCTCAATTCGTCCATAAACGAACAATTAATCTCGTATCGAAATTTAATGCAGCACCTCTCGAACTATTACTGTTCAAGGAGACATGGTAGCTGACTTTATCACAATAAGTCTTCAATATATAATTTATATGGAGTTAATAAACTTATGAGTCTACTGATAAATTTTCAACAACATTTAGTGGCTATTGTTTTGTGATCAGCAACATATTATGTCATTATAACTTTGGTTGTTGTTATCAGTTCATTTTGACTCCTCCATGAGATAGAATTTCTCTGCTGACATAAGGATATACCCCGAAATATATTTTGTCATCTTTGAATATTACAAAGATAGAGTAATTAACCGGTTTGAGTTCTCACTTCTTCTTTAAATTATAGTCTCTCATTTCCTTTGTGGATATTTAATACTCCATAAGAAGCTTCACATTAATCTTGGCATATCTAGTGTGTTGCAATATGAGTAATATCTAAACGAATATAGACTTGAACTTACATAAGGCTTCTAACTAATGAAGCATAAGTAAATAATCTCATTTATCATTTTATCCTCTAAACAAGAGCAATATTATTCGTTACATATGTAAAGACCCATTTAAGGTTAAACTTATCGAACGAAACTAATGTCCCATTGGGTCTATCTCAGTATGTTATGATATCTATCATGTAAGAGATATCTCTAAGATCTATTATATCAAAGTTGTATTAACAATGCTTTGACTTATGTTACTTATACTTGTCAAAAGAATATCATCTATATAAGGACAAGTTTGTTTTAATTGCTCCCACTCATCTTGAGGTAGGTACATTAATCCACTTGATTCTTGTTGAAAATAATTGCATTAAGATTTCATCACATTATGACGTTTGCATTAACCCATACATGGATTTTATTGGTTTATAGACAAACTGTTCTTTTAACCTTAAGTTTAGAACTTTCAGGTTGTTTTATGAACATGTAAATATGTCAGCCAATTGTTAGGGAAAGTTGTTTTAATATTCTGTTAATGTAGCTCAAAACTATTAAAGCTACTAGAACAGTGATGATCCTTAAATAAATCTTTTGTAAAGTAGGTAATAAAGATTCTTTGATTAAATTTATCTCTTCCTGAGTATAACCTTTGACAATCAATCATGCTTCTTTGTGTCTTAACGTTTATATTAGGATTTAGTTTAGTTATGAACACTCTTAGGTAATTCAATCAAATCCCAAACGTTATTCGAACACATAAAATCAGTTTTACTAGAAAATAATTTTATTCCGTTTAGAAGATTGATTGACGCTAATGGTTTAATTAGAAAAATAGGATCAGTAAACTTTTCCAAAATCCATTTCAACTTTTAGTTAGGGAGGTTATGTAATCATCAAAGTTAGTAGGTTTTGTTATTTTTCTCACCATTTACACTCTAAAACTTTATTTGTTTGATAGGGTCTCATGGTCAATTGTATGTGGCTTTATCGAGAGTCAAAAGCAGAGACGGACTCAAACTATCAATTCTTGATTATGAATGTAACCTTACTAATAAGACATCTAATGTTGTATACAAAAAGTTTTTACTTGTAATTTGTATTGGTATTTCTGTATGTATTTTGTTGAGTTAAATACAAAACTCACAAGTTTTTGTAGATTTTTGTTTCATAGATATGTTTTGTATTTTATTTATTTTAATAACCTGGTCTACTATCTCAAATGAATCAATTTTTCAATCTTCAATATCAACCTACCCGACATTATACTGATCTATTAGCTTTGAGATCTTTCCAATCTCCAATATCAAGCGAGCCGACATTATGATCTATTAGCTTTGTTACTTGAAACTATTATTCGATCAAAGGTTACATTATTGTAATATTTATATATGTGTTGTAATTTTTTAACACAACCCACAACCTGTGAAGCTCCTGGGTATATAACCTAGTGTATGTATATAAGGACCGGCCAGTTGCAGATGTACTTCATTGTTTATTGTATAATTAAGAGTTGTGAAATTAGACGCCCCGTTTGCGGTATGCGCATATAATGTATATATGTGTGGGAACTCGGGGGGCAAAAGTAAAAGTGCACTAATTTTAATGTTATTTTACTAATTTTGTGAAAATCATGTTAAAGAGGGGGATGGTTAATCATGCATTATGTGGTTGCGTTGATAGCCGAAAGACAAGTGAGTACATGCACTAATTGGCCTTTGTCTAATATATGAAGATTATGTGCCTTATGTCCAAGGTTTGATGCAAAACTACTATCAAGCAAGGGGTCTCACTGGAAGCAGTCTCTATATTCCTACGAAGTAGAGGAAGGGTGTCTACATCTTACCCTCCTCAGACCCTAACTTAGCTTTGCTATTGGTTGGGATTTATTGAGTATGACGACGATGATGATGAACATTTGTGAAATTAAGTATGCCAAGCAGATTAAGATCATATGAAGATCGATCTTGGGATCTGCTTACTTTCTTAATTGATCATTGGTTCATTGACTTGGTTCGAGTGAGAACGTGGTATATAAAAGAAGTTTCAAAACTAACTGATTAAGCACGTCAGCTAATCTAATCATTAAAGTATTCTAAGATATGTGATTCTCTGGCTAATTATGAATGGTTGGTTTGTTTGATTGTGGATCGATAGAACAAGATACAAATGTATATAAATGAGTGAAGGAAAGTCGGTTAAGCCTGGAGAAATTATCTACCTAGGTTAGGTACATTGAACAAAGTAATATATTCAATTTATAAGGCTGTAAAAACTATTATATAAGTGAAGTAAAATGTTACAACAATAAACCAACACTAGCCTACCTCTAGTCAACCTACTTTTTTTATAGTCAACAAAAATTATAAGCATCTTGTACCTTGTAAAGATAATGCATAAAATTATATTGCTTAATGAGTTTCAAAAGACTTGTAACCATCTACGGAACGTGCAACTGCAAACTGTAAAGAGAAAAATGGTGAAATATACAAGAATAACTACTTTAGATACGTATTATAGTTGTCCATTAGAAACCAAGGATAGCTACGTCGACTCTCAAAAGTCTATAATAGAAGGATGGGATGACTTGTTTCTTGACTCACAAGTTTGACAAGGCTCCAATGGTGGTGAAGGTTTTTAGTGTCATGTAATTTGAATAATTCCTTGACATAATGTATGTTATATCTGCATAACATCGTTAGTTCTTATATCACTAACTTTAAGTTATGGATATGAATTTACAAATAAGATTGTATTTTCAAGGTCATATTAGGAAGCTTTTATTATGTTATCTAACATAATATAGTTCATGTTCCTATGACATGCATTCTTGTCAAGTAATTCACCAATCAGTTCTTTTAGCCAAACCGCCTGTCACGCGGCTGCATTAGTTACCATATACTTCGCCGCACACGATGATAAAGCAATTGAACTTTTATTTTGAGAACGCCAAGTAATTGGAGAAGACCCAAAATAAAACATGTGTCCGGTAGTACTTCTTCCATCTTCTGGATCATTGTTGTGACTAGTATCGTTGTAACCGACCAACAGAATTTTTCCTCGAGTATAGGTAATTCCATAGGTAAAACTACCTTGTAAATAGCGATGACTTTGCTTTTATAAGAGCTTCATGAGATTGCTTCGGCCATTGCATGTACCAACTTGCTACTCCGACTGAAAACGCCAAATTAGGTCGAGCCTGTAAAAGCTACCGGAGACACCCAACGATCTTTTGATATCTCGTTGTATCAAAATCTCTCTCATCTTCAAATTTAGAAACTATCACATTCGGGTCCACGGGAACGTTAGTAGGCTTGCAGTTAATTATATCGGCAACAACCATAATCTTTTTTGCATACGGCTTTTGCTTAATTTTATTCTTGCCTTTGCTCTGCGAAACTTCAATTCCAAGATAATAAGTAAGCTTTCCCAGATCCGATATTTTAAATTTTATGGTCATTCCGCGTTTAAACTCTATAATAAGTTTCAAATTGGAACCTGTCACAATTAAATCGTCCACGTACATGCTGGTTAATAACACGTTTATGTAGAGTCAAAACATGTTTGACGCCAAAATAAGGGGTTAATGGTTTTGGAATGGGATTTTGGGTTTGTAAGCTCTTTCCAAAGCGTGGTGATAGGATTGAAGCACGGAGGCCTTGGTTAACTACCTTTGGGGAATAGACGTCTCAACAAAGGAACCATGGTACAAGTAATTTAAACCCCTTAAACTATTGTCTTAACTAATACAAAATGAAAATGGTATATACTTTCCCTACTAATTGGGCAATATCGTTGTGGTTTGATCCAACCTTGCGTGACGTTTCCCTGCTGATTTAAAGCAATATGGTTAAGTGTGCGAGGGTCCCTAGAAATAACTACACAACTTTATGCATTAATACACACAACTTCTTGTCAAATTTAGAAACTATCACATTCGGGTCCACGGGAACGTTAGTAGGCTTGCAGTTAATTATATCGGCAACAACCATAATCTTTTTTGCATACGGCTTTTGCTTAATTTTATTCTTGCCTTTGCTCTGCGAAACTTCAATTCCAAGATAATAAGTAAGCTTTCCCAGATCCGATATTTTAAATTTTATGGTCATTCCGCGTTTAAACTCTATAATAAGTTTCAAATTGGAACCTGTCACAATTAAATCGTCCACGTACATGCTGGTTAATAACACGTTTATGTAGAGTCAAAACATGTTTGACGCCAAAATAAGGGGTTAATGGTTTTGGAATGGGATTTTGGGTTTGTAAGCTCTTTCCAAAGCGTGGTGATAGGATTGAAGCACGGAGGCCTTGGTTAACTACCTTTGGGGAATAGACGTCTCAACAAAGGAACCATGGTACAAGTAATTTAAACCCCTTAAACTATTGTCTTAACTAATACAAAATGAAAATGGTATATACTTTCCCTACTAATTGGGCAATATCGTTGTGGTTTGATCCAACCTTGCGTGACGTTTCCCTGCTGATTTAAAGCAATATGGTTAAGTGTGCGAGGGTCCCTAGAAATAACTACACAACTTTATGCATTAATACACACAACTTCTTGTCAAATTTAGAAACTATCACATTCGGGTCCACGGGAACGTTAGTAGGCTTGCAGTTAATTATATCGGCAACAACCATAATCTTGTTTGCATACGGCTTTTGCTTAATTTTATTCTTGCCTTTGCTCTGCGAAACTTCAATTCCAAGATAATAAGTAAGCTTTCCCAGATCCGATATTTTAAATTTTATGGTCATTCCGCGTTTAAACTCTATAATAAGTTTCAAATTGGAACCTGTCACAATTAAATCGTCCACGTACATGCTGGTTAATAACACGTTTATGTAGAGTCAAAACATGTTTGACGCCAAAATAAGGGGTTAATGGTTTTGGAATGGGATTTTGGGTTTGTAAGCTCTTTCCAAAGCGTGGTGATAGGATTGAAGCACGGAGGCCTTGGTTAACTACCTTTGGGGAATAGACGTCTCAACAAAGGAACCATGGTACAAGTAATTTAAACCCCTTAAACTATTGTCTTAACTAATACTAAATGAAAATGGTATATACTTTCCCTACTAATTGGGCAATATCGTTGTGGTTTGATCCAACCTTGCGTGACGTTTCCCTGCTGATTTAAAGCAATATGGTTAAGTGTGCGAGGGTCCCTAGAAATAACTACACAACTTTATGCATTAATACACAACTTCTTGTCTGATAATGGGGCCCTTGTTATCCAGTGTAAGTTTTAGCTAACGAAGTAGGTAAATATATCCCAAACACCTCATTTAATTATCAATGATTACAAACCTTTTTATTTATCTTTTTATTTTATTTTTTAGCCATTTTGACCCTTTACTTGGTTTGACTAGACGTGTATGAACACTCGGTATTAAAAGTTATTGTATCCTTAGACGACTTCAGTATCTTGTCATCACTATACAACTCCAACGATGGTCCACATGCCCAACTTGAACCGGTTTATAAAACAACTAGAAATATACTTTTTATATGCACCCCACCTCACATTCGTCACACAGTGAGCCGATTCATTAAGAACACGTTTAAATATTATTTTAATATAAATAGCTTAAATAAAATTATGGTAAGGATGTTCTTCAGGTTTCTTTTTTCATGTTTCGGGGTTTCGGGTTAGGTTTTTCAGGTTTTTGGTTGGGAAAAGATGACCCAATAACCGACCCACTTAAAGTTTGGGTTGGTCGGGTCTGGATTATTCGGGTTTGGTTAGTTCGGGTCTGTGACACATCGACATTTATGGATCGAATCCTTATGTGACATATATAAAAAAACCCTCCACATAACTCACAATGATGAAGGAGAATGGTTAAAATCGTCAAAAGGGGGCAAAGATACGAATGGAGGAATTAAAATGTTAAAAGGCAAATTTTTGGTTCCACTAAAGTCCCTTGCGGACCGTATCATGAACCCCTGGCGGTCCGCAAAGGGTCCCCAAACAACTAGTTAGTAAATCACTTGCAGCTTTTTTTGTTGCATCTTTGTAACCTTTCTTCAAAACTTGTCACAATAACTCCAGTTTTGACACTTACATTGACACCAATCAGTCACTAAGATCCTCTAGGACACTTGTCTTGATTTCTTGAGCTCACCTTTGGCTATAAATAGCCCATAATTCCATCATTTCCATTCATATCAAAAACTCAACCACTATAGTCTAAGTGGGAGAGTTATCTTCGCAATTCCGAGCTTTCCTTTGGGTGTTTAAGGAGGCCATCAGAATATAGTAAGTCTCCTACCTTAGTTCTTTTCATTAGCATTCAGTTTTATAGCTTAAATTGGTGTGGAAGTCCGGAATTGTCAACAGTTTGTCTTTTCCATTGACTTTCGATTCTGACCACTTTAGTCAAATCAATTTCAAAATTTAAATCAGTCATGATCATCATAATATGGGGTATAATACCCTGCATTTATATCACATTATCATAACGTATAAATGGGTCAAATGGCAAGTCAAACCTGCATTTACAAAAACTCAAACTGTGTTTTATCTAAAAATCAAAGAATGAACTTCTAAAACTACGGAACATATTAAAAAATATATTGTGACATGTCGGACTTGCCATGAACCCATTTGACCATCCGAACCCATACTTACACACACGATCGTTAAAATAGCGTAAACCATATAAACGACTCGTAACGGGTCAAAACTCTTTTTGAAACACCTCTAAATCATAATGTAAGCTTAATAATCTATATTACACGAGATTCCTCACTCGTATGGTTTTAAACCACATTCTTTTCGGTGAATGCTTCATCTAGCGGAACAAGCTTTAATTTATGTTAACCGTTAAAGTCCAAAAGACTTATAATGACCCCCAAACTATTCTAATCGATAATATTTCCATTCACTCTAGACTATAGAGCCTCCCAGTGATCATATTGTAGGATAATAAACTTTGATTTCAATTGTGCTACGAGAACCAAATACACTGTGATAACATTAGAACAGGTAAATACTTTTTAACTATTTTTATTATATAAACCTTGGGATATAATATAAACCCCTTGTTCCAGATATTGCAATGGGCAAATGGGCTTTCAGAATATTGATAACACGCGTTTAATCCTTATTGTTTGAATAACATAAAACACTTGGGGTTAATAGTAATATACACAGGCGTCCCTATTCATTAATTGTAATCACGGGGTGTAGGCATACATTTGATAAACACAAAAATGTGGTGTATATATTAATCATGAACCGGTTTTGAACACTGGTCCCGAATGTATGACAAGCATATAAATTTGTTAAAAGGAAAACCTAGTGACTCACAAATGTGTTTATATGTTGTAAAAATGAGTCGGTTAATTGTATTTAGCAGCGAAAGCTGCCGTATTTTTAAATATTAACATACAGGTGACGACCCTCAATATTAGGCTAGATACCGCTCAATCAAAAGGTTTGAAAGTTGCGACTCCATGGCAAAAGGGCTTTGATGTCTAAAGTCTATTTTATTTTAGATTCTACCTTTCGGATACTTGTATCGTATATTTGACATTATAAAGTTTTATTATAATTTGACGTTTTGATAGTTGTATTTTATTGCTGCAAATTGTGAACCTGGTATACAATCGTCACGCTTAAATCCTACATCTGGGCCACCAGGAAAGCGAGGTGTGACATGGTCAAGTTATTCGGTCTTAGGGGTTAGATGTAAAATAAAAAATAAATGTTTTTTTAAGTATTATCAAAAGTTAAATTGCTACTAAAAATATCATCAACATACAAACATCATTTGACAATATGATATTAGAATGTTTAAAAGTCCCAAAACTTGTTGTTCAAAATACTAGAGACTCTAAACCAAAAACACATCTACATAAAATATTCGAGTTATTCGGCGTGTATAAGTTTTTCGCTAGAAAAAAACTGACATGATAACTCACCCATAGAAGCTCAGGTTGGTCGGGTTTGGGTTTCTTCAGGTATTCTTTAATTCGGGTTTGGGTGGCTTTGAATTCAGGTCGGGTTCAGGTTTCATATAAAAAAGGACCACCCTAGATATGACCACAATGGAGGTGTCATACGTTGTTGAAAAAAGACAACTCAAAACTACAATGGCTTGGTTCTTAAGACTAGCTAATAACTACGATGTGTAGGGACCACGTTGAGCCACTATAAACAGCATCTTGCATGTTGATAGTGGTTGCTCCCAACACATGATAAAGGACGACAAAGTTACTAAAATTTAAATCTACGTGATTAAGGTACGGTTGACCCGTATGCTATTTTAACAGTACAAATTGTATTTGCTTATTTTACTAATCGGCCTACACGTTTCTAGAAGTTAATATGTTTATTGTTTAACGTTATTGTGACTTACCATTATACCGTAACGTTTATGAATTTTTAATCAAACTTTTTGTTTTTATATGTTTTGGTTTGGGGACGCATGTTATATATGTGAGTGGAGGCGTATAAATCAACCATAGGATATGATACATCATCTTGAACTATGAACTATATGAATGTTTATGAACTGATCCAAAGGAAAGGAGACGTTGTCTCAACATGAATATGCATAAACGTATAAGTACGAAACTATGTCCGGAGACGCATGGATTAATCGTAGGAGAAGAAATATCGTCTCAACCACATGTTATCAAGCACCCCTTATGAAACCGTCTTTTCATTTTATTATTCTTTTTAACGTTTATTTATCGCTTAAGAATTTGGATATCATGATATTTTGATAGTTATGGTTACAATATACTCAAGTTTATACGAAATGTATAAATTACAATATTGATATGCTACTAGTTACAAGTTCATATGTAATTTATAACTTACAAGTTGATATGATTATTACGAGATACAAGTTTACAGGTTATGAATTGTTATGTTTTCATTATATACCCACTGTAGTTTTGATGTTTTTGCACACGTCAGGTTAGATGGGGGAACAGATTGAGGAGTGCTCAAGAGTTAAAAAACATGATTTGATAAATGTATTTATTTTGTACTTTAGACTTGTGAAAAATATAACAAATTAAGAATTAATAGAATTATTTTAATGACCTAATACCGTTATAATGACACGTCAACCCTTACACGGCCAGGTGTTACAGTGCATGCTCATATAGGACTCAAGAATGGAAGACCTAGCTAGTCTAAAATAAAATACGCTATGATTTTTGGTTTTCATTGCTTATTTGAACATTGTTTGAAACAAATTTTTTTATTTAACAAATTTTAGGCGCTTCTGTATCCAAGTGTATGATTCAACTCGTTATGCTCCCGTGTTTTCGCTCTAATCTAGCATGTGACAAAGGCATTAAAAACCAAACTACTTTTCTTTAACCTTAAATTACTTTTTCTAATATGGTTTGTGAAATCAATTATCTTTTGGCCTAGTGGTCAAAGGGAGGTGGGAAGTTTTAGTTCTCTTGGAGGTCCTGAGTTCAAATCCAGGTATAGAAGATTTTAATACTAACTTGCTGTACTAACTACTAATCCGGTTAGCGATATCCTAACCATACACCGTTAAGAAAGTATGGTTTGTGAAGTTAAGAATTTAGTTAACGACATTAAAATCACATAGTACGCCAAATAACCAAATTACTGAAATATATCATAAAGTATTGCCAACTTCATACCACAGCCTCCCCTTAATTATTAAATAAAACATTAATTCCACTTGTGCGCATTTATCATTGTTACATTATAGAATATCACATTTTTGTCCCAATTCCTATCAACGATCCATGCAACAAACAACATTATGATAAAAAGACCAAATTAATACATTCAATGAACCATTAATTCATTTTGCAAAATGAAAGCAACTCCTTGTCATTTTGAAATATTTCCATGTCCTCCAATTCCAAATCACATGCCCTTGTATGCCATCACCATCTGGATTATCCATTAGCACAAACCCATTTTTACGTGGCTGATCTACATGCAATGGTTGTTTTCTGGGCTTTCCTCACCCGAAATCCACTTTGTTAAACGGGAACCAGCATAAGCTACTGCATTTATACCTCTTACCCAGAGACCAGAGTTTATAATCTTGATCATTTACCAGTTGTAAAGAAAATAAAGTTTATCGTCAAGGTGAAAGATGAAGCTCTTTTGCCACTATTAATGACGCTAAAGTTAAAGGAGACACTGTACATGAAGTAGACATTGTGGTGAGTAAAAGATACGGTGTGCGTTTTACTCTTTTGAAATGGATAAGAACAAAGAAGATATTATTTTTTTTGGAGTTTTTGTTTGTTTTGTAAATTTGTGTGAAGCATAGATGTTGATTTCTTGTGGTTGATTTATTGTTGTTTGAAATGGAAAAGAATTAATTGTGTTTTACTTTTTTCATTATCTTGTACAAGGCTTGATAAGTGGTTTCAGTCAATGACTTGAATCATAGCTCATATAGTGTATTTTATAAAACAGAATGACAAAAAAAACAATTTTACTGCGCATTGCGTTTTATAAAACACAATGTTAAAACTGTATTTTAGTCCATTAAGTTTTATAACAAATGAAAAAACACATTTATTGAGTTTTTAGTCATTGTAATTTACTAAAATAATGAAAAAACACATTTTTGTGTGTTTTGGTTATATTGCGTTTTAGAAAGAAAATAAACATATTTCTTTGTGTTTTAGCCTATTGCATTTTAGAAAAACTTTTTTGTTTCTAGTTCATTGCATATGAAGGAAAGCCATTTTTTTCTGTTGTTGTCCATTGCGTTTAAAATAAATTGTCATTTTAATCCCTGAGGTTTGACCTAAAATGCCACTTTAGTTCACTAGATTCATGGGAAATGGAAAAAGTTATTCGCTAAAAGTACTGTGAAAGCAGTACTGATGGTCATGTTGGTGATGATGATGGCGATTCCAATTCCTCCATGACATCTTTGAAAACCTGATTGTGGCATCCAAATGAAAGTGACGTGGGCTAATTAAAAGAAAGTATTTTGTTTAAATACCAATACTAGTACGTGTAAGTAACATCGTATCCATAAAGAATTTGTGGTCAGTGTTTAGTGAATTAAGTAGTTAACTATTATTATCTAAAGTGGGGTTTGTTGATTGATTGAGAAAACATGCTAATCCTTTTGAAAAAAGTGTTACCAGAAGGAAAAGAAGTAACCCCTACTCGGAATCCCGATTTCAAGTTTAACATAGAAAAACCCGTTTACTGATTCAAACACCACATAGACATGGCCTTAGAATTAGTGACTTTGATTAACAATTAGGGACAATTTTTAACAATTACCATACAACCTAACAAATCGTTAAACTATACCAATTACCTACCAAATTACCAACCGCTAACAATGCAAGGGAATTGCTAATACGCTTGATAAATGACAAATACTTCAACTATGATAAAAGTTTGTCAAAAGTTAACACAAGTGATCAAGAGTATCAGTACAAGAATCAGAAACAAAGTTTACTGCGAAAAACCTAGCAATCGTTCATCTGGGGGAATTCACAGGTGATTAAGTCTCGCATGCTCATCATTACATCTTCAGATCTTGATTCACAATGATCTTGGAACCCTAAAATCGCCCTTATACAACTTCCGAGTCGTCTTGGGCAGATAATTGCAAATTAACTTGGTCTCAGAGCTTAATTAGGTGAAAACCTAATTTTTCCCGATTTTGCGCTCCCCCGCGCGTCGTGGGAGAGACACTTTTCTAGAAAACTATTTTGGTCATAACTTTCTCGTTTCGACTCTGTTTCCTTTGTCGCTTTCACCCACGTCTTCGTAATTCCATCCTCTATCATATCATCTTCTTAAATCTTAACTACACTTCATTAATCTTCACCATTTATGCTCCTTTTAAATTTCTTTTCACACAAACACTTGCAAAACCCCTTCGTATTAATTACCAACTAAAATACTTACAATAAACACAATAAAACTAACTAAGACCTATACAAAATGTACACATAAATAATGTGTTTTCAACCATGAATCAGGAAGGAAATTAGAAAATGAGTTTGTTTAAAAGCTTGGCAAAATAGGTGGGACGGGTCGACCAATAGTCGTATAAAAAGTTATCAAACGTGTTATGACTAAAATGAGCTCATATTGAAACACGTCATATAAACAAAAAATCAAATGTTAGAATAACATACCTGATATAACATTAGTTGGAAGTTTACTAGCACTTTTAGGGGGGGTCCTGAAAAGTTACTGAAATACCACATACTACAACCGAACCCAACAATCTCCCATTCAGTTCGGTTCTGCATGTATAATACTTCCAATGGATCCTCCAGACAATTTTGACAACTCACTTTACTCAAGTCTCTACCACATTGAGCCAAACCATACCTTTTTATGTCCACTCCTACATCAATTTCAGTCGCTTATTACATCAACGGATGATCAGGAACTGTGCTTGCTAAACTTTCCGTCATCGAAAACCCTTTTGAAAACGCCAACGGGTTGTCCAATCCGTTTTCGCCAAACGAAGCGATTGTTACAATAAAGGATACCAAATGCTTGACCGGGCATATTCCCGATGGTTGCTAGATAGAATCCAGGGTCATCCTTGAGAATTTATATGCCTTGACCGAGCCGAGAAAAAAGCCATTTGGCTTAACAAATTGTATAAACTATTTTTTAAACGTAAATTAACGTTACAACAATAAAATTATTTAAAATATAGGGTTGCCAAATTCACAGGTTTCTAAGGCTACCTGGTATGGGGGCTGGCATATGCCCGGCAAGACCCGACGCCGGACCCCCACACCGCCCCTTAGGCCCATCCCCGGCACACCCGGCCAATTCTTGCCGCTGATGTCGTCCCTCCACTTCTCTCACACACCTATACATACATACATACATACATACATACGTACGTACATACATACATACATACGTACATACATACATACATATAAAGGGGTTCATCCCCCCACCCTCTAGGTCCATCCCCTTTAGACCTATCATCACATCTATCCTACGTGGCGCTGACGTGGCGGCCCATCCTCCCAAGAATGAGCCTAACCATACCCACTAGTCTAATATGTTAAATAACTTCAACTCCATATAAAATTCATCGCTATCAAACACTGGTTTTATTTTTAATTACATTATATAGATGTTTGAATAATGGATATGAGTCAAAAAAAGACTAATGGGTCCAATATTGTTTAGAATTTAACTACGGATGAAAATAAAATTGTTTGGGAGCAATAAGTTGTAAGATTAAATTTTTATAGAGAGCTCAAATAAAATTTTTAGTTTCACATATTCAAATATAAAATGAAAACTACCCCTAGTTAAGAGAATTGTGAAAACTATTTATGTCCTTTGATCTTGCATGGATGAGATTGAATTTGACATTTCAGGTTTTTTTTGTGAAATCAATTTAAAAATTAATATATTGTAAATTTTGGGTAACTGTAAACTAATACAGATAAAATTCCCGTCGCGTTCCCGCGGCAAAGTGGAGGTTGATTGAATATTGTTTTATCTTTCTCTCTGAAAAGCTGTAAGTTGACGAATAAAAACTTTTAATTGATTTTGGTAAAAGAAAATATTAATGTGATTATTTCATGCTTTAAAATTTCTAACAATAACAGAAACAATAACGGTAAAGTTTTATTCAACAACCAACATAACATGACACGACTGATACATAACCAAAAGATATATAGTACAACAAATTTAACACAGTTACATATTAACTTGGCAAAACGAAAGTAACTCCTTGTCATCCTGAAATATCTCCATATCTTCATTTTCCAATATCACATGTGCTTCATGGCATCACCATCTGTGCTATCCATCAGGAGAAACGCATTTCTACCTGCTGATCTGAATGCAAAAGCTTTAGCCATGGGCTCCCCCCCCCCCCCTTCCCCCCGAAATCGACTTTGTTAAATGCCATCCCACATAAACTGCTACTGGCATATGATCCCATAGCCAAATGTTGTAAATCATCATTTCCGAATTTGGAATGAACCAATTTCAAGCTTTCAGCTGCCTGTTCCAAACTTTGCACTCCTTTCAGTTGCAACTTCTGTTTCTTTATCTCTGCAACCAACACACTTATCGAAGTTTGGCTTTCGTGCCTCGTTGGTACCATCATCATTGACACAAAATTTCCCATGGTAGTTTGTGGCAGCTTGTCTATAAAATGTTTACGTATATCGGCCATCATAAACAAATAAGATGGCTTAACGCAACCAGATTTTGTTGTAGCAGCTGCCAACGCGGTTTTGTAAAGTAGAGAGGTTAATACTTCGACCCGAGTAGGGATATCGTTTGTAGTGGATGCGACAGCCTTCTTTGTTAGAAGTTGATTCACAGAATCACTGAATTGAGGTATGTATTTCTGTATGTTTTCATTACAAGAAAGGTATTGAATTTATACACAAAACCGTAATCTAAATATAGAAGACAGCTTGGTTTACGGCTGGATTTACAGCTGATTACCAGCTGTCTTCGATCCTGCTAATCTTAACAGCTGATTACTAGCTATGTTTGACCCTGCTAATCTTGGGAGATGATGCTTGACTGATCCCGTAATCTTTTATTTTCAACACTCCCCCTCAAGTTGAATAGTTGGATTTCCAAATTTCAACTTGCCCAAACAATCGCTGAAAATTTTCCCGTTAACTGCTTTTGTTAGAATGTCAGCAAGCTGATCCTTTGATCGAACGAATGGTAGTTCAATCGTCCCATCTTCCAATTTTTCTTTGATGAAGTTCCTATCAACCTCCACGTGTTTAGTTCGATCATGTTGTACTGGGTTTTCTGAAATCTGAATCGCAGCTTTATTATCACACATAATCTTACTTGTTTCTTTTGACGGAAAACCAATCTCAGCTAAGAGTCTCCGTATCCACATGGCTTCTGTTAAACCTCGAGCTATACCTCTAAATTCAGCTTCTGCACTTGAAAGAGCAACCACCTTTTGTTTTTTACTTCTCCAAGTAACAAGATTCCCTCCAACTAAAGTGAAGTAGCCTGTTGTTGATCTCCGACTTGCCTTATCTCCTGCCCAGTCTGCATCAGTATAGATTTGAACATTTAGGTGTCCATGTGATTGAAACAGGACTCCATGACCCACTGTTCCTTTGAGATATCTAATAATTCTCCAAACTGCTTCCATATGTGACTGTTGAGGTTGGTGCATGAACTGACTTACTACCCCTACAGCATAGGCGATGTCTGGACGAGTATGTGAGAGATATATTAGTTTTCCCACCAGCCGTTGGTATCTTTCTTTATTTGCTAATTTTGCTCCTTCTTCCATGTAAAGCTTTTGGTTTACACTCATAGGAGTATCTGCTGGTTTGCAATCGATCATTCCAATTTCTGCCAACAGGTCTAAGACATACTTCTTTTGACTAATGAAGATTCCTTGTTTCGACCTTAGTACTTCAATACCGAGGAAATACTTAAGTCTGCCCAAATCTTTCATTTCAAATTCAGCAAACAAGTTTTCTTTGAGTTTTACCATTTCTTCTTTATCGTTCCCTGTAATGATCATATCATCTACATAGATAATTAGGCAGGTTACGAATTTTCCTCTTTTTTTTGAGAAACAAAGTATGATCGGCATTACTCTGTTTATATCCAAACTTTTTCATAGCTATCGTAAATCTGCCAAACCAAGCCCGGGGAGATTGCTTCAAACCATAAAGAGACTTCTTCAGACGGCAAACTTCTCCAGTTTTGAAATCCTTTGTGAATCCTGGAGGAGCATCCATGAATACCTCTTCATCTAGGTCCCCGTGTAAAAAGGCATTTTTTACATCAAACTGTTGAAGCGGCCACCCTTCATTTGCAGCTATCGAAAAAGGAACCCTAATTGTGTTCATTTTTGCAACTGGGGAGAATGTTTCAGCATAGTCAATCCCATGTGTCTGGGTGTACCCTTTTACTACCAGTCGGGCTTTATATCTTTCAATTGTACCATCTGGTTTATACTTAACCGCATAGACCCAACGACACCCCACGGATTTCTTTCCCAATGGGAGAGTACATTTTTCCCAAGTATTGTTCTTGATTAGGGCTTCCATTTCCGTTTTCATTGCTTCCTTCCAATGCTCAGATTTTAAGGCTTGATCCACGTTTGTAGGAGTTTCTTCGGAATAAACAGATGAGATAAAGGCTTTGGCTTCCTTGGTGAAATTTCCATCGGCCACACCAGCTATAGGGTAACTAGATCTTCTTGGTTCTTTTTCAGGAGAATACCGTTTCGGAGGAACCCCTCTGTTTGTTCTAGGGGGTAACACATATCTTGATGGTGGTTCTTCTTGTCTGGATTCATCTGCCTGCAAATTTTCAGTTTGTTCTGTGGCAGTTTCATGATTAGAAGTACTGGTATCCTCGGAGTCATTAGAAACTTCAAAAATACCACCAGACTGAATAGGATGAGTATTACTTACCTCGGACACCAGGTTAGGAGGAACATTAGGACCGTCAGTGGCACTGAAATTCAAGTCTGGTGACTCTGTAGTAGGTGACTCTGTAGTAGGTGACTCTGTAGTTGGTACATAGGGCACATATTTTAACCAGCTTAGTGTGTCTAAACACTCCTTCTCCCCCTGACCACTGAGTTGGGAATTGTAGTAATACTCGGTTTCAAGAAAGTCACAGTTTATTGTGGTGAACATATGACGTGTTTTTGGATTATAACATATGTATCCCTTTTGATTCATTCCATACCCAACAAAGACACATTTTTCAGCACAAGGGTCAAGTTTGGTTCGATCTGATTTAGGTATGTGAACAAAGACAGTACATCCAAAGATTCGTGGTTGAAGAGTAAGAACTGAGGGTAGTTTGAAGAATTTTGAAAGGGTGTGTAACGGAGTGTTAAGCTTTAGGATTTTTGTTGGGAGTCGGTTGAGAAGATAGGTAGCAGTAGCAAGGGCTTCAGGCCAAAAATATTTCGGGACCTGGGATTCGATTAGGAGAGCTCGTGTCATTTCTAGCAAAATGCGATTTTTCCTTTCGGCGACACCGTTTTGTTCTGGGGTGTTTGGGCATGTAGTTTGGTGGATTATTCCCTTGTCTTGGAAAAAGGATTTAAACGAGGTATTAACAAACTCACCGCCATTATCAGATCGGAATATTTTGATGTTTGTTTGAAATTGGGTTTGGATCATGGCGTAAAACATAGTGAACTTTTCAAATACTTCGGATTTGTTTTTCAAAAAATAAACCCAGGTCATTCGGGTACAATCATCAACGAACATCACAAAGTACCGAAGGTTTTGCCCCCAAGAACTGGGGCAGGACCCCATACGTCAGAATGGATTAATGAAAATGGCAAAGCAGCCTTAGTATTATTGGGTTTAAAAGTTTTTCTATGGCTCTTTGCTAAAACGCATGTTTCACAATGTGACATAGAATTAACTGGAAATAGTTTTGGAAATAAAATATGCGAATAACTTGTAGAAGGATGACCTAATCTTCGGTGCCATAGCCAAGCTTCTCGTTCCGATGTCCCATGAGTCAGCATCACAGCACCACTTTGAGTCACCTCATCCACATAGTACAACCCTTGATTTTCAGTGCCACGCCCAATGATCACTCCCGTCCTGATATCCTGTAAAATACAAAACGTAGGGTACATTAGGACAATACAGTTGAGTTCCTTTGTAACATGGCTGATGGAAAGCAGCTTATGTGATAACGAAGGAACATAAAAACAATTAGAGATTTTTATTGTGGGTGAAATCTCAATAGTCCCTCCCGATTTTACATCCATTATTCCTCCGTTTGCCGTTTGAATATGTGTTTTTTCTGGTTTGGTTGTTGAAATAATATCCGATAGCTCATAAGTCATCGTATCGGTCGCGCCACAATAAAAAATCCATAGTTTTTGTTTTTTGTGATGTTTGTGGGCCATATTGATATTTCCCTTATTTTCAGGGACTAAATGCGCAATATTCGTTTCTTTATAACTTGTGTGTGACCGAGGGTTATTTCCCTTATTCTCAGGGACTAAACGCGCAATATTCGTTTCTTTAAAACTTGTGTGTGACCGAGGGTTTGGTTGCGCCCCAAACCCTTTACCTGTTGCAGTGTTGTCTTCTTCTTCATCTGCTTTGGCCATTCCGCCGAACCCCGATCTGCTCCGGCTTTCTTCTCTGGTGCTAGCTGACTTCCCCTTTTCCGTAGTCTTTGTGCCTCTCTTCTGACCATCAGACCACCATTCAGAATACCCAACGAGTTTGAAACATTGTTCCCGGGTATGTTTCGTCATACCACAATGGTCACATTTGAGATGAGTTTTGTCATCTCTGCTTACGGATCCAGTTCTTCTTCCGTCAAACCGTCGGAGCCCTTTCGATGCAAGTCCTGCCCCTTCTATTTCTGTGGCTATTAGACCTGCTGCGATGCCCTGTGCGTCATTGAGAGGTGTTCCGAGAAGTTTTTGGTGAGCGGCCTCCTTGCGAACAGTGGCATATGCGGCTTCTGCAGTCGGAAGTGGTTCCGACCGGAGTATTTCCCTCTTTATAGGGTCATACTTCCGGTCAAGGGCATTTAAGAACCGGAAGAGTTTTTGCTCAGTTCGGATTCTGGAGTATGTTTGAATATCCGTTGAACAAGTCATCGGATTCGGATCAATGCGGTCGATTTCTCCCCATATGCCTTGGAGGGTGATCCACAATTCTTCGAGAGAAGTATTGTTCTGTTTGATGTCATTCGCTTTGACATGAAGATTAAAGGTTTGGAGCTTGTCACGCCCACTGCTATATGTTATAGCCAGGGCATCCCACAGCGATTTTGCTGTCGGAAATTCGGTTAGATTGCTGGCTAGGGTTGGTTCGATGTTTTGTATGAGCCATGAGAAGACGACTAGGTCGTCCTGTTCCCATTGCTCATATTCTTCACTGGTTTGGTTCGGTGGGTTGGTTGATAAATGGTTTAGAAAGGTTTTTGATTTACCGCCTATGGCTACCCTCATCATCCGGGTCCATAAGGCATAATTCTGGCTGTTGAGCTTGAGGTTTATTTGAAGGTTATCGGACAGTTTTGGGTTTCGGTTTTGTGGGTTGAGGCCATTCTTGAGCAGATTGGCGATTTGAATTGATAGATCTTCTCCCAAGTTACCGGCTTCGGCCATGGCAGCTTGGTTGAGAGGATGATTGGTTTGGGTGAACAAGGTAAATGATGAACAGGTCAAGAACGACACTGCTCTGATACCATGTTAGAAGTTGATTCACAGAATCACTGAATTGAGGTATGTATTTCTGTATGTTTTCATTACAAGAAAGGTATTGAATTTATACACAAAACCGTAATCTAAATATAGAAGACAGCTTGGTTTACGGCTGGATTTACAGCTGATTACCAGCTGTCTTCGATCCTGCTAATCTTAACAGCTGATTGCTAGCTATGTTTGACCCTGCTAATCTTGGGAGATGATGCTTGACTGATCCCGTAATCTTTTATTTTCAACATTCTTAAGATCACTTAACTTTGAGTTAGGAAACACAAATTTCTTCATCGTACGAGTAGTACTACAGGCATTGTTGGATTATTCGGTTTGTTTAAGGGTGATGCGGTTCACGGGTTGCGGGTTCAATTCGGAGCAGCAGGTGTCGGGTCAAGAGTAGAATTCTTGGAGGGGTAAAAGAGTCAGTTATGGTTGTATTAGACATGGGAAATCTTGGTGACCGCATGTTTACGTTGATTTGGTAAATGGTTTTACCGAATATTACGAAGGTGCACGTTGGGTTTTAAAATGGGTCAACCCATGTACCAAGTTTATAGGATAGAATATTACTTTATTCCTTTTCGTTTATTCGCATGTGGAGCTAGTTTGTATAAGTATATATATTAGTTTTAGTTGATTCAATAAAAGTAACCATTTTCATTCTTTTCCGTCATTTATCTTTCATATACGTGAGTGTGTGTTGTGAGTGTGTTGAGTGAGGGACCTGAACTAACATTTGGTATCAGAGCCTAGGGCTCGAATCGGGAATCCTCCACCGCCGGCGGGTGTGTCGGTCGGTGGAGGGCAGGTGTAGAAGAAGGGTTCAGGATCGTTATACAGCAGAAGACGAAGACCAGGAGGTTGTTCGTGTCAGTCGTTGTCGTACGGAGAGTACCGGTTTGGATGACGGGGGTGACGGGTGAACACCGGTGTGTCTCGTGGCTGTTAGTTGTGATCAAAGTGGAAGAATAGGGTTGCAGCGATCAGAGGTTACCAGTGTGCAGTGATCGAAGGTGACAGATCAGCAGTGATCGGAGAGAACTAGGTGACCGCAGGTCATTGGTTTTGAGGGTTGATGGTCTAGGGGATCAAGATGGTAGCGAAGACGAGTCATGATTCAGGCCAAATCAGTGGGCTTGTTAACCCAGTTGTTGATCGCAGAACGAGAATGGATTGTATTTTTATTTGTCGGATACTCTTTCTCGCCGAGGAGAAGAATCGCAAGGAGGCGTCGAATTCTTATGGCAGAAAAACCAACGGGTGTAGCGCGGTAGAAACGAAACAGCACGGTAGCTGAGATATTCGTTTAGCGACTCGAAGACGGTGCAGCAGGTGGCTGGTGTCTAGTTGGTGGTTGATACACAAGTGGTGCTTATCAAGGAAGAGTTTGATAGAATAATAAAATCATGATCAGAGACGACTTTGGATGTGGTCGAGGTGAAGACCGAGGCGTCCAGGATAGGTCGAGTAATTGGAAGGCTTTGGACGTGATCGTGGTTGAGGTCGGGTGTCCGGTAGAAGTCGAGATGGTTCGAGGGGAGACGGTTATTCGGGTGTCGTGAATGAGTGGTGTAAACAAACCGATTAAGGGGTGATTGTTGGATTATTCGGTTTGTTTACGGGTGATGCGGTTCACGGGTTGCGGGTTCAATTCGGAGCAGCAGGTGTCGGGTCAAGAGTAGAATTCTTGGGGGGGTAAAAGAGTCAATTATGGTTGTATTAGACATGGGAAATCTTGGTGACCTTGGCTGCATGTTTACGTTGATTTGGTAAAGGGTTTTACCGAATATTACGAAGGTGCACGTTGGGTTTTAAAATGGGTCAACCCATGTACCAAGTTTATAGGATAGAATATTATTTTATTCCTTTTCGTTTATTCGCATGTGGAGCTAGTTTGTATAAGTATATATATTAGTTTTAGTTGATTCAATAAAAGTAACCATTTTCATTCTTTTCCGTCATTTATCTTTCATATACGTGAGTGTGTGTTGTGAGTGTGTTGAGTGAGGGACCTGAACCAACAGGCATGATGTTGGTTCATAACTGGAGCTTCGGCCAGAGGAGAGTTGGTTCTTGGGACATGAATGAAATGAGGGTTCAGAGGCAGTACTTCTCTATGGTCAGGCGATCCATAGCGTGCTACGGATGCCCAGTGTAACATGAATGATCCTAGAGTGCAACCGTCACCAACGAGGTGTGACATAGAGATTGCAAGCCCAACTCCACCACATGCGAAGTGGTTGAGTTGAACCCCAACAAGATTCCTATTATGAGGAGAGTTGTAGCACACCATATCATCCGCAAATAGACTTTCGAGATTTCCATCTTGCGCACTACCACGCTGGAATTCATCTAGTTTGCTACTGTTTCGGGCTTCAAGAAACACGACTCCCTCGTCGTTACAGTCTACGTAAGGTGTTGTGTTTGTGGGTAACCTGCCTGCAAAGTGATGGTATTTTGTTGGGCTTTGTGATAAAGATTTCTTCAGCACGCTGGCTTTGTCTTGGGCAGTTAAACTGCAGCTGGAGTGTTTGGGTAAAAGAGAACTAGCGGCATATATGCTCTTTCCGCGAGTATATCGATTTCAGAAAGATTGTAAGTGTTGAGATGAGAAGGGGTTGGATTCGCGGGTTTGATTATATCTCGAGAAATAATGGTGTGAAGTTGCCTTCTTGTAACTCGCAAGAGCTTCGCTATCATCACCATGTTAATTGGTTAAAAAAGTTAGTAGTAATGTGTTAGATTGTTTATTGATTCACCTCTATGTATTTGTGTATATATATATATAAAGGACCTCTTGAAGCGTGTTTCCAATGAACTCAGTTGTTTATTTTGTAATTGAACAGCTGTATACTAAGCAGATTACAGATCAAATCTTGGGATCTGCTCACTTTCTTTAATGATCATTGACTAAGATCGATGGAAGGTGGTATATATAAAAGTTTCAAAACCAATTTATTAAGCAACCCAATTGATCATTAAAACGGTAGCTACGTCGGAACTGGAAAGCGAGAAACAAGAAGATATTTAACAACAACCACATTCACTTCAATAAAACGGTGGATATCACAAAAGAAAATTCTCATCTTTGGATCATGAATAGATTAAATTTTTTTAACATAAACTGAGCGAGATGGTATAACTTTAATATTCGAGATTTAATTGTGTAATGTCAGGTTCAAATTTCTTGCTGCCCTCTTTCCATATTAATAAATAGAAGTTCTGCCATTAAAAAATATTGATCATTAAAAATCGGTGATGTTATCTACACATCCCAAAATTTATACATAACACCCTCCTCCCCTATACTATACTCCCCTCGTAGGGCTATACATCTGAAATTGGACCATCCACATGTAGCTTATAGGGCTATATGTAGCTCAGACTCACCTATTTAATGACAATCATTGTCTTCAGCCAATGATTACCTAATGATGTGATGTTTTAGATGGAACAAGTTTAGTGGATTAATGCTTGATGGAACGAGTAAAGTTGTAAAATATTATTATAAGAAATTTCATAGATTTTTATAGATTCTTATTATAAAAAGTGTGTAAATATTATAAAATGTCAAGTATTTATTTGTTTTTTTTTTATTAAGTATTATCGTTATTATTATAAAATATCATCGTTTTTAATAAAAAAAATGTGCATACTTTTTTATGAAGTATTATTATAAAAAACTACATATTTTTTTATAAAATGTTTTTCTAAAATTTGTATATATTATAAATAGTCAAATTTTCATTTATTAAGTATTATTATGTTTATAAATGTTTTTCACTTATCATTTATTAACCATAGCGCAATAAAGAAACATAATTAACAATGTAATTGAACATCAGTTTATATTAAAACACAATACCTATCACTTTCATACAAAATGTAATAACTAAACCCTAAATCGCTACATATTCATTCTTGTAACTGAAGGGTCAAATCGGTCATAACAACAAAATGGAGTTAGACACAGCGACTGTCTTGTATTGGGTTTTGGTACCTTAGCTTCCAACGGGCTTTCCGCATGCCAGCTACCACATCAAGAGGACCTGGTGTTGGTTGGAGCAGTGGGTGCCGGAATCAACTACATAAACGATTGTGCACTCTGGTGCGACCCTTCTTGGAATTGAGTGTCATTAAATTGTATTGTGCACTCTGGTGCCGGAATCAACTACATAAATGGGTTCACTCCTATCTACGATTCTTTGGCGAAATCACTAAATTGTATTGTGGATAAAGGAGAACGAACTTGGAAAAAGGGAACCTGTTTTTAGTTTTGGTTCCTCGGAAAATAACAGAGAAGTTCGTATTTCCTTTTGTTTTAGAAGTGAGTGTCACTTTTGTAAATGTGGGACGTTGGGTAGTTAAACGAGATCATTGTAATACATTATTAATGTCTAGTTTTAAATACAAAATTTTGTTGACCTTGGAAACGTATCGTGTGGATTTTATGTTCCATGTAATATTGAGATTAAAATTCAATTCGATTAAAGAATTGGTTTTGTCTCACGTTACGAATCAAAAACTCATGAACGGTTGGTATTGAGTATTGACACAGTTGGTTTTGGAAAAACCACCATTCTAAACATATAATGGTTTAGTTTGGGTATAACTAGAAAGAAACATTTTTTTTTTTGTACTTTTTTGAAAGAGGAAGGAGAAGATCAATGAATCTTCTAATCTTTGCCTTGCAAAGTCAAAGTAAATATTTTTTCTGTCTTGTAATCTTTGACACAACAAAAGGGAACAAAAATTATGTTGTATTTGCGTAATAATCATCAGAGACTAGTTTTACAGATTTTGAAGCTAGGAAGGGTATTTGAAGATTTGAAGCTAGATACGAAGTTGGGGACTCACGTTTCATCATAACTGAGAGTCTAAAAGGATTCACACAAATTCCAGGTTACTTCCTTTTAATATCTCTAGTTTATTTACAATTACTAGAATAGATCTCATTCTAGAGTTGTGGTCAATGATTCTTAGTAGAATTGTTTATATTGTTGGAATCGTTGTTTTGGTTTGAAATAAAAACCATGTATGAAACATCACCATAATAAGAATGATGGATTAGATAGATCTCAAAACCTTCATGCGTATAATTACATCATGGAAATTTGTTATCATGTACACTATAAAGATTGAAGGTTCTAGTCTTGGAGATGAACCTTCGTGATGTAGTTTTGCGTGCAATCAAATGGCTCAAGAAACAATTGATTATCAAGCGATAGAAGGAACCAAAATGGGGAGTGGTGAGGGGTGTTGACATGGCATGTATTGATTGGCTAGGTGAAGAGTTTACTACTACCCATGTGTTTGAGCACCCCTTCCACCCTAAGCGATTTATGTTTCGAACCACCAACTTTAATAGAGCTATCATACGGCCTTAAAGTTTAAAAAGGTTATTTTTTTAAAATATTTGTTCTTTTATCTTTTTAGCTAACTTTCAACTCTAGATATGGTTACTTAATCATGTTGCTTGTTTATATTTACCAGCGTTTGGATTGAAGCATACATGGCCTATATTAACCCTTCAATATACAAGGTAACAAATATAAACATTTTTTATTATTTGCCTTATTATAGTTAAAGCGAAATTTTAAGTCCGAAGTCCAAACATGTTTACTTAACTGTGTTGATTACTTGTTTTTACCATCATTTAGATTAAAGCATGCATAGTTTATACTAACCCATCGATATATCATGCAATATATACATCCTCACCATCAACCTCCTACGACCTCGCCGTGAAGTGTGAGCTACAATCCTAGTTTGTAACGCTATACAATTCCTGGATACAATTGTTCAAATACCATTTTCATTTTATACTTTGAAAAATATAATTTTATTGTATTTAGTTTCTACACTCTTTTTATGTTTTTCTCCTTTACGAGCTGTATCCTTTATATATATTTTTATGTAACAAAAAAAAAAATACTTCAAGTTTTCCTTAGAAGTGAGAAATAAAAAGAAAAAGAATTTATTATATATTTTTATTGCCAAAAGACATGTTTTTTGTTTTCTAACCTGTGAAAAACACAAAAGTACTTTAGAAAAATCATATGCACACGTGTGACTGTTATAGTAAATACGCTTTCCCATGATTCTTTATTAGGAAAAACATAATTTATTTTATTGTTTTTCTATTTTTTTCACCTCATACCATTATGTTTAATTTATGTCTCTTCTTGTTCTTTATGCCAAATCACACACCAAACCCTAATTGATCAAAAAATTGCTTTTATTCTCGCCACTATTGTACATCACATTTTTACTATTTCATGTTATCAGTTCTGTTTAAACATAATGAAAAACATGTAATTACAAGAAAATATGGCTAATGCAACCTTAGAAAAATGTTGCATTAGGCCTTAAAAAGGTTGTATTACGCCTAATGCAGTTTTTTTTTATCAAGGGCTGCATTAGGTGAAGTTGTATTAAATCCGATGCAACCTTTTTATTAGATAATGCAACCTTTTTAGAAAGGGTTGCATTTAATATGGAAATGCAACCTTTTTAAAAGGGTTGCATTTAATATGGAAATGCAACCTTTTATATGTTAATGCAACCTTTTTATTACGACTTTCTAACATTCAAATTCAACTTTTGCTACCTTAAATACAACCTTTTTTTACATCAAATGCAACCCTTTTTTAACATCAAATGCAACAATCTTTTAAGTATACTATCAAATGCAGCTTTTTCATAGTCAAATGCAACTTTAAACCATTAAAGTACTAAAATTAATATTAATATGCAATAGCTTGTATCTCAATTACACCAACACAATAATGACATAAATATAATAGATATCTTGAATTGTAATTTAATATATGTCCAAACTCAAAATAAAGTTTTCAGTTACAATGATAAAACATAATAAAAACCTTCTACTTATCTCTAAGATCCTGAAATTTTTCAATAGGTAGTTTTTCCATAATACTAAGTATGGTAGCTTCAAAGTTTGTTCGTTGGTTATCTAAATTTTTCTGCATAGCTTCTAGCTCAAGCTTTCCTTTGATGGTCCTCTTCGATTTCTTTTAGCGTTTTAAGCAACTATATTTTTTCAACTTCAAGGGTCGCTTTGAATAGTTCCTCACAACCATCCATCTTCTTCATCATTATTTTAGAAACACCTTGTTCATTCTCCTTGTTTGTTACAACTGTAAAAGGACAGACCAAAGCACTTCAATATTTTGGAGCTTTGTAGTTCTTAATTTATTCCCTTAAAAGAAAAACAAAATACAAATGCATTTTAAAAAGACAACAACCAATAACCAACAATACGAGTTGCCTGTTAAAAAGAAACAACAAGATGAGTGTTAATTAGGAATATTATCATTTATTAAAATATATTCTAACAATTTCTCAAAGATTTCTACATAAATATTGTTTTTATAGGGATATGAACTTTATTCATGTTCCAATTATAAGTTGGTATTTGTTTAACACTTAAGTCTAAGGTGTTCTTCAAGTTATTTGAACCATAGAACAAGCAATTGACTTCTAAAGTCAACACATCCAAGATACTTCATACAAATTTCTCAAAACTCAAAACGAAAAACTAGAATTTACAATTTTTGTTGCAATGTCATCATATGTGTCAAGATATACACGCCCCTCTTTTATGTATATGTTCAAACATTTTGGTTAAACTGGGTAATTCCTTGTTTAGGTCATCATTGCTCTGTATTCATGGTAACAAACAATAAAATATTAGCATATTGAATAGTAAAAATCACAATCACAAGCAAAATAAAAAATATTACCATCTCTTCACGAATTGTAGCAAAACTTTTTGGGCCAGCTGTGTACATGTTTGCAATGTTTTTCAATCCAGTGTCTTGTATTCTTTTTATGTTTTCTTAAACCCTCAATAGTCTATGTTTCTTATACTCATGCAAGTGTTCTTAGACAGTTTGATTCAGCTTGCATTTGTTTTCCATTAGATATGTTCCAAGTAAAATTTACCAAATAAGTCATTAAGTAATGGATGTACAAACTGTGAAGTTAATCTACGAATAAGTCAAAACAAAAAAACCCCACTGATTACTATTCATTACCTGTTCAAAAAGATAATTCGAGAAGTCCAGTTGATTTGATTACATGTCCTATAATTTATTTAATAGAAATCATACTTTAAGCATTACTAAATGCATATATGTTTGTGTAAACAAGACCAGTAAGTTTCTATTACCTTAAAAATCTATGGTTAATAGCTCATGGATTTCAACTTACTACACTCGAAACCAGAGTACCAGCGCTCCAACAAACTCCAACGCACTGGTTACCCACCTCCAGCCAAAGCCCTCTATGAGGTCCGCAAAATCGTTACTAAGAAAACGATACGTGGTGGTTGTAAAACCGTAAGTGACGACGGAAAAGAGGCATAGATGGGGGCGATGGAGCCTCATAGAGAGGGAGAACATCTCACACTTTAGAAAATGAAACAAATTGAAAAAAGAAATACCGATGTTAGTTTTAATGACTAAGAAAACCACCAAAAAAACAATAGAACCAACACATGGGTTCATACAAAACCACCATACAACTTTATACACAAAAAGTACAACTCGCTATGGAACACTTTGTTGCTAATTCATATTATTTAAAAGAAGATAAAATTGACTAAACGAGCTTTGGCTCGTTTAAGCGGAAGCGAGCTCCAGCTTAGCTTTTAGCTCATTTGAGATTTTACCTAAAAACTCGAGTGAGTTGTGCCGAGCTCGAGCTCAGATAAGTAGGCTCGAACCGAGCCGAGCTTGAGGTTTATAATAACATGACATGCTGAACTCGAGCTTAGTCGGGCTCGGCCCAGCTCGTTTACAGCCCTATCCAACATCAATTACTGATGAATATACACATTTAGTTTGTCGAAGATAATTTTTTTAATACAAGTACATGACCAGTTACTATTTACTAATTGTGCAGCAACAACAAGGAATGCAATGAAGATACACTAATCAATATACCTAATGAACTCTCTCAATAACCGTAAACTAACATTGTATGCTATTTTGTACACTCATTTTGATAAACATTGGGAGATTGTGATATAATATAACTTGATATGCAAGATACCAGTTAATTGATTCCAAGGTTAATAAAGATGCACTAATTTCAGACCTCTTTGGTTTAACTACCTTGGTCGTATGGTATCATCATTCAGATAACTCTCTCCCTGTACTTGGAATTATAGGCATCAAGTCAAATTAATTAAGTAAATACATACAACATATCGCACGATATACAAGTAATCTGCAGCTAGTAAAGTTCAAATACCAAAACCATGTTATTCAGACAGCCATCTATTGTACAAGAGAAGAAGTTCCAAGCAGAATTTCACAATTAATAAATTGCAGTTATACCAAAAACAAAACATAAAAATACTTTTATCCTGAATCAATATCATCTAAATCAATCTAGTAAAACACTGCCACGCTCGCGGTTACAAAACCGAGCTACGTTAGAGCCTTATTAGTAACACTTGCTCGTGTGAACAAATTCACAACAATATTGCTAGCAAACAACACACACAAAACTAAGAGATAATGTCACGAATTCACAATACTTCTAGCTCAAGTTAAAGATCCGATGAAAAATAACACAGAAAAACATTTTTGCGAGAACCTACTTCCTACATCACTAAACAACTTTATAGTAAACTAAACATACATAAATTTCATAGCATTGCTTATAACAATCTCGACAAACATAATTTGCGATTTAAAAACTAACATAGAGTATTAACTGATACCTCGTTGACCACCACCCGGCCCTATACCCTTTATTATCTTTATTCTTAATTTAAAAAAAAAATTAAATGACTATTCTCGAAATTGTTGTTAATATATAAGTTATACAACAACAGGGGTTGATCAAATTAAAAGACTCTTCTTCAAGAAATATATATTAATCTAGGTACTATATTTTTTTATCAATGGTTGTTAATCAGGATATCATTTTTATCTGTTACTTTTATTTGATGTTTTAATTGATAAGGGTATATAGACAATGTGATTTGAATGCTAATAAATATTAAAAACCATTACTCAAAGTCTCATTAATGCCATTATAATTTCCTTCTTCACCCCTAAGTTCATCAAAACTAACATGTTGGGTCCTACACCAATTTTATTATGAGTAGCAAAATTATTTAAAAGTGTTGTGTTTTTTATAATGAGTCGCAAAATTATTTAAAAGTGTTGGGTCCTATACATTCTGTATGATACACCAAAACATTTACATAATCATACTTAACTTTATATGTGTGAAGTGTTGGATCATATACATATTTTATTATGAGTCGCAAAATTGTTTAAAAGTTTTGGGTCATATACATTTTGTACCCTTCGCAAAAAAAATAATTAAAAAAACTGCATAATCATACTCAACTTGATGTGTCATCATGAGTAGGTATCGTTTTTTGGATTAGTGATTGGTGTTGGTATTAGCTGTTTTTGTGCATGGCAATGGAAAATTAGGATCATGTACATAGTTGTTTTTATGGTGTAGGAAACGTTGAATATGTAGAACATATGCAAAATAGTTTTTATTTAGAAGATGCATAACTATTTTATAAGACAAACTCATTAGTCGTTAAATGAATTCTTTAATTTTAATAGCAAAAATAAATGATAAACAATTTGGTCAAATTACCTTTATACTCTTTATCATCTTTATTCTTAATTTATAATTTCGTTGTCATGTAAGCTCTCTCAACATAAATAAATAAATAACCAAGGCTATAGGGTGTGGTCATGATCCTCATGACCCTCCACGTCATTGCCATGTCACCACCTCTAATCCACAATCCAAAACTTTTACCTTAAAGGTGTGGTCATGACCCAAACCGTTATCCCCTAATTTATTTTAATTTATCTTTGCCTAATGAAAAAGGAAAGAATTTCTTAAAAGAATGGAAAGGAGAACCATGGTTAGCATGGTTAAATCCATGCAAACCATGGTTGCCATGTTGGATCAACTAAGATGATCGTATAGCCTTCAATTAATGTTGTTATGTGGTGAATCATATCCCAAGACCCATATACTTTAGCATAATAATGTCATTAAAGAGATTTAATAGCTTGAGTATAAATAAAGTAAACATTTCTTATCGGAACTTCTAATAAATGTATTAGAAAACTATGATCTTCACAACATAAAGTGAACTTTTCTTATCGGAACTTCTAATAAATGTATTAGAAAACTATGATCTTCACAACCGGACAAACTGAAGATTGAAGCTATAGGGGGCTGGGATTCACTGATGCATATGATAGAAGCTCAGCATTACACTTAACGGCATCCATTACATGTTTTTCCAGTGTCACCCAAGCTTCTATTGCAAAATTACATCAGCGGCTAATCTCCTTTTATAGAGAGTATAGATTTGTTCCTCGAATTCTCGAAACATAATGATCATTTAAGTCAGATTTTAACGAATCAAACTAGCTAAAAACCAACAATCGACCACTAAAAACGTTATCTTTGATACCAAAAAAAAGATCCACGCCAATACTTAATGGACACGACCTCCATTTGTGTCTATTCAATTGTTCACTAGAAATCCATATTTACGGACACCCTCTCCTCTCTTCTTTCGACTCACTGCAATTACATAACGGTTAGGACTCGGCTAACTTATCCTTATATAATATAAAACGCTATTTAAAAATTTAATAAAAAAAGACTTGTTGAATAAATAAATAATAAACTATAAACTAAAAAATGAATAAAATGAAACCGAGCTATTCGAAAATTTAATTAAAAAAACTTGTTGAATAAATAAATAATAAACTATAAACTAAAAAAATGAATAAAATGAAACAGAACAAAACAAAACGCTAAACCTTTTTATACTAAGTTAAATATATTAGCAGACAAAATGGTTAAAATATACTAAGTTAAATATATTAGCAGACAAAATGGTTAAAACTACTTATTAAAATTTCACATTAAAATGTTAATTAATGTAAAATTGTCAGGCATCGTAGACTTTTTTTCTCTATTATTATTACTTTCCTTCTTTTTTCCTTTTACATTGTTAAACACCTTTACTTAATTTTGAAAGAGGCCGAACACAACATAAGTTGATTATATATTGGCCTTCACTGAAGTTTGAAAAAGACCCAATACAGCATAAAGTCATATTCAGTAGGTCGTCTCCTTCGTTGGTTACGGTTCTTTAGCAGTGTGGTGTCGTTCGTCCGGAAAATCCAAGTTAGAACACGACGTTAGAAACAAGGCAAATCATATGGTTTTCCCCATATGAAGCTATTTATTTAAAGCATCATAATCATATATTCATATGATTTACACGTCTCTTTAAAAAAAATAAAAATAAAAATCAGAGAATTAATTTTGCGTTGGAATAGCCATTTAGGTATTTTAGTATGTCAAAGTTCCAACTTGGGACTATTGGTAACTAAAGTCTAAAGGTATGCTTTCTTATGTCTATGGGTAACGAATAACACACAAGTCCAAAACCAACACATAGATGAGGTATAATTGTTTGTGGCAATTAGGTATTTAATTTGATTCCAAATTTTCTTGATATTGACAAGAAGGTTCTGGAAAGATCGATGATTATAACAGCCACATGCTTTAAATTTCAAATTATTTCCGCTGTGTGGTTTAAACTTAGTCCCCATGCATCACCTCATTGGTTTGTGGCCCAAAGGGGCCCATAGAATCAAAGATGAATCTTCAATGATTTACCCCAATTCATGAAATAAAACAAATATGAAATATAATCGGCTCAAATTGCATAGAGTTTTTTTTCATTAAAGTAGAAGTGAACGTAAACAAAATATAAAAAACGATGAAATACACAAACAAGTCACTAGATTTTCACTGTCTTATAAATACCCCATCTAATTGTTTGAATGTCTTAAGCACACCATAGGGATTTGATCTTTTAACACCTTAAACTCTATCTAACTTATTAACATTATTAGGCTATTCCCAAATGGATAAATCATTACCTGAATATGAAGTAGGGATGAGCATTTAGTACTAGGTACCGGTACCGAACCGTACCGGGTATATTCGGCACCGATACCGGTATCCATATTGCATGTTTTTCAGTACCTGTACCGGTTCGGTACCAAATGGGTACCATGCTCATCCCTAATATGAAGTTTCACCCCACCACATTACATAGTCTCCGACTTATTTATTCATCTCTATAGGTAAAGGTTCCTGTACAATATACTCTTTTATCTAAGTAGTGTAAGAAGTGTTTTACACCCTTAGATCTGATTTTTAATGGTTGAGATCACAATGACAAAAATGTAAATTGTGTTTTTAATTTTATAACTGATTTGACTTGATAGGAGTATAAGTGTCAATAAACATCATTTAAATTACGAAACTTTGTATCTTTCCTCCTAAAATCGTGATTCTCTCTCCTCCCTTCAATCACGATTCTCCCTCTTCTTTGTAAAAATTAGCGATTCTCTCTCTTCTCCACCTTAATCCGACATTAACCACTGTTTACAACTACCACAAAAGAAAACCCTAAACCTCGTTCTACCACTTTGGTTTAAAGTTACGATGTTAAAAATTCTGGAAACACAATATTGCGTTTCAAGATACGGTGTTTTAAAATCTGGAATGAATGAATTACTATTCAAGTCATGGTGTCTAAACATATGAAAGGATTGTATAGGATTCAAGATATGGTGTTTTAACAAATAGAATGAATGTATTTCACGATTCATATAATGGTGTTTTAAAACACTATACTAAATGTGTTCTTGAAATGCAAATTTAAAACATTATGTGGAAATGCAGGTTTAAAACACCATACTAAGAACGCAAAAACGCATTCTGTAAACGTAGGTTTAAAACACCATACAAAGCACATCTACTGGAACACATGTGTAATGCACCCATGATATAAACTATGAATTTATTAAAACACCAAGAATTTAGTTCTGATATGTTATAAATTGATGTATCATGCGAATGAGTAGTTATGAAACCCTAAAAATCACACTCTCGAGTCTTAGTTTTAATTGTGTCACATGTACCACCATATTCTTTTATATACTTCTTACACAAACCACCATTTGTACAATAACCCACCAGTGGCGGATCCAGGATTTTTTTCACTGGGTTCACTTTTTAAGGTGCCTGAATTTTGTTCAACCCGACGTTAGTTTTTTCGGGTCGGGTCGGGCTTTATCACTAAAGTCACCTTTTTTGCCTATGATGCTTCAAAGCATTCCTATCCCATTATCTATCTTTGTCTCAAAAAAACACATTTCTCTAAATTGATTTGTAATAAACTTTTATAAAACGAATTCAAGTTAGAACCAGTACATCTAAAAATGGTTATTTTAGTTCGAATTACAACGACAAAAGCATAAAACTTGACCAGATGAGCATTTTTTGAGCTGGTTTGACAGCTCCAATGACAAAAGCATCTAACAGAACCATTTCCATTGCTTACTAGTTAAGAGTTTCACTTAATAATGTGAATAGAGATTAAATGAAATTAAATTAATTTCTATCTTATACCCAACCAAGAAAACTAAATGAGTTTTCAAAGTACATAACAAAAAAGCTTAGCCATGGCCCAGACCTGCAACAAACATAATAGTTTGACTAACAAGTAACCAACTAAAGCTTAGTCATGTGTTCACGCTTTTGTTTAACTCTAATATGAGTTTAAAATTAAAAAGAACAAAGAACAATTAAACGAGATGATCTGGGATTCGAACTCATGAAGTCAAGTTTGAAAACAACCAACTTTACCAGTGAAGCACTGGATAGTTTCTTATTATGAGTTCCTACAGAATTTTCTATATAGTTTTTCGCTAAAAAATACAAAACGAATGAATTCCTGATAACCCGGTGTCTTAACGTAAATCCGCCCATGAACCCCACCCCTCCCTCACTATACATCAAGAATATTATCCTCTGCCGATTTTAATGTAAATATTTTTTTTCAAACTCGCTATCAGTGCAATTATGTCTTAGCAAATTAAATGAAATATACAAAAATATCTCCATAGTAAAATATAAAAACAACTTATATGAAAAATCAAGGATACATTCATTACAAGCCAGTTTTAATAGTTATTATTAATACATTGTCGAATTATTTCGTTAAACATACATAAATAGTTATTCAATTTCGAACATTATAAAAATATTTGTAACAACTATAATCCTTCTAGAAAACTACCTACCACAACATACAAAACCAATTTCAAAACTTTATTATTTTATTTCATCACCACAAGAATTTGTTCACCGAATCCAAAGACACAAAAATCCAAAAAATATATAAATAATAATAATATTAAACGGTTAGTTGAGCAGAGTATGTACCGAAGTAATTGACCAACTTCCAACCGAAAACTACCTTCCATCTGTGGCGATTTCAGCAACACAAAAACCCTCAGGTATGCTCCAAACATTTTCTCTCAATAATCGAAATTCTCCACCAGATTTTGATTAATTTCAATCACCTTATTTGTTAGTCTTCATTCCTCTTTGTGTTTGATTTCAATTGGATTTCAGGTGCGTTTTGTTGCTTCAATTGCAGTTGTAATTTGTGTTTTTTGTTTGATTTAGAAGTAATTTGTGGAATCGGATTGTAGATCTTTGTGATTGTGAACCTGAATTATGAGTTAGTTGAGTTTGTTGACTAGGTCAATTGTTGAACTCATACGCGATGTTGATTTGTAGTTGTAAATCAAATTTTTCGTGATTGTGATTTTCGGTTCGCTGATTTTAAGCCCTAATATTTCAGTTTTTTTTTTCTTTTCAAATTGGAGTTTGATTCAATGTTATCTCCAATTCTATTCACAATATTAGTTGTTTTTTTTTTTTAATTTTTAGAAAGGCTCTATTTACAGTATTAGCTATGTTTGATTCAATGATATATTTATGGCTGTAATTTTTAAAATTCAGTTCTCAATTGTTTGTTTTTTTTACATTAAGAGTTAGTTGAGTTTGTTGACTAGGTCAATTGATGAGCTCATGAAAAATGTTGATTTGTAGTTGTAAATTAACGTTTTAATGATTTTCGGTTTGCTGATTTTAAGCCCTAATTTTTCAGATTTTTGTCAAATTGAAGTTTGATTCAATGTTATCCCCAATTCTATTTTCATTATTATTTTTTTTTTCCAGAAAGGGTCTACATACAGTATTGGTTATGTTTGATTAAATGATATATTTATGGCTGTAATTTTTAGAGTTTACTTCTCGATTTTTTTGTTTTTCACGTGATGTAACGGCTTGGTTGTTGTTATGGTATGTAATGTGTTAGTGAACTGGTTATATGCAGTTTCGAAATGTCGAGTTTGGAGGAGCCTCTTGGTTTGGACAAATTGCCAAGTTTGAGCACCATTGATCTTTCTAGACGGTTCTCGTCCAGCCGATGCAGTACCAGCGGGGAAGACGGTGGATTGGGATACTGCTGGATTGAAGGGAAGACGAGTGGATCGTTCAATAGCTACAAGTGTGTTATTGCTCAAATCTTATTATTCCTTATGCTAGTTTCTCGTTTAAAGATGAAGTCTTATCTTATGCAAATAAGAACATTTATAATCATAATATTCTTGCCGCTTTGACCGAAAGAGTCAAACTATTGACTTTGTTACCAAATGTTTTAGGGATGATTTTAAGGAATGCAGGCGAGAAGCTTTCATTTGGAGACACCATAAAAGAGAAAACACGCACAACGAGTCTGAAAATCGGTATCCTTCAAACATACAACTAACCATCAGCAGACCTCACACTGCAAGGATACAGGCCCAAGGGACATAACAAATAAGGTGATTAATAAGTCCATCTTTGACTTTAACTGTCAAAATTAATCATTTTTTTTTTCCTAAAGGAGGGGCCTTCATGTAAATGAAGTTCGAGTTCTATCCGTTAATCTTTTTTTTTATTTTTTATGTTTTAACCAGATTTTTAAAGGCATGCCAAGTTATGTGAAGATAGTGGAAGTTGGTCCAAGAGACGGGTTACAAAATGAGAAGAATATGGTTCCTACATCTGTGAAGATAGAGTTAATTCATAGGCTTATTTCTTCGGGATTATCTGTTGTTGAGGCCACAAGTTTTGTTTCCCCTAAATGGGTACCTCAGGTAGCTTCACATTCATAAGTTGTATGTATTTTGTGTGTATATATATAGAGGGCAAGGGCATTGTAAAAAGACCTAAGAGCCAAGTGGCCTTTTTTTTTCGTAAAATTAGTTGGGACAAAGCCGTGAGACATGTAGATATATGTATATCTGCTAGAAAGCCTAGAATTGTTTGTTTCTAATTACATTTATGATATTATGAAGCTGGCAGACGCAAAGGATGTTGTTGAAGCTGTTAAGAACATTGAAGGTGCAAGATTGCCTGTACTGACACCAAATCTAAAAGTGTGTAAGATCAAAACAGATAAAATATTCTTTACATGTACAAATGTATAATTTTTTTTATTTATTTTGTGGTTGTTTTTGAGCAGGGTTTTGAAGCTGCTGTTGCAGCTGGAGCCAAGGAAATAGCGGTTTTTGCTTCAGCTTCTGAGTCTTTTTCAAAAGCAAATATTAATTGTACTATTGAAGAAAGTCTTGCTCGTTACCGTGATATAGTTAATTCTTCAAAAAAACTCAATATTCCTGTTCGTGGGTATGTATGCACCCTGTTCCTTTTAAATAATGAAAACATTAGGGAAAATGTGAAGTAAATGCAGTTTAAGTATTAATTATTGAAATTGTTTCTTATAGGTATGTATCATGTGTCGTTGGGTGCCCGGTCGAAGGCGCAATTAGTCCGTCAAAGGTTGCATACGTCGCGAAACAACTTCATGAGATGGGTTGCATGGAAATCTCGCTTGGTGACACAATAGGAATTGGTACACCAGGTAATTTCAACATCTTTATAATATATCTGTCTCTATGAATAGGTTAATAACGGTTACATTTAAGCTAAAAGGGAAAGAAGTCAAGTTATAATGCATAACATAGTTGTTAATGGCGAATAGAGACAAATAGTGATAAGGTACCTATATGCTACGTAGCAAATAGCGATAAATAGCAGGCGCTACTTTATAAATAGCGATACACTAGAAAAAAAATTAAATTTTTTTATATGTATATTATATCAAAATACCCTGGTATATACGCTATTTTACATGTATATTTAACACAAACCTAAAATCCAACTATTTTATAGCTATATTTTATCGCTATTTATATTATAAAAAAAGCAGAAATCCCGTCATTTATCGCTGCATATCCAGTAGCAACCTTCGACCTATACACTACTCTATTCGCTCTTCCGACCATAGCGACCACTATTGACAATTATGATGCATAAAACCTCTTGAATCGTTTTATTACTAAAATAATTTCTGTAATCATATTTGATAGGAACGGTTATACCAATGCTTGAAGCTGTCATGGAAGTCGTGCCTGTTGAAAAGCTTGCGGTTCACTTCCACGACACTTATGGTCAATCTCTTCCAAACATACTAGTATCCCTTCAAGTAAGCTTACTACTTATAGAAAACATGAACAATAATTCGACAGACGATTAAACTAATCAAGTTTTAACCATTTTTATTAACGACAGATGGGAATAAGTGTGGTGGACTCTTCTGTAGCGGGACTAGGTGGCTGCCCGTATGCTAAGGGGGCTTCTGGAAATGTTGCCACTGAAGATGTCGTGTACATGCTTCACGGGCTCGGTATTAAAACAAATGTTGACTTGAGAAAGGTTTTGCAAACGGGTGACTTCATCTGTAAGTATTTGGGTCGCCCATCGGGATCAAAGGTTGCTGTCGCCTATAAAATGTAAGAGGACAGTGTTGGATTCTCCTATATCTATGGTGTTTCAATGGTAATATATTACAAACAAGCATAAATCCGGTTAATTACCGGGATTTGATATAAAAGTATGAAACTCGTGTATATGAGATTGCTATTGGCTTATTGTATCTTTCTGTTTGGTTCTACCAAACAAATAATTAATGTTAATTCATATGCTTCTTAATCTTTCTTTCTGAATAGAAGCTTCATTTATGCAAGTAATCGAATAAGACTGTCAATTTCGTGTCTTAGGATAAATTTCTAGCAAGTCAATACTAAAATATAGTGGTCACAATGGTTTACAACAGACATGGATCGGTAAAGACACACGAACACAATGGTTCATGACGAGAACTGACATAATAGACTTTAGTTTAATAAAATTTATAGTAATATGTAATATAATCTAAACACCTAGCTTAGAATTTGCTATCTAGCTTAGAAACTTTATGTTCATTGAAAGGAGAATGGTACTAATTCGACTAGGCCGCTAAAGCAGCACCAATAGCCGTACCCACACATCCAGCAGCCTCAGTGGAAGCTTGATTAATCTCATCAGGGTTTTCCATAGCATCAACAATTGCCAAAAGTGCCACCACACATGCGTAGTCCATGTTAGCTTGAATTGTCATGGTGAATTTGTCCTTAGCGTACTTCGACGTTTGTGGTTTATGCATCTACAAGAATAAGTCAATTCTTTTGGTAAAGTATATGTTTTAAACAAAGAAAAAGCGAATCTATACATGAGTACAAAGGCGGCTTAATGGAAAGTGAATAAAGTAAGCGTCTTGTGCACTCACTTCCTAAGGCCCCCAAATTTAAAAGAAAAAATATATGTGGATAATTTGGGCTTTGAGATTATTGGTAATAGGAGTTGTCTCACTTTTATACATACACAAAAATGTTATAAGAATCATAAGATTAAAAGAAATATAATTTCTAATTAAAAGCAGGGACCCAAATTTTGTTATTCACTTTGGGCCAAAAAAAGATTGAGCCGTCCTTGCATGAATATAGCCAAAATTACTATCAAACTATGTAAAAAGTAAGAAAACTACTTGGGCTACAACCGTTGACGAATCTCCCATAGAAATAGTGCAGTTTCCCTTGGACCAGCTCCCATTGATCCTCAAATCACAATCATCGTTGTTGCTCGTTTTGTTCGCCAACATCACCCTAACATTAGTTTTAAACTGGATCATGTGTTCGGTATGTGTGGTAAATATCATGTCTGAACTCTCTTTACTTTCACCCCTAAATACATTCCATCTGCTATGCATACCCAAATTCTGGAAACGAATATAGTCAATTGCAACAGCAAAACTAAAAATAAGCGAAAATTAACCAAATAAGCATAGTTGACCAACTTATTAGCCGTCGCTTGATTATAAAGTTAAAGTTACCTTTTTCCGGAGCTTCGCAATGGGGTTGTCGTTAGCATCAAGTAGCATGCGCTGGCGATGGAGTCTTTTGTTATATGGTTTTACTTTGAGCAAGATTTTATGGTTGATATCAGTGATCACAAGGTTCCTACAAGGATACTTCTCGACTATAACTTCGAGTGATTCTGGTGCAACGAACTGAGGACCGATCACAGGGAATGGAGGGAATCGAGGTGCAGGTGCATGATCACTAGGCTGATCCATCATCACAAACGCACACTAAGAATATGTGATCACGAAGCTGTGGTAAGGCTTTTGCCGTGATAAATTTATCGACCATATAGTTGACTTGGACCAAGAGTAGACTCGGGTTCGAAGAAGCAACGCGCGAGTTTAGATTTTTTATTGCGTTTAGATACCTTATTTCGAGCTATATTCATGGTACGTGTATGTGGTGGGCCTAGTTGAAAATTGATAAACGAAATCTCAAATTTTGACATCTTACATTAAAATTAATTATGAGTTCCTTTGAAAATAAACAATTTCCAATTTTAGATTATTGTTAAATAAATATAACTCAAATGTTGTATCAGGGGCTGTTTAGCACTTCTGAATGAGTAAGTGCTGAACCAGTAAGATGTCTAAATCATTAAGTGCTGAACCAGTAAGACGTCTGAACCATTAAGAGCAAGCTTAACCGTTCGAAGATAAATGTCCGACCAATTCAGATAAGAGGTCTTAACCATTCAGACTCAGTACAATGTTTAACCATTCAGAGGCAAATGTCTCAATCATTCATACATCTGCTCACGAAACAAACAATCTGAACCATTAAGTGCTGAACCAGTAAGAGATATGAATCATTAAAAGCTAAACAAACATCCCCTTAGATTGTATTGATGGATTAGGTAGTGTTTCGTATGTAGGAGTGAAAGATGGAATGTAATGGACTATTGCGAGTGAATGGAAAAAAAGTGTGTTTGGTTGGTTAAGGTAATGTTTTATTCCTTCTAATTCATTCTATCCGCCTTTTATTTTTTTCCATCTCATTCCCTCTCTCGCCCTTTATCACCACCACCACCGCCTTGGCTGCCACCAACCGTCGCCACCACCAATCGTCACCTCCACCGCCGTCGACCACCGCCACCCCGTCTCCATCACCACTCGTCGTTGCCGCCACCGGCCACCGTAGTTGACTTTGACGAATTAAGACTAGACATCCACATGTGCGTAGTGGACTGTCAATATATTCTTTCAACTTGATACTAGACATTAAGCTATAATATTTAAAATTTATATATTTCCTAGGCGCCATAATTGACTGCTTGCTTGTAAAGAACTTGAAGCATTTGTCATCAAGTGAAATATGAATATTTAAATTCTGTAAAGTATAATAAAACGGCTATAATGTTGTTGGCCGCCGGAACCAGGAAGAATAGGCTGTGGTATAAGTAGCAAGTAGGAAATTTCATATTTTTTAATGTCAAAGATACACACCCTCTAAAACCTCAAAAAAACTTCTATAATCACCTCTTGCCCACATTGTAGGACTTGAATCCACACTATTCTGACAGTTTAAAAATCTGGCGTCGCTAGACTAAGAGATCATTAATTAATTAATCAAATACCTAATCTGTTTTTGGGTTTTGACCTGGTCGGATAAAATTTGGTTTTGCCTTTTAGATTTTGTTTACGTTCTAGCAACAATAGATTGTTTTTATAGCAAATTCTAACCATTTGCAATCGAATCAACATTTAAAAAATATTTGACAGCTAGGAAATTAGTGTGACGACGAATTAATAAATCACATCGTTGCTAACTCATGATTTTCTTTTAAATAAGAATCAAGAAAAATCATCACGCACCTATTGTTGCTAACTCGTGATTTTCTTTTTAAATAAATCATCAAATTTAAGTTAAGATTTACTTATGTTTGTTTTAGTGGTAGGCTAAATGCACTTTTTATACTTCATTCTAAAAATATTCCTTTTAAAGCTATCAAATTTCACCCCTATAAAAAGAAATCCCTACTTTTAGTTATGTACATAAAAAATTAACTGACAGACATTCAATCTGTACATAACTTTGGATAAGACTTAGTGATATAATTTAAATTTTCTTTTGAAATGTTTAAAAAAATTGAATTATACTTAGTTATATAATTTAATTAATTAAAATCTTTTAAATGTTATGCAGGTTTTAAAGAATAAAAAAAGTAGATGCAGTTTTTTTTTTATACCATTTTTGTTAACACATAATTTTATGAACTGATTCATTAATTCATGATACTTCTCGATGCAATGTGCACATTCGGCTTAAAATCGTAAAAATCTCACTTTCATGTTCATTTCATATTTTCAGATTTTGACTTCATGCATCTAGAAACTATGTTAAACAATAGCATGAAAAATATATTTTCAGATTTAATTTTGACTTCATGCACATAGAAACTATGTTAAATCAATAGCATGAACACAATGTTGGGCCGAGATACTTTTGGCATTGGAGGAGACCAATTATGGCTGGGCAGGAAGTAAACGAAATGGTCAGTGTGTGCAGCCTCCTCCACGGTTTTGTTCTGAATGGTGGACGGGATATATGGTTTTGGATAGGGGCTGCGGATAAAGAGTTCAGTGTGGGAGGAATCAAAAGACCTGTTGATGGCGGTTTCATTTCCTCCGTTCCGTATGTGCCCAAGTGGTGCAAATGGTTACCGAAAAAATGCAATGTGTTCATTTGGAGGCTCGCTATGGACAGGATTGCTACTCTGAAGAGGAGGAACATATTGGTGAGTGATTCGAGTTGTGTGGCGTGGAAGATGAATCGGTGGAGCATTTGTTCTCAGTCTACTATATCGCTTCTGTTATGTGGCAGTTTGTTAACAATTGGTGCTTGATTCCTAATATTCTTGCGTTTTCTGTTAAAGACTTGCTGGATTTTCATGAGCATAAAGGGATTAAAGATGGAAAGAAAGAAGTGGTCAAAGGTATAATGAGAATCGCTTGTTGGAGATTATGGAGAGCAACGAACGAGGCGAAGTTTAACAAAAAGACTATAAGTATATGAGGGATTATTAGTGAAATAAAGACGGTGGGTTTTATATGGTTAAATAGCAGATCGAAATCTTTGAGGGTTTCATGGGACGAGTGGTATAAATTTGTAATTATGTAATTCCGTTGTTGTTTGTGGCCTCCTCGGTTTGAGGTTTGGCGTGTTTTAATGAAGTTTACTTTAAAAAATGCTTGAAAGAACCTTCGACTCAAAATGAATAGCCATAACATAATACTAAATTCCTTATAGGAAAATTTACTAAAGAATTAAAAGGAGTTAAATACTATTTTAGTCCTTATCGTTTGCTCAAAATATCTATTTTAGTCCAAAAGAATTTTTTAGACTTTTTTAATCCAATAGTTTGGTTTTCATATCAATTTTGGTCCAACTCACTAACTCCATCCAATTTTGTATGTTAATTTCTCATGAATATACTAAAATACCCTTAGCCCATTTTTAAACTACTATTTTAACTTTTTATACTAACAAATGAAATCGTTTTAAACACGGGTTACCCTCTAGTGCCTACTCAGTTATAAATAATAATATAATAAATTTTTACAAGTTTAAGATATATAGTCTCTCCTATTGAATAATAATTAAATAAAATCTACTTTAGATTATTACATTAACGTATATGACACTTACGTACATATTAGTTAATACAATAGTTGTATCCAAATAATATATTTCATATTATGAAGTTGGTATGCTTAAGTTAAATTGTTGGTGCTTTTTGCTTGGATTAGTTTTTGACTATCTTAATAACATGTATATTTAAAAAAATATTATTTAGTATCACCGAAAAAATACGACATATACATACAAACCGCCCAAAGTTCACTGCACCTTTTTTTAGTTAATTTTATAAAGTACTATTGATAATATTTTTTTGGTATTTTTCAAAGTAGATTTAATTAAATTATTATTTAACAGGAGAGAATATATATATATATATATATATATATATTATAATTTGTATAAAAATTAATATATTATTAGTTTAAAAATGCTAAGGGTAATTTGGTATTTTCATGAGAAATTAACATAAAAAAATATTTTGATAGAGTTAATGAACTGGACCAAAATTGATATGAAAACCAAACTATTGGATTAAAAAGTTCAAGAAATTCTTTTGGACTAAAATAGATATTTTGAGCAAACCACAATGATTGCTACTCTTGATGCTCTGAAGAGGAGGAACATCAAGGTGAATGATTCGAGTTGTGTGGCGTGGAAGATGAATCGGTGGAGCATTTGTTCTCAGTCTACTATATCGCTTCTGTTTATGTGGCAGTTTGATAGCAATTGGTGCTTGATTCCTAATATTCTTGCCTTTTCTGTTAAAGACTTGCTGGATTTTCATGAGCATAAAGGGATTAAAGATGGAAAGAAAGAAGTGGTCAAAGGTATAATGAGAATCGCTTGTTGGAGATTATGGAGAGCAACGAACGAGGCGAAGTTTAACAAAAAGACTATAAGTATATGAGGGATTATTAGTGAAATAAAGACGGTGGGTTTTATATGGTTAAATAGCAGATCGAAATCTTTGAGGGTTTCATGGGACGAGTGGTATAAATTTGTAATTATGTAATTCCGTTGTTGTTTGTGGCCTCCTCGGTTTGAGGTTTGGCGTGTTTTAATGAAGTTTACTTTAAAAGAATGCTTGAAAGAACCTTCGACGCAAAATGAATAGCCATAACATAATACTAAATTCCTTATAGGAAAATTTACTAAAGAATTAAAAGGAGTTAAATACTATTTTAGTCCTTATCGTTTGCTCAAAATATCTATTTTAGTCTAAAAGAATTTTTTAGACTTTTTTAATCCAATAGTTTGGTTTTCATATCAATTTTGGTCCAACTCACTAACTCCATCCAATTTTGTATGTTAATTTCTCATGAATATACTAAAATACCCTTAGCCCATTTTTAAACTACTATTTTAACTTTTTATACTAACAAATGAAATCGTTTTAAACACGGGTTACCCTCTAGTGCCTACTCAGTTATAAATAATAATATAATAATTTTTTACAAGTTTAAGATATATAGTCTCTCCTATTGAATAATAATTAAATAAAATCTACTTTAGATTATTACATTAACGTATATGACACTTATGTACATATTAGTTAATACAATAGTGGTATCCAAATAATATATTTCATATTATGAAGTTGGTATGCTTAAGTTAAATTGTTGGTGCTTTTTTGCTTGGATTAGTTTTTGACTATCTTAATAACATGTATATTTAAAAAAATATTATTTAGTATCACCGAAAAAATACGACATATACATACAAACCGCCCAAAGTTCACGGCACCTTTTTTTAGTTAATTTTATAAAGTAATATTGAATAATATTTTTTTGGTATTTTTCAAAGTAGATTTAATTAAATTATTATTTAACAGGAGAGAATATATATATATATATATATTATCATTTGTATAAAAATTATTATATTATTAGTTTAAAAATGCTAAGGGTAATTTGGTATTTTTATGAGAAATTAACATAAAAATTATTTGGATAGAGTTAATGAACTGGACCAAAATTGATATGAAAACTAAACTATTGGATTAAAAAGTTCAAGAAATTCTTTTGGACTAAAATAGATATTTTGAGCAAACCACAAGGAATAAAATAGTATTTAACTCAATTAAAAGATATTTATTAATATATAAAAACAAATATTATTTTTTGTAAATTCACATTTAGGATCTAAAAATAGCTATTAGTGCTTGAATCTCATGCGAACGAAGTATGAAATAAACACTAAAATCGGTACAATCCAATAGGAAAACGGTTAAACAATCGAATCGGATTCAATTACTAAAAGTGTTTACATCGTGAAGGTGAAGGAACTAGGAGATCAAGTGTGATATCCCCTCTCAAACTTGTTACAAACGCAATTGAATGAATTGAATACAGAAGCCAACTCCCATTCGCTAACATCCTCTAGCGAATAGGATTTCATTTGCTGACTTCATTCGTAAAATCTCTAAACAGAAACACCTATTCAGCACATGACAAACACCTATGACATTCCCCCTTAACGAAAGCTTTTGGGTATGCAGAAACTTGGACTGCTTTCGGGTATACAGAAACTTTGACTTGTATTTTCATGATGCAATCCAATCAACTTCATGTTGTATCCGACTTCCCCCTCAAAATACCTGTATCCGTTGGAAACTCAAAGTCAATCGACTACCATCACCTCCACCTAGGCTAACTTTACGTCTGATCAATCGTTTCGAATGTTGGCAAATGATAATGGTTCGGTCTTTCAAATCTGCACGGTAAAGAAACACTCCTCTGGTAATGCAATGAGATCCCCTGTCACATCATTATCCTCGATGGTTTAGTTCGACTGGAATGAATCATTTGATCTAAGATCATTTCTATAGTCCTCTCCATGAAGAACGATTGGTAATGCGGTGTGATCTTCTCACATTATTATTATCTGATGGTTATGTTAGGCCGTCCTTTCCATGAGAGTCGTCACAATCAACCCCTATCAAGGTCTTGTCAATGATCGACATCGAAAGTTCCCACACAAACTAGAACTTTTTTTTTATTGTAACAACATAATAGTTTCCACTTTCATTTATCTTATTGTACTTATAACCTATCATTCTTCAATAAACGTTTTGATTTTTTATATATATAACTACATTTAAAATCCTATAAAAACTTAGCAAACTATTGTAAATAAACATTTATAATTGTACTTAAACAAATTAATTATTTTTATAAAATTTCAACAATTACAAACTAATTTTTTTTAAAGATTTGATTAAGTTTAGTTATCATAAAAGTTATAAGGGACCAAAACTGCCATTTATTTAAAGATAGAAACAAAAGGATAATAAATGTTTAAAATTTCTTTTGTTATAGGTTGAAACCGCATGACCATTTATGTACGAAGTTCAAACTTAAAAAACCGAACAAACAACCACCTTCACCACATCGGTTATCCGGCTGGTTTTTCGACGTAACTCTAGTGAACCCAAAAAACCAACTCCCATAGTTTTAACGTAAACCGTTGGACTTTGTATTTATCAGCTCAACTCCTACTCCGAAAGTCCCAACTTATCTCCACCTTATATCAACTTAATAACAAAGTTTCATCCCGTAAACTACTACTAGACTTTTGTGTTTATCCGTTGGACATTATATTATATTGTATTGTATTGCATTGCAGTAGTATTTGTTGTTCTTAGATATTTTGAAAAATAGAAAATAATGTACTAAAGATATTTTTATTTATTATACATTTTAAGTTGATGATTATATATCATTCTTGAATCGTATTCAGGCTATAAATATGGTTCGCTATCCTGTCTGATCCTGAAAAAAATAGTGTTAATAGCAAGTAAGTTTCTTAACTCATCGGTTGATAAACTGTTAATCTCCTCAAACTCTCAGAGTTAGTTGTAATAAAACCATTTTATCATTGTCTATCCCCTTGTCAGAAAGCTGTGTTTGATTGTCTCCGGGCACCTCATTCTCAGGATTTACTGACAGTCATTCCCATTGAAAGACTAGGCCAACACATGTCGGTAGTGGAATACCGGGCAATTCTTAAGTACCGGTTAATGATCCCTCTGTTTTCGGTTGATGAGCCTGCCCAGTTTGTCGCAAGGTTTGTTTAGATACTTTTGGCGAGTATGCAGTCCATTTAAGGAGTTACCTTGTTTTAATATAGACATGATTTGGTAAGGAATGTTCTCTTTGATGTTCTAAGCGGGCATGGATTTTGGCGAAAAAGGAGGCTCCGGTGAACTTTCTGACGGATCCGCTCGATGGGAGGTCGACTCTTCGGCCAACTGATATTCTTGTGTTTAGGTGGGCCAGGGGAAAACACGCTTGTGTGGACCTTAAAAGAGTGTCTCCTCTTGTTGGGCTTAGGGATAATGAGTTTGTTGCTGGCCAGGCTGCGTTGAAAGCGGAATCAAGCAAGGTCACTAAACACGAGGCTTGTTTAGAGAATCAACACGTGTTTATCCCATTCGCGTTTGATACATTTGGGTCCCTAGCCCCAAAGGCCGTAGAATTCCTAAACAGGGTCCAACGGGTTGTAAATAGTAATCTCTCAACCTTTAAGGGCTGTTTCGTCTTTAGTAGGATTGGTTTTGCAATTCAAAAGGGGGTTGCGGCGCAGCTTGTTGCCCGTTTACCTGGCACTTGTTTGTAATTTGTTAGTTTGGTATTTTAATGAAAGAAACTATATTATATCAAAAAAATGTATATATATATATATATATATTGTGAGATGGTATAAAACCTTGAATATTATTGATCACAATATGTTACATATAACCGAATACATTAGATAAATATGGTAACTAACTAATTGTGTTATGGTATCGGTTAGGAATAATTATCGGCTAACACGCCCCCGTAGTTTGAGCCGTAGGAAGAGGAAGGCATAAACTGGAGCGGAATCGTTAAAACAGATGTTTTGGAAGACCTTTGGTGAAGATATCCGCATACTGATAATCGGCAGGGACGTGGAGGACTTTGATGGTGCCAAGACGAACTTTCTCTCGGACGAAATGGATATCCAGTTCAATGTGTTTGGTGCGTTGATGATTAACCGGATTGTCAGCAAAGTAGACATCCGAGATGTTGTCACAGTAGATAAGAGAGGCATGACGAACAGGCACCTGGAATTCGAGCAAAAGATTGCGAACCCAACTGAGTTCGGCAACGATGTTAGCAACTGCTCGGTATTCGGCCTCAGCGCTTGATCTTGAGATTGTGGATTGTCATTTGGAGGACCAGGAGATCAAGTTTGGATCCAAGTAAACACAGTAACCGGAGGTGGATCGTCTGGAGTCGGGTACCCGCCCCAATCGGCATCAGAGTAGGCAGTAAGAGCCGTTGAGGATGATGGTGAAAGCAGTAATCCTTGATGAAGGGTGCCCTGAATGTATCTGAGAATTCTCTTCAAAAATTGAAAGTGAAGTTCCCGTGGAGCATGCATGAAGAGACAGACTTGTTGAACAGCATAGGAAATGTCCGGCCTAGTGATAGTGAGGTACTGAAGCGCGCCAGCTAAGCTTTGGTATAGAGAGCCATCTTCAAAACCCGAGCCACTGTCGGCACTTAGCTTGGAGCCGGCTTCGACGGGGGTGCTGGCGGGTTTGCAATTTGACATCTTTGCTCGAGACAAGATGTCAGCGGCATAGATTGTTTGGTTATAGAAATTCCTAAAAAATGATGCAGAGATCCCAAATTAGTCATTTTAAATTCAGCGGTGAGGGATTTAATAATTTGCTGTAGGAGAGTGTCAGTTGAAGCAGTCAAAATAATGTCATCCACGTATAAAAGGAGATAAGCCATTTGATTTCCATGGTGATAAATAAACAACGATGTATCACAGAGACTGCCCTTGAAACCGCACTTGAGTAAGTACCCTGCAAAACGTAGATACCAGGCCCTTGGAGCCTGCTTTAGACCATACAGATTTATTTAATTTACAAACATGTTTAGGGTATATAGCGGACGTGAATCCTGGCAGCTGGAACATGTAGACGGTTTCCTTCAGATTGCCATGAAGAAAAGCGTTTTTGACATCAAGCTGGTGCATGGACCAACTTCGTGAGACGGCGAGACTGAGAACTGTGCGTATGGTAGTGGGTTTAACCACCGGGCTGAATGTTTCATCATAGTCAATACCAACAGTTTGACTTTTTCCATTTACAACCAAACGAGCCTTGTGACGTTCGAGGGAGCCGTCTGCGTGGAACTTGTGCTTAAAAAGCCACATGCATCGTATAACAGGTGCGTCTGGTGGGCGGGGGACAAGTTCCCACGTGTGATTAGCCAATAGAGCTTCATATTCGTCGACCATGGCAAGTTTCTAGTTTGGGTCGGTTAGGGCAGTGAGGTGAGATTTCGGAAGGGGTGAAGGGGTGTTGGTGGTCTGAGTGTGAAGTGAGAAAGGGGTTTTGGGCTTGAAAATGCCGGCACGTGACCGGGTTTGCATCGGGTGGGCTGGTTGAGTAGGGTGGTTAGGCGCTGTTGGGCTGGGTGGTTGTTGGGTTTCGGATTGGGCTGGAGGGGTGGTAGTAGGTGAGGTTTGATGTTGGGTCGATGGTAGAGGCGATTGGGCATGGGGAAGAGGGGAAGACGATTGATGTTGCGGGGCCGAGGGAAGGTGTACCGTAGGTGGAGAGGCAAACTGAGTGGGGTCAGGGTTGAGAAAGGAGTGGTCCGGTCGTGGGGTAGAGGGGTTGGCGTGAGGGAAGACTTCCTCGTCAAAGGTTACATGACGGGAAAAAATACTTTTTCCGGTAGCAAGGTCAAGACAACGGTACCCACGGTAGTTGGTCGGGTAGCCGAGGAAGAGGCATGCAGAGGCACGGTGGGTAAGTTTATTTGGGCGGGTGGCAGAAGTGTTAGGGTAGCAGAGGCTTCCAAACACTCGGAGGTGGTCATAGGAAGGTTCCCGAAGGTACAAAAGAGACAGTGGGGTGTGATTTTGATGAAGTTTAGTGGGTAAAATGTTGTGAAGGTAAGAAGCAGTGTGGAGCGCCTCAACCCAATAAGATGAGGGTAGAGATGCGTGGGTGAGAAGGGTAAACATGATTTCGTTTAAACCACGAATCAAGCGCTCTGCTTTGCCATTCTGTTTGGAGGTATGGGGACATGAAAAACGAAGTCGAACACCATTCTGAGAGGTGAAGGTATGAAAAATGGTGTTGCCAAATTCGCTGCCCGTGTCACACTGAATAGCTTGATAGAGTAGACGGAACTGAGTAGACACAAATTGGTGAAAGTGGGTGATCTTAGAAAACCTTTCGGATTTAAAACGAAGTGGGTAAACCCACGTGTATTGGGTAAAGTCGTCAATTATAACTAAATAATATTTGTAACTAGCATGACTCAAAACAGGAGAAGTCCACAAATCACAATGTAATGAAGAGAAAGGACATAAAGTTCGAGTAACAGAATCAGAAAATGGTAATCGTTTATGCTTGGATAACTGACAAGCATGGCAAAGAGATGAAGCCCTTTGCTTATTACAAGAAATAAAATTGTTTAAACGAAGATAATGCATAATGGGTTGCCCCGGGTAACCGAGGCGATGGTGCCAAAAAGACGAGTCTTGAGTGGCAGCAAGCAAGCAGTAGCGAAAGCATTGGGTGTGAGCAGGTACAGGTCACTCGTACTGTTGTGACGACTCAGGATCATGCCATCCTTGAAATCCTTCACAGCAAAACCATATGGGTCAAATTCCATAGATGTGTTATTGTCAATATTGAACTGTCGGACAGAAATAAGGTTTTTCACTATATTGGGGTTAAAAAGGATGTTTTTAAGGTATAAAGGTTTAGAGGCAAAGTTGAGGGTGGAATGTCTCGACCCCAAAACTGGAAGTTTATTGCCATTGCCAACAATTATTGAAGCTATTGGTGCACATGTTGAAAACAAGTCAATATTATTTTGAGATAAAGAGATATGAGAAGAAGCACCTGTATCGAAGTTCCATTGCGAGTCATCATCGCCGAGTTCACAGAGAGAACATGAACTGCATCAGCGAGCTGTGTAGGTTCAAGAGGGTCTACCTCAGCGAGATTAGCCTGTGCCGACCTTTGATTGCCACGGTGTTGTTGGTTATTGGGTGGGGCCGAGGGGTAGTAAGGTGGGGACCAAGCTTGGGTTGGGTAAGGGCAAGGTGGAGGTGTCCAATATTGGGGTGCCCAAAAAGGAGGGTAAAAGGGTGGCTTTTGGTTGTTGGATGGGTAGGGAGGTGGTGCACTATTGGAGCAGGTTATAGGAGTTTGGAGGTGGAGCTGGGAGTTTTAGTTGTGGTAGTGGTTAGGGCCACGGTTTGAATTATTACGGGAGTTTGAGCGGTAATTGTTCCGGTTATTAGGTGGGCCACGGTTGGAGTGGTTAGTGGGTGGGTATTGGGCCGAAGGGTTCTGTTGGGGCTGTTGTGGGTTGGCAGTGGAGGAGGCTTTAGAGGGTGGGATGGCAGCGGCTATGGCAGGAGTATGAGTGACAGCATCTCGGGTTTTTATTCGACCGGCCTCGGAGATTAGTTGTTCAATTGCATCCTCCCAAGTGGTTAACAAATTGTTCAAAATAGATGAGATGGTGTCATACTCCTTGGGTAGGCCCTTGACAAGATGAAGGACACGTTGTTGGTCGTTCATGGGAAAGTCAAGGGCGTTTAGTTGGTCGGTTAAATCACGTATTTTTTTGACAATACGCTTCAAGGTTCGGCATGGAGGCAAGGGTGGTATTGGCTAGTTCATGTTGAAGGGCTTGTGACCGTGGGCCTTTGTTGTTAACAAAAAGGCGTTTGACACGGAGCCAAGCCTCATGGGCTGTGGACTCATTGGTTAAAGCCCGAACAAGTAGAGCGTCCGAGAGAGTGCCATAGATCCATTGTAAGACAATGGAGTCAATGTTCTCCCACTCGGAAAAGTCGGGTGTATCTTTTGCGGGTGGCGGCGTACCGTCTATGTGGCAAAGCACCTTATACCCTTTGGCGTGGAGCGTAAACAACTTAACCCACGATGCATAAGATACGTTGGTGCCATCTAAAACGCGAACTTTGTGTTGAATGTTACTTACCGTATACACGGGATGGAGAGGCTTGTGCAAGGCGGCATCCGAGGATGAAAGTGCATCTTCTTTATCAGTCATAATTATCGGCTGAGAATAACTGAGGGCTGTTCAAAAACAGCAGCAGAAGGAAGGACGGCAGGGTGTTCGAAAACAAACCCTAGGGTGATACCATGTGAGATGGTATAAAACCTTGAATATTATTGATCACAGTATTTTACATATATACCAGAATACATTAAGATAAATATGGTAACTAACTAATTGTGTGGAATACAGAATATACAAAATATGGGCCGATAATTATGGTATCGGTTAGGCATAATTATCGGCTAACATATATATGTCTCTAACTCTAATTGGGCAATTAACTTTATATAAAGTCTAAACACATGGCCAGCTTCACTAATCCACAAGCTACTAAAACATGAGTATCTAAGACGGAAATGGCGGCAGATTTAGGTGATCAACACTAAAAACAAAGTGACGGTTCTAAGCTTAATAGAATACAAATGACGTATGGAAAAGCATTAATATTTAACTATGGGACAACAAAATAGTTGACAACGACAAATACATAAACTTATGTATGGAATATGGAACTACATCACGAAAAAATCATTAATATTCTTAGCCAAACTAAGCGAACCTTTAGCACCAGCCGCATATATGGCACTATTATCATCAGGGTGTTCATTAGCGTCAACAATTGCAAGGAGTGCAACCACACATGCATAGTCCATGTTAGGTTGGATTGTGACCATGAACTTGTCGGCCGCTTCGTACTTCTTCTTCGTTGCTTGCGGTTTATGAATCTACAAGATTGATAGGTCACAATATTAATTAGGTTCTCTATGAGTTATATGTAACATTGAAGATAACCAAAATTGTTCTTAACTACCTGTGCCATTTCTGATGAAGAATTTCCCCTATAAATTGTGAAGTTTCCCTTCGACCAGCTCCCTTTGATCCTCAAATCACAAACATTGTTGCTTCTCATTTCGTTTGCCAGCATCACGCTAATATTGGTCTTAAGCTGGATCACATTTTCATTTTTTGCGCTACATATCATGTCCGAATCAGATTTACTTTCACCCTTGAATACATTCCATCTACTATGCATACTACTTAATTGCTGAAAACAAAATATAGTCTATTAGAGATATATTTGAATGTGAATGTATTATTTATATGTAAAATTATATCTTATCCTATGATATCGTTTTCTAAATCTTAAATCTTCATCGCCATCTATTTAGTATGTAATTTCTTGTACCATCTATTTAATATGTAATTTCTTTGTACAACCCGTATAAAACACTGGTTTTTATATCTTACACTTTCTATATAAAGAGATTTGTAGGAGTTATTCTCTATACATAAAGTATTATCCATCAATAGTGTTGTTTAATTATTCTTTAAATTCTTTCACATTTCAATGTTGATTTCAACTATGATTTAAGAAGTAGAAGCTTAAAGTTACCTTTTGGACCATCGCGATGGGCTTGTCGTTAGCGTCAAGTAGCACGGACTGATAGTGGGCGAGTGTGTCGCATGGGTGTACTTTGAGCATGATTTTATGATTAATATCAGAGATCACAAGGTTTCTACCAGGATAACTATCGACTAAAATTTCAAGTGGTTCTGATGTAACGAACTGAGGACTGATGACAGAAAAAGGAGGGAATACAGGTGGACCACTAGGTTGAGCCATCATCACAAGCAAACACTAAGATTGTAGTTCTATGCAGGTATGCATGGAGCAGGAGCTGCTTGAAGGCTTTTAACATGATATTCGTTGACCAAGAAGTTGACTGCATCCATATGTGCGTAGTGCCTAGTGGACTGTGGATATATACTTTTTTTCAACTTGATACTAGATATTAAGTTATAATATTCATAGCTTGTGTATTTCTAGGGCGCCATAATTGAACGTGAAGCATTTGTCATTAAGTGAATTTTGAATTCTTCAATTCTGTAAAGTATAATAAAACGGTTATAATGTTGTTGGCCGCCGGACCCAGGAAGAATGGGCTGCGGTATAAGTAGCAAGTAGGAAATTTCATTTATATGATCGATAATATGTATTTTTTTAATGGCAAAGACACACATCCTCTAAAAGTTATTTCTATAAAATATTTGACACCTAGAAATTAGTGTGACAACGAATTAACAAATCACGTTAATAATTCATAATTTGCTTCTTAAATAAAAAGCAAGAAAAATAATCAAATTTAAGTTGAGATTTATTGAAGTATTTTTTAAAGCGCATTCCACACTTTCACACATATGAATCTTTTATTGAACGGAAAATTCGGATAACTGACGGACGACTAGAGTATCATCGTGTCACCAACAGAACCACTCAATCATATCCATCTCTACTAGACATAATACCTATAGATTCACACATATGAATCTATTAGTTGGATTATAAGCCCCACAACACCTTCCAGATTTATTAGGCATGGAGCATGGGTTTGATTTTTTTTTGTGTTACATCAATATGTATATCAACTTAATAGTTATATACCATTAAAAACCACTAATAAATTAAGTTGCAAAATGTTGATTAAGTTAAATTTGTCGAACTTACACACTAAGACATCTACTTTGTTTTCTTTACAACTTTTAAAGATGATATTTCATGTTTGTCTAGTTAGTTTATCATGATGGGACAATGCGGTTCTTACATTGTTTCTCAACGCATTTGCCAACATCCTACAATTAAACATCGGTGTCACTTGTACCACTCGGCCAATTGATACAAAGTTGTTTAAATACTGGTAAATTGATAAAAGGTTGTTTAAATACGGGTAAATTGACAAAAGGTTGTTTAAACACCGGTAACCTTTGATATTTTTATATTCCTAGCCCTCCACTTTGAGGTAAGAGAATGGTATATCCGTCCATATTGAGGTCAGGGAATGGTGTTGCTGGTGCGGGTCACCAGGGCCGTATAAGAAAAACATTGAGTGTAACATTCATGATTAGTTAATTTTCTATTTAGTAATAAAAAATATGTTTTATATGGCTACAGTGTAAAAAAACACTTTTTGTGATCAAAACACTATGAAGATAAAACTATTGTAGCTAATGTGGTGTGGTTTAATTACGTAAAGGATATTTGAGTGTAAAATTAATGATTAGTTAATTTCCTATATAGTTTACAAAAATATAACAAAAAATAAGTTTTATGTGGCTAAAGTGTAAATAATAAAACTTTTGGTGATCAAAATACTAAGAAGATAAAACTATTGTAGGTAATGTGATGTAGTTTAATATATATTATATTATAATATAATATAATATAATACAATTCATACCATGTTAATAACTAGCATATAAACCCATTTAACACACGAATTAAATGTAGAAAAACTTAAATTGAATATTTTTTAATTTACAAGTTTTACAAACTCGTGTATTACACATGTAAAATATCAAAAAAAAAAAATGTAAATCATACTTCTATATACTATTGATCACATAGTTAAAAATGTGTAATAATAATATTATCTAATTAGTATGTTATTCCGATTATTACTAAAATAAGGATGGTTTAGTAAAGAAGATCTAATAATATTAATTATATAGTGCACCCTAACCTGGTTATTAACATATTTAAATTATATTTATTATATTAGTAAGGATAAGAGTTAAGAAAATATTTTAAAATAAAACGTAAGTGTAAATTGTAAGGTTGTAAGAGAGGGTCACATGTGACAATAATCCTATATAAAAAGTTAATTTAGATCTGATCTTTTGTTTGTAACTTTACCAATATTTTTATCAATAATTAATAGCTTAAATCATTTGGTTTTATAAATATATGTGGTTAATCTTAATGAGACGTTGTATTAACAAATAAAGTTACTATAATAATGCATAAATAATTAAATTGGAGATAATAATAATAATAATAATAACAATAATAGTTTTGTTATAGATAAAAATAAACTAATGCTTAAAAAGCTTTTGATTTTTAAATATTATTCATATTAAACACAAACATTTAAAGAAATATAACAACCCTTTATCGTATGTCATAGAGGCGAATATAATCTTAATCTCTAATATGTAAAATCAGTATATTCAAGAAATAAAGTAATTCTTGTATTTTTAGCTCTATATCGTATAGTATAATTTATTAACTCAAGCATTAGTATAATTTATTAACTCAAGCATTATGGTATATCAATTTCTTTTGAGGAAGATGAGGTTTATTTAGAATTATTTATTAAGGTGGATAATGGTTTTATATTAATTTACTTATTATTTATTATTATTATTATTATTATTATTTTATTATATTTGGTTGAGGTAGTATAAGAAATTGAAATTTTGATGACAATAATATTAATAGATGACCGAGTAAACTAAACTGGGAAAATATGGATGTGATCATGCGAACGTTGAAGTTGTTGCTTTAAATCAGGAAGGTGTGTACTGAGTTATTTTGCATGTGCTTGTATTTGTATATTATAAATACTAGTTTAAGTTCTGGTGTGTTACACGTACTGTATAAAAAACACTTCTTATAAATGGAATTACATTCCATGATCTTGAAGGACGACGATCATGAACCATGCAATATCACATGTCCAGATAAGAGATGTGCCCGTCGAGTTAGTTTTTGAAAAGAAACGTCCTGACGGAGCTACGTGATAAAGCCATACATTTCCGGCTTTGGTATGATCTTGTGGAAGATCTACCCTACCATAAGAAGTCAAGACTCGGAATAGTTTATTTATGTTTTTATTATTTTTTATGTCTAACAAACAATATATATTAACGTGTTAAGTAAACATGTAATTGGATTTATGGTTTAAAAGAAAAAAGATTAAAATGAAATGGATTAGTAATTTAGGAAACTCAAATTTGATTAAGAGAATAGATAGATCTAAGCATGCAAAAGTGGAACATTTAATTAGATTTAAGATTTAAAAGAAAAAAAACTTGAAAGGAAACGAATAAGTAATTTAGGAAACTCAAATTTGATTGAGAGAATATATGATACGAGATTGATTAGTAGGGGAGAGAAAAAGCCTTGAATACACTTATTTTCTTTACTGCTCAAATTCAGTCAATGCCTCACAATACGCTGTCACGTGTCAATTAGATATTTAAGAGGAAGCCATGTGACCTAAGATGGTTTTGATTTATCATAATTTATAGATTAGAGTTAATTGTTTTATTATGTACCCTTCTCATTGATAATATAAGCAAGCTTTCACTTCTGCAATTTCTCGTATAGTTCTTTTCTTTTATACTTGAGAACAATTTACTTGTGTGATGGTGAGTGTGTAGGGCCTCAACCAACAGTAACTACTAATCCTATCAGGTATTTTATTTTTTTACGGTTTATATGATGTTAGTAGTTAAGTAGATGCTAACAAGGGGCGACAACAACAACCATACCTAGTAAATCTCACGAATAGCAAAAACTATTGGTAGGATTTGGGGAGGGTGAGATGTAAGCAAACCTTACCTCTACCTCAAGGATAGAGAGGCTGCTTCCAAAGAGACCCACTGCTCTAAACAAACAACAGACACATAGACACACAAAAGATGGAAATATAAGCGTAGCAATAACAAATATATCATTAGAAAACACCAAATAAGCATTGAATAAGAAACCCAACATATGAAAACACCAAATAGGCATAAAACAATAAGCTTAACCAACGTAGGCCTACCTAACATGTAAAAAAAACTAAGCTTAAGACGAAGCTAGGACACAACCATACCTACCCCTAAAGGTCCTTAACCTTAATTCTACGTCTCCACGTACTCGTATCCTGGACCATGTCATCAGAGAGGTGTAGATCTACCAAATCATGCCTAATACACTCGTCCCAAGTCAACTTGGGCCTACCTCTACTCCTCCTTCCTTCCTTCCACTGTAAGGGTTTTAACTACTCTATCTGACTCTATCGACTACCACCTCTTCACATGCCCAAACCATCTCAATCTCCCCTCCGTTATTTTCTTCGATACATTAGCTACTCCTAACCTTTTCCTCAAAACCTCATTTCTTATCTGGTCTAGCCTTGTGTGGCCACACATCCACTTTAGCATTCTCATCTCTGCTACCTCCATCTTGCGCGCTTGTGTCTTCTTGATGGCCCAACAATCTGGCCCGTACAACATAGCAGGTCTAACTGCGACCCTATAAAACTTCCCCTTTAATTTAGTTGTGAACATCCTTTCGCACAAAATCCCAATCGCTGCTTTCCACCTACTCCACCCCGCCTGGATGCGATGAGATATCTATCTCCCCGCCCTTCTACGCAAACGATCCTAAGTACTTAAACTTAGTTGTTTGCGGGACCACTTGACCCGCGATTGTAATCTGAGTGTCCTCGTTGTCACACGCACCAATGAAACCACAATAGAGATACTCCGTTTTAGAGCGACTAATCCTCAAACCCTTACCCTTTAAAGCTGCTCTCCAATCCTCTATCCTCATGTTCAGGCTTTGTCTAGTCTCCACAACTAATACTATATCATCTGCAAAAAGCATGCACCACAGAACTGACTCTTGAATCGACTTAGACAACTCATCCAGTACAACTACAAAAAGAAACGGGCTCAACATAGACCCTTGGTGGAGTCATACCTCCACAGGGAAAGAATCAGTATCCCCTACAGCCAACGAACCCTAGTTTTAGTCCTATAATGCATATCCCTAATGATGTTTATATACTTCCCAGGGACTCCTCTATCCACCAAAGTTTCCCTTATAAGTCTATGTGGTACACTGTCATACGCCTTTTCAAGGTCTATAAACACCATATGTAGATCACGCCTTTTCTCCCTATACTTCTCCATTAGCCTCCGCAAAATGTGAATTGCTTCCGTAGTCGAGCACCCTGGCATGAAACCAAATTGGTTTATCGTAACTTGAGTTTCTCTTCTAACTCTAGTCTCAATGACCCACTCCCATAATTTCATAGTGTGGCTTAGCAGCTTAATACCTCTGTAGTTCCCACAACACTGGCGTATTTATTTACCAATAAAGCTATTTTGCTAATTTCCCCATCCAAAAAAGGTTTGTATTGATGTCAACTACCATGGTTTCCCAGCACGATGCGGTGCGAAGTCGATTGGTATCGGTTGGTTCGATATGCAGGCAGTGGCGAAGCTTGAGAGTTCCAACAGGGGGTCGGAAGTCACCGGACCTAAAATTATACCTAAAAAATTATAAAACCAGGGGTCGAAAACGTATATAACTAAAAAATTATATCGAAACGTACATACATACATAACACTACTGAGCAAAAAGTTCGGGGGTCGGGCACCCCCGGCCTTTTCAAAGTTGCGCCTCTGTATGCAGGGAAATTTGGTTGGTACCGTTTCATTTGTTACGGTATTGTTATGGTATCGGCACTTGGTATAGAGTCATGACATGTTCAAAAGAATGTGATTTATATTGAAACCCAATAAGGGAATAGTGGTGTCGGTTTCAAGAATAAATATATCGGTACCGATGTCGATATCGGTTGGTTGGTCACAATACTAGTTTAAATAAAACTTATTTTTCATTAAAGTTTATGCGGGAACAGTGAGAATTTTTTTAACACAATCACGTGTTTAACTTTATAAAATAGATAATGAACGCAAGTTGTCAAATGAAAATCAAACCAAATAAAACTAAATGTATACATTTTAAAGTATTAGCAGATACAAGTTCCGAGAATACCAATACCGTTATCAACATTGTTCGCTCGGTATTGGTTTCGTTCATCATATTATCATTATGACACCAGCACTGAATATAGCCTACGAAATAAAAAAATACTATATTTCAAACACAACCATGTTTGTAATAAAATTTATAAAATTAAACACAACTACGTATTTAATTTTTTTTCAATGAACATAGATTATTGAAGAAAAATTAAATTAATAAAAAAATAAATGAATAAACGGATTAAAAGTGCATGGATTAGAAAAGGTAATAATAAAAAAGAAATATATAGTATAACTATTAATAAAAATAAAAAAAAGATTAAATATTATCAGAAAACAATCAATATTATTAAAAAAATAAATTCACTATTCATCGAGCTTCTAAACTCAGATAAAAAAAGGTAATAATAAAAAAATATATAGTATAACTACTAATAAAAAATAAATAAAGATTAAAACTTATTAGAAAACAATCAAATGTTATTAAACAACTAAATTCACTATTCATCGAGCTTCTAAATTCATATATAGATAGACCAATGGGATTTCTGCAACTTTACTGCGGGCCTTTGGTCATTATCGGTCTGGTTCATTAAAACACTAGTAGCATACTGGCACTCGGCATAACAATAATTGGCGATCGACAAGTTTTTTACTTCGACTGAAAACTATAAAAACGAATACGTACCGGTACCGGTGTTGTTCGGTCGGTATCGGTCCGTTACGAGACCCATATCATACAGACACTCGATATAACTTACAATACCAAAAAATACTGGTCTTGAAAAAGAGTATGAATGACAAAGCAAACAAGTCGTTTGCGGTCTATAGAGCCACAAGCAATGCATTGGACATGTAAAACTGAAGTATAAACGACCCACAGGGTCATAGAAGCTAAGGTACAGTCCATTATTACCAACCACAATGGCGGTTGTGGTTATGGTTGGGGGTAATGAGAAAAGCGATTAGGAAAATGGGGAGATTGAGCTAAAATGTTCAATGCCTCTCAACACGCTGGTTTGGGAGCTAACAAATCTGTACCCATGCATAATAGTAAAGTGCGCAGTCAGTGCACAATCTAGCAAAGTGCACATATCAATGCACAATTTAGCAAAGTGCACAAGTCAGTGCAAAGTTTAGTAGACTGCACAAATCAGTGCACCGGTCAGTGCACAATGCACAGTTTATCAAAGTGCATAGTTCAGTGCATAGTATAGTAGAGTGCACAGTTTAGTAAAATGCACAAATCTGTGCATAGTGCACATTTTAGCAAATGTTTTCTTGTTTTTTTTCTACTAGTTAACATAATTACTAATCGTTTAGAGGAAATTTTATGGTAGGTAACATCCGGTATTTTTGCATTTTTCGTTCATTTTGCATGATACTTGTACCCGATCAACTCATTCATCGTTCATACCGAGCTCGATTAGGTAAGTTTTTTACACGATTTTATTCGTTTACATCCACCGAACAAAAGCCCTAATACAATTCCGATTAAACTTCCATGTTTTTGTTCAATTTGGGGAATGAAAGGTTAGGGCTTGTTTGAGATTGGCAGATGGTATAAATTTATGTTCAGCGTTGAAAAATGAGATCGGGGAGAATGTGAACCGAAAGTTGAGATAATTTTACAAAGAACACCAGAGGAGAACAGGGTTACAAATGTTGAGATAAAAACACCTTTGGTTGCTGACCCAACTGATGTTTTACCTGATAAGCTTGATGTTGTATATGAAAATCTGTAAAATCTAGTAAACCTGCTTGTGAAATGATTGAAATAGAAAAAAAGTTAGACTGTGCTAACAATCCTTTAGAAAACTACATCATGTGTTAATGCTTATGTATCAATTGAAAGGATCAGATAGGATTTAATCAGTTACTCTTACTCTGAGCAACAACTCGGGTGCTCAGTCTAGGAATACTCAAGCTAGAAATAATCAGGCTAGGTACAATAACTCTAGGTACAACTAGAATATAATGCCTAGATAGAAATCTAGAAAAGGGTTGAGTTTGTCAGTCAGAGGACCTAGAACTGTAGAAGAGAAAAGATTGTTGGAGAACAAGTCGAGTGCTGAATTTTATACTAACAAAAGAATGAATGATTATGCTACTTCATTATCTGATTCTCATGAATAACATTCCCCAAGATGCGTGAGAAATCATGTTGCTACGAGAACTTGCTACAACTGTGGTGATGTTTGGACACGTTTCTTAAGATTGCCAGAATCTCAACTAGTTGAAAGGCAAGGCTGATCATGAGACTCGTGAAATTACAAAGCGAAAGTTTTTAACTTTCAAAAGGTAATTGACACGCCTAGGAATTAAAGGTAATTGAAAAGACGAAAATACCCTTACTAATTCAGCGTATTGACGCTCATAAGACCCCAAATATTTTTCTGTAGCAAGCCCACGCGACACGCAATGGGAAGTAATACGAGTCTCGTGACATGCAAGACCCATGTAATTCGGCCAAAACTGTTTTCTTTGATATAAACTTGTTTTCAAACCCTAGCTGCCATAACACGATTTCTGGACAACAATAGACATTCAAAAGGTGATTTTGGATATGGAGGAAGGTTCATTAGACATCAATAGATATTATTTTGTTTAGTTCAGTTGTCATGGTGTGCGATACGTTCTGAATTCCAACCGCGTCCCTACGCAACGGTGGGTGACCAAGACCCTAGTTAATGTTAATTGCAAGTTTTTTAACTCTTCCATTGATAACTAAACATTTAATCTCTTCAAACTCTCAGAGTTAGTTGTAATAAAATCATTTTATCATTTAAATAAATATATACGTCTATAATGGGGCAATTAATTTTATGTAAGTCCACTAGTCCACAAGTTACTAGAAACATGAGTATCGGAGATGGAACTGGCGACAGATTTAGGTGATCACTAAAAACAGAATGAGGGTTCCAAGCCTCCAACTTTAATAGAATACACATGATCTATGAAAAAAAACATTAAAATTTAACTATGAGACAACAAAATAGTTAACAACGACACATAAATAAACTATTTTTTGGTAATGAAATTACCAACAGTATCTATAGCATTCTCATAAGATTTAATCTTAGCTGCAGCACCTATCAGAGTCGGGTTTTCTTCATACTCAACAATTGCAAAAAGTGCAACCACACATGCATAGTCCATGTTAGGTTGGATTGTGGCCGTAAACTTGTTCGCAGCATACTTTGTTGCTTGTGGTTTATGCATCTACAAGATCAGTAAGTCACATTAATTTGGTTCAAAATGAATTTTATGTAATATTGTAGATAGCCAAAATTGTTCTAAACTACCTGTGCTACTTCTGTTGAAGAATCTCCCTTATAAATTGTGACGTTTCCCATAGACCAGCTCCCTTTAATCCTAAAATCACAAACATCGTTGCGCTTCATTTTGTTTGCCAACATCATGATAACATTGGCCTTAAACTTCATCGTTTCGGTTTTTGCGGTAAATATCATGTCCGAATCGGATGTACTTTCACCCTTGAATACATTCCATCTATTGTGCAAACTGAGAGCCTGAAAATAACCAAAATATAGTCTATTACAGATATATTCAAATGTGAACAAGTGATTTTTAAAAGAGTTGTGAAAATTTTTAAGTTGGAAAATTTTGAATTGTGAAAGCCATGAATGAGAAGTAGGATTAAAATTTTTGAGAATCATGAGACGTAGGAGTTCTCATGGTTCTATTTTTTAGCCATGAGAAGTAAGAGTAAAAATCTTTTAAAAATCACTTGTTCCAACAAAAATAATACCTTGAGTTGTTCACATTTAAAAATCACTTGTTCCAACAAAAAAAATTGAAGAAGAATGGGAAACGTGTTGAAGAGATTCAAGATGAATGATGGGAAGATCAATCCTAGAAACACACCATCGGGAAGTTATTTGAAACTTACCAAAGACTAGTTTCCTAAATTGAAGAAGAAAGATTGGAGGTGGCTAAAGTCCACTGGGAAACATGTTGGAGAGATTCAAGATGAACGACCAAACCTAGAAACACACCATTGGGAGGTTATTTGAAACTTACCAAAGACTAGCATTTTAATCTGAAGAAGAAAGATCGGAGTTGGCTAAAGTCCATATGCAGTACTCTCATGTATGCTATGGTCAGCACTTGACCACATATTGCTCATGCCGTTTGGGTTATTAGTCAATTTATCCCATATTCGGGTAGAGAGTATTGGGATGCTGTTAAATCGGTGCTCGGATACTTGAAGGGTACACAAAAGATGTGGAAAAGATGTTATTCTCATAGGTTATAATGTTGCTGATTTGGGTGGATGTAAAAGGGTATTTAGAAGCACTACACGGTATGTCTTTACAACGCGAGTATCAACAGTGAGCTGGATGTTCAGACTGCAGAAAAATGTGGCTTTATCAACAACAGAATTCGAGTACATGGTTGTTTGCTGAAGCACGCAAACAACTATTTGGGTTCAAGACTTTTCTTCAAGAATTGGATAAGCAGCAGTTTTAAACTCATTATACTATGACAAAGAGAGTGTAGTGAAACTTTCCAAGAATCCAATCTATCGTGGGAAGACATCGGGATGAGGTATCATTTTGTGAGAGGATTGATCTGTAATGGAACAATCAGTTTGAAGAATATCTCGGGTGCTAAGAATCCAGCAGTACAAGTCTATAGTGGTAGATAAGCTTAAGCGTTGCCAAGAATAATGTTAAGAAGACCAGGGTAATTAGGGACATTAATTAATGGGAATTTTCATTACAGAAGTACATAAGAGATGGTGTCGTAGTTGGTTTGGTTCGAAGACAGGAGATATGTTATCTTCAGCCCACATTTGGGCAGCCAAAAATTCGAAGGAACAAGGGGAAGGGTTTGGCTGGCCCTAACCCTAATGGCCCAGTTTGCTTAGTATCTTGTTTGGCTACTTAGTATCTTGTTTGGCAAGTTTTGCTAGTCTATAGATAGATCTCATGTACTTGTAATCATTCACCAATAGTTAATACGAGCACAAGATTATGTGCAACCTGATATTGCAGCTGTGATGGAGGTTTGTTAACGTAGATGCTCTAATAAATAAGTAACTTCTAACTGCACATGTCACAATTATACGAGCACAAAATTATTTTTCCCACTTCTCTTATTTTACTCGCTCTATAAACCTAAATAAGTAATCAAGCAACTCTATCTTATCCTAAATTATCGTTTTTAAAAATACCAACTATTTAATATGTAATTTCTTTTTTCAACCTGTGTAAAAAACTGGTTTATGTCCTACTTTCTAAATATAGAGATTCGTAGGAGTTATTCTCTATACATAAAGTATCATCTATCAATATTATTGTTTCACATTTCGATGTCAATTTCAGCAGCAAAGATCAAAAACAAATCATGGAACAACTATGATTTAAGAAGTAGAAGCATAAAGTTACCTTTTGGAGCATTGCAATGGGCTTCTCGTTAGCGTCAAGTAGCGCGAGCTGTAAACGATTGGTCTTACATTCTTTTACCCTGAGCATGATTGTATGATTAATATCAGTGATCATAAGGTTTCTACCAGGATACTTATTGACTATAATTTCAAGTGGTTCTGGTGTATTGAACTGAGGACTGATGACAGAAAATGGAGGGAATACAGGTGCACCACTAGGTTGAGCCATCCTCACAAGTTAACAATAAGATTGTAGTTCTATGCAGGTATGCATGGAGCAGGAGCTGTGTGAAGGCTTTTAACATGATATTCGTTGACCAAGAAGTTGACTTCATCCATATGTGCGTAGTTCCTAGTGGACTGTCAATATACAACTTGATACTAGATATTAACTTATAATATAAAGGCTTGTGTATTCTTGGGCGCCATAATTGACTACTTGCTTGTAAAGAACGTCAAGCATTTGTCATCAAGTTATACGAATAACAAAAGTTACAATGTTGTTGGCCGCCGGACCCAGGAAGAATAGGCCACGGTATAAGTAGCAAGTAGTTGACTTTGACGAATTAAGACTAGACATCCACATGTGCGTAGTGGACTGTCAATATATTCTTTCAACTTGATACTAGACATTAAGCTATAATATTTAAAATTTATATATTTCCTAGGCGCCATAATTGACTGCTTGCTTGTAAAGAACTTGAAGCATTTGTCATCAAGTGAAATATGAATATTTAAATTCTGTAAAGTATAATAAAACGGCTATAATGTTGTTGGCCGCCGGAACCAGGAAGAATAGGCTGTGGTATAAGTAGCAAGTAGGAAATTTCATATTTTTTAATGTCAAAGATACACACCCTCTAAAACCTCAAAAAAACTTCTATAATCACCTCTTGCCCACATTGTAGGACTTGAATCCACACTATTCTGACAGTTTAAAAATCTGGCGTCGCTAGACTAAGAGATCATTAATTAATTAATCAAATACCTAATCTGTTTTTGGGTTTTGACCTGGTCGGATAAAATTTGGTTTTGCCTTTTAGATTTTGTTTACGTTCTAGCAACAATAGATTGTTTTTATAGCAAATTCTAACCATTTGCAATCGAATCAACATTTAAAAAATATTTGACAGCTAGGAAATTAGTGTGACGACGAATTAATAAATCACATCGTTTCTAACTCATGATTTTCTTTTTAAATAAGAATCAAGAAAAATCATCACGCACCTATTGTTGCTAACTCGTGATTTTCTTTTTAAATAAATCATCAAATTTAAGTTAAGATTTACTTATGTTTGTTTTAGTGGTGGGCTAAATGCACTTTTTATACTTCATTCTAAAAATATTCCTTTTAAAGCTATCAAATTTCACCCCTATAAAAAGAAATCCCTACTTTTAATTATGTACATAAAAAATTAACTGACAGACATTCAATCTGTAATAACTTTGGATAAGACTTAGTGATATAATTTAAATTTTCTTTTGAAATGTTTAAAAAAATTGAATTATACTTAGTTATATAATTTAATTAATTAAAATCTTTTAAATGTTATGCAGGTTTTAAAGAATAAAAAAAGTAGATGCAGTTTTTTTTTATACCATTTTTGTTAACACATAATTTTATGAACTGATTCATTAATTCATGATACTTCTCGATGCAATGTGCACATTCGGCTTAAAATCGTAAAAATCTCACTTTCATGGTTCATTTCATATTTTCAGATTTTGACTTCATGCATCTAGAAACTATGTTAAACAATAGCATGAATATATTTTCAGATTTAATTTTGACTTCATGCACATAGAAACTATGTTAAATCAATAGCATGAACCACAATGTTGGGCCGAGATACTTTTGGCATTGGAGGAGACCAATTATGGCTGGGCAGGAAGTAAACGAAATGGTCAGTGTGTGCAGCCTGCTCCACGGTTTTGTTCTGAATGGTGGACGGGATATATGGTTTTGGATAGGGGCTGCGGATAAAGAGTTCAGTGTGGGAGGAATCAAAAGACCTGTTGATGGCGGTTTCATTTCCTCCGTTCCGTATGTGCCCAAGTGGTGCAAATGGTTACCGAAAAAAATGCAATGTGTTCATTTGGAGGCTCGCTATGGACAGGATTGCTACTCTTGATGCTCTGAAGAGGAGGAACATCAAGGTGAATGATTCGAGTTGTGTGGCGTGGAAGATGAATCGGTGGAGCATTTGTTCTCAGTCTACTATATCGCTTCTGTTATGTGGCAGTTTGTTAGCAATTGGTGCTTGATTCTTAATATTCTTGCGTTTTCTGTTAAAGACTTGCTGGATTTTCATGAGCATAAAGGGATTAAAGATGGAAAGAAAGAAGTGGTCAAAGGTATAATGAGAATCGCTTGTTGGAGATTATGGAGAGCAAGGCGAAGTTTAACAAAAAGACTATAAGTATATGAGGGATTATTAGTGAAATAAAGACGGTGGGTTTTATGTGGTTAAATAGCAGATCGAAATCTTTGAGGGTTTCATGGGACGAGTGGTATAAATTTGTAATTATGTAATTCCTTTGTTGTTTGTGGCCTCCTCGGTTTGAGGTTTGGCGTGTTTTAATGAAGTTTACTTTAGAAAAATGCTTGAAAGAACCTTCGACTCAAAATGAATAGCCATAACATAATACTAAATTCCTTATAGGAAAATTTACTAAAGAATTAAAAGGAGTTAAATACTATTTTAGTCCTTATCGTTTGCTTAAAATATCTATTTTAGTCCAAAAGAATTTTTTAGACTTTTTTAATCCAATAGTTTGGTTTTCATATCAATTTTGGTCCAACTCACTAGCTCCATCCAATTTTGTATGTTAATTTCTCACGAATATACTAAAATACCCTTAGCCCATTTTTAAACTACTATTTTAACTTTTTATACTAACAAATGAAATCGTTTTAAACACGGGTTACCCTCTAGTGCCTACTCAGTTATAAATAATAATATAATAAATTTTTACAAGTTTAAGATATATAGTCTCTCCTATTGAATAATAATTAAATAAAATCTACTTTAGATTACTACATTAACGTATATGACACTTACGTACATATTAGTTAATACAATAGTGGTATCCAAATAATATATTTCATATTATGAAGTTGGTATGCTTAAGTTAAATTGTTGGTGCTTTTTTGCTTGGATTAGTTTTTGACTATCTTAATAACATGTATATTTAAAAAAATATTATTTAGTATCACCGAAAAAATACGACATATACATACAAACCGCCCAAAGTTCACTGCACCTTTTTTTAGTTAATTTTATAAAGTAATATTGAATAATATTTTTTTGGTATTTTTCAAAGTAGATTTAATTAAATTATTATTTAACAGGAGAGAATATATATATATATATATTATAATTTGTATAAAAATTATTATATTATTAGTTTAAAAATGCTAAGGGTAATTTGGTATTTTCATGAGAAATTAACATAAAAATTATTTGGATAGAGTTAATGAACTAGACCAAAATTGATATGAAAACCAAACTATTGGATTAAAAAGTTCAAGAAATTCTTTTGGACTAAAATAGATATTTTGAGCAAACCACAAGGAATAAAATAGTATTTAACTCAATTAAAAGATATTTATTAATATATAAAAACAAATATTATTTTTTGTAAATTCACATTTAGGATCTAAAAATAGCTATTAGTGCTTGAATCTCATGCGAACGAAGTATGAAATAAACACTAAAATCGGTACAATCCAATAGGAAAACGGTTAAACAATCGAATCGGATTCAATTACTAAAAGGTTTACATCGTGAAGGTGAAGGAACTAGGAGATCAAGTGTGATATCCCCTCTCAAACTTGTTACAAACGCAATTGAATGAATTGAATACAGAAGCCAACTCCATTCGCTAACATCCTCTAGCGAATAGGATTTCATTTGCTGACTTCATTCGTAAAATCTCTAAACAGAAACACCTATTCAGCACATGACAAACACCTATGACATTCCCCCTTAACGAAAGCTTTTGGGTATGCAGAAACTTGGACTGCTTTCGGGTATACAGAAACTTTGACTTGTATTTTCATGATGCAATCCAATCAACTTCATGTTGTATCCGACTTCCCCCTCAAAATACCTGTATCCGTTGGAAACTCAAACTCAATCGACTACCATCACCTCCACCTAGGCTAACTTTACGTCTGATCAATCGTTTCGAATGTTGGCAAATGATAATGGTTCGGTCTTTCAAATCTGCACGGTAAAGAAACACTCCTCTGGTAATGCAATGAGATCCCCTGTCACATCATTATCCTCGATGGTTTAGTTCGACTGGAATGAATCATTTGATCTAAGATCATTTCTATAGTCCTCTCCATGAAGAACGATTGGTAATGCGGTGTGATCTTCTCACATTATTATTATCTGATGGTTATGTTAGGCCGTCCTTTCCATGAGAGTCGTCACAATCAACCCCTATCAAGGTCTTGTCAATGATCGACATCGAAAGTTCCCACACAAACTAGAACTTTTTTTTTATTGTAACAACATAATAGTTTCCACTTTCATTTATCTTATTGTACTTATAACCTATCATTCTTCAATAAACGTTTTGATTTTTTATATATATAACTACATTTAAAATCCTATAAAAACTTAGCAAACTATTGTAAATAACATTTATAATTGTACTTAAACAAATTAATTATTTTTATAAAATTTCAACAATTACAAACTAATTTTTTTTAAAGATTTGATTAAGTTTAGTTATCATAAAAGTTATAAGGGACCAAAACTGCCATTTATTTAAAGATAGAAACAAAAGGATAATAAATGTTTAAAATTTCTTTTGTTATAGGTTGAAACCGCATGACCATTTATGTACGAAGTTCAAACTTAAAAAACCGAACAAACAACCACCTTCACCACATCGGTTATCCGGCTGGTTTTTCGACGTAACTCTAGTGAACCCAAAAAACCAACTCCCATAGTTTTAACGTAAACCGCTGGACTTTGTATTTATCAGCTCAACTCCTACTCCGAAAGTCCCAACTTATCTCCACCTTATATCAACTTAATAACAAAGTTTCATCCCGTAAACTACTACTAGACTTTTGTGTTTATCCGTTGGACATTATATTATATTGTATTGTATTGCATTGCAGTAGTATTTGTTGTTCTTAGATATTTTGAAAAATAGAAAATAATGTACTAAAGATATTTTTATTTATTATACATTTTAAGTTGATGATTATATATCATTCTTGAATCGTATTCAGGCTATAAATATGGTTCGCTATCCTGTCTGATCCTGAAAAAAATAGTGTTAATAGCAAGTAAGTTTCTTAACTCATCGGTTGATAAACTGTTAATCTCCTCAAACTCTCAGAGTTAGTTGTAATAAAACCATTTTATCATTGTCTATCCCCTTGTCAGAAAGCTGTGTTTGATTGTCTCCGGGCACCTCATTCTCAGGATTTACTGACAGTCATTCCATTGAAAGACTAGGCCAACACATGTCGGTAGTGGAATACCGGGCAATTCTTAAGTACCGGTTAATGATCCCTCTGTTTTCGGTTGATGAGCCTGCCCAGTTTGTCGCAAGGTTTGTTTAGATACTTTTGGCGAGTATGCAGTCCATTTAAGGAGTTACCTGTTTTAATATAGACATGATTTGGTAAGGAATGTTCTCTTTGATGTTCTAAGCGGGCATGGATTTTGGCGAAAAAGGAGGCTCCGGTGAACTTTCTGACGGATCCGCTCGATGGGAGGTCGACTCTTCGGCCAACTGATATTCTTGTGTTTAGGTGGGCCAGGGGAAAACACGCTTGTGTGGACCTTAAAGAGTGTCTCCTCTTGTTGGGCTTAGGGATAATGAGTTTGTTGCTGGCCAGGCTGCGTTGAAAGCGGAATCAAGCAAGGTCACTAAACACGAGGCTTGTTTAGAGAATCAACACGTGTTTATCCCATTCGCGTTTGATACATTTGGGTCCCTAGCCCCAAAGGCCGTAGAATTCCTAAACAGGGTCCAACGGTTGTAAATAGTAATCTCTCAACCTTTAAGGGCTGTTTCGTCTTTAGTAGGATTGGTTTTGCAATTCAAAAGGGGGTTGCGGCGCAGCTTGTTGCCCGTTTACCTGGCACTTGTTTGTAATTTGTTAGTTTGGTATTTTAATGAAAGAAACTATATTATATCAAAAAAATGTATATATATATATATATATTGTGAGATGGTATAAAACCTTGAATATTATTGATCACAATATGTTACATATATAACCGAATACATTAGATAAATATGGTAACTAACTAATTGTGTTATGGTATCGGTTAGGAATAATTATCGGCTAACACGCCCCCGTAGTTTGAGCCGTAGGAAGAGGAAGGCATAAACTGGAGCGGAATCGTTAAAACAGATGTTTTGGAAGACCTTTGGTGAAGATATCCGCATACTGATAATCGGCAGGGACGTGGAGGACTTTGATGGTGCCAAGACGAACTTTCTCTCGGACGAAATGGATATCCAGTTCAATGTGTTTGGTGCGTTGATGATTAACCGGATTGTCAGAAAAGTAGATATCTGAGATGTTGTCACAGTAGATAAGAGAGGCATGACGAACAGGCACCTGGAATTCGAGCAAAAGATTGCGAACCCAACTGAGTTCGGCAACGATGTTAGCAACTGCTCGGTATTCGGCCTCAGCGCTTGATCTTGAGATTGTGGATTGTCATTTGGAGGACCAGGAGATCAAGTTTGGATCCAAGTAAACACAGTAACCGGAGGTGGATCGTCTGGAGTCGGGTACCCGCCCCAATCGGCATCAGAGTAGGCAGTAAGAGCCGTTGAGGATGACGGTGAAAGCAGTAATCCTTGATGAAGGGTGCCCTGAATGTATCTGAGAATTCTCTTCAAAAATTGAAAGTGAAGTTCCCGTGGAGCATGCATGAAGAGACAGACTTGTTGAACACATAGGAAATGTCCGGCCTAGTGATAGTGAGGTACTGAAGCGCGCCAGCTAAGCTTTGGTATAGAGAGCCATCTTCAAAACCCGAGCCACTGTCGGCACTTAGCTTGGAGCCGGCTTCGACGGGGGTGCTGGCGGGTTTGCAATTTGACATCTTTGCTCGAGACAAGATGTCAGCGGCATAGATTGTTTGGTTATAGAAATTCCTAAAAAATGATGCAGAGATCCCAAATTAGTCATTTTAAATTCAGCGGTGAGGGATTTAATAATTTGCTGTAGGAGAGTGTCAGTTGAAGCAGTCAAAATAATGTCATCCACGTATAAAAGGAGATAAGCCATTTGATTTCCATGGTGATAAATAAACAACGATGTATCACAGAGACTGCCCTTGAAACCGCACTTGAGTAAGTACCCTGCAAAACGTTGATACCAGGCCCTTGGAGCCTGCTTTAGACCATACAGATTTATTTAATTTACAAACATGTTTAGGGTATATAGCGGACGTGAATCCTGGCAGCTGGAACATGTAGACGGTTTCCTTCAGATTGCCATGAAGAAAAGCGTTTTTGACATCAAGCTGGTGCATGGACCAACTTCGTGAGACGGCGAGACTGAGAACTGTGCGTATGGTAGTGGGTTTAACCACCGGGCTGAATGTTTCATCATAGTCAATACCAACAGTTTGACTTTTTCCATTTACAACCAAACGAGCCTTGTGACGTTCGAGGGAGCCGTCTGCGTGGAACTTGTGCTTAAAAAGCCACATGCATCGTATAACAGGTGCGTCTGGTGGGCGGGGGACAAGTTCCCACGTGTGATTAGCCAATAGAGCTTCATATTCGTCGACCATGGCAAGTTTCTAGTTTGGGTCGGTTAGGGCAGTGAGGTGAGATTTCGGAAGGGGTGAAGGGGTGTTGGTGGTCTGAGTGTGAAGTGAGAAAGGGGTTTTGGGCTTGAAAATGCCGGCACGTGACCGGGTTTGCATCGGGTGGGCTGGTTGAGTAGGGTGGTTAGGCGCTGTTGGGCTGGGTGGTTGTTGGGTTTCGGATTGGGCTGGAGGGGTGGTAGTAGGTGAGGTTTGATGTTGGGTCGATGGTAGAGGCGATTGGGCATGGGGAAGAGGGGAAGACGATTGATGTTGCGGGGCCGAGGGAAGGTGTACCGTAGGTGGGGGAGGCAAACTGAGTGGGGTCAGGGTTGAGAAAGGAGTGGTCCGGTCGTGGGGTAGAGGGGTTGGCGTGAGGGAAGACTTCCTCGTCAAAGGTTACATGACGGGAAAAAATACTTTTTCCGGTAGCAAGGTCAAGACAACGGTACCCATGGTAGTTGGTCGGGTAGCCGAGGAAGAGGCATGCAGAGGCACGGTGGGTAAGTTTATTTGGGCGGGTGGCAGAAGTGTTAGGGTAGCAGAGGCTTCCAAACACTCGGAGGTGGTCATAGGAAGGTTCCCGAAGGTACAAAAGAGACAGTGGGGTGTGATTTTGATGAAGTTTAGTGGGTAAAATGTTGTGAAGGTAAGAAGCAGTGTGGAGCGCCTCAACCCAATAAGATGAGGGTAGAGATGCGTGGGTGAGAAGGGTAAACATGATTTCGTTTAAACCACGAATCAAGCGCTCTGCTTTGCCATTCTGTTTGGAGGTATGGGGACATGAAAAACGAAGTCGAACACCATTCTGAGAGGTGAAGGTATGAAAAATGGTGTTGCCAAATTCGCTGCCCGTGTCACACTGAATAGCTTGATAGAGTAGACGGAACTGAGTAGACACAAATTGGTGAAAGTGGGTGATCTTAGAAAACCTTTCGGATTTAAAACGAAGTGGGTAAACCCACGTGTATTGGGTAAAGTCGTCAATTATAACTAAATAATATTTGTAACTAGCATGACTCAAAACAGGAGAAGTCCACAAATCACAATGTAATGAAGAGAAAGGACATAAAGTTCGAGTAACAGAATCAGAAAATGGTAATCGTTTATGCTTGGATAACTGACAAGCATGGCAAAGAGATGAAGCCCTTTGCTTATTACAAGAAATAAAATTGTTTAAACGAAGATAATGCATAATGGGTTGCCCCGGGTAACCGAGGCGATGGTGCCAAAAAGACGAGTCTTGAGTGGCAGCAAAGCAAGCAGTAGCGAAAGCATTGGGTGTGAGCAGGTACAGGTCACTCGTACTGTTGTGACGACTCAGGATCATGCCATCCTTGAAATCCTTCACAGCAAAACCATATGGGTCAAATTCCATAGATGTGTTATTGTCAATATTGAACTGTCGGACAGAAATAAGGTTTTTCACTATATTGGGGTTAAAAAGGATGTTTTTAAGGTATAAAGGTTTAGAGGCAAAGTTGAGGGTGGAATGTCTCGACCCCAAAACTGGAAGTTTATTGCCATTGCCAACAATTATTGAAGCTATTGGTGCACATGTTGAAAACAAGTCAATATTATTTTGAGATAAAGAGATATGAGAAGAAGCACCTGTATCGAAGTTCCATTGCGAGTCATCATCGCCTGAGTTCACAGAGAGAACATGAACTGCATCAGCGAGCTGTGTAGGTTCAAGAGGGTCTACCTCAGCGAGATTAGCCTGTGCCGACCTTTGATTGCCACGGTGTTGTTGGTTATTGGGTGGGGCCGAGGGGTAGTAAGGTGGGGACCAAGCTTGGGTTGGGTAAGGGCAAGGTGGAGGTGTCCAATATTGGGGTGCCCAAAAAGGAGGGTAAAAGGGTGGCTTTTGGTTGTTGGATGGGTAGGGAGGTGGTGCACTATTGGAGCGGTTATAGGAGTTTGGAGGTGGAGCTGGGAGTTTTAGTTGTGGTAGTGGTTAGGGCCACGGTTTGAATTATTACGGGAGTTTGAGCGGTAATTGTTCCGGTTATTAGGTGGGCCACGGTTGGAGTGGTTAGTGGGTGGGTATTGGGCCGAAGGGTTCTGTTGGGGCTGTTGTGGGTTGGCAGTGGAGGAGGCTTTAGAGGGTGGGATGGCAGCGGCTATGGCAGGAGTATGAGTGACAGCATCTCGGGTTTTTATTCGACCGGCCTCGGAGATTAGTTGTTCAATTGCATCCTCCCAAGTGGTTAACAAATTGTTCAAAATAGATGAGATGGTGTCATACTCCTTGGGTAGGCCCTTGACAAGATGAAGGACACGTTGTTGGTCGTTCATGGGAAAGTCAAGGGCGTTTAGTTGGTCGGTTAAATCACGTATTTTTTTGACAATACGCTTCAAGGTTCGGCATGGAGGCAAGGGTGGTATTGGCTAGTTCATGTTGAAGGGCTTGTGACCGTGGGCCTTTGTTGTTAACAAAAAGGCGTTTGACACGGAGCCAAGCCTCATGGGCTGTGGACTCATTGGTTAAAGCCCGAACAAGTAGAGCGTCCGAGAGAGTGCCATAGATCCATTGTAAGACAATGGAGTCAATGTTCTCCCACTCGGAAAAGTCGGGTGTATCTTTTGCGGGTGGCGGCGTACCGTCTATGTGGCAAAGCACCTTATACCCTTTGGCGTGGAGCGTAAACAACTTAACCCACGATGCATAAGATACGTTGGTGCCATCTAAAACGCGAACTTTGTGTTGAATGTTACTTACCGTATACACGGGATGGAGAGGCTTGTGCAAGGCGGCATCCGAGGATGAAAGTGCATCTTCTTTATCAGTCATAATTATCGGCTGAGAATAACTGAGGGCTGTTCAAAAACAGCAGCAGAAGGAAGGACGGCAGGGTGTTCGAAAACAAACCCTAGGGTGATACCATGTGAGATGGTATAAAACCTTGAATATTATTGATCACAGTATTTTACATATATACCAGAATACATTAAGATAAATATGGTAACTAACTAATTGTGTGGAATACAGAATATACAAAATATGGGCCGATAATTATGGTATCGGTTAGGCATAATTATCGGCTAACATATATATGTCTCTAACTCTAATTGGGCAATTAACTTTATATAAAGTCTAAACACATGGCCAGCTTCACTAATCCACAAGCTACTAAAACATGAGTATCTAAGACGGAAATGGCGGCAGATTTAGGTGATCAACACTAAAAACAAAGTGACGGTTCTAAGCTTAATAGAATACAAATGACGTATGGAAAAGCATTAATATTTAACTATGGGACAACAAAATAGTTGACAACGACAAATACATAAACTTATGTATGGAATATGGAACTACATCACGAAAAAATCATTAATATTCTTAGCCAAACTAAGCGAACCTTTAGCACCAGCCGCATATATGGCACTATTATCATCAGGGTGTTCATTAGCGTCAACAATTGCAAGGAGTGCAACCACACATGCATAGTCCATGTTAGGTTGGATTGTGACCATGAACTTGTCGGCCGCTTCGTACTTCTTCTTCGTTGCTTGCGGTTTATGAATCTACAAGATTGATAGGTCACAATATTAATTAGGTTCTCTATGAGTTATATGTAACATTGAAGATAACCAAAATTGTTCTTAACTACCTGTGCCATTTCTGATGAAGAATTTCCCCTATAAATTGTGAAGTTTCCCTTCGACCAGCTCCCTTTGATCCTCAAATCACAAACATTGTTGCTTCTCATTTCGTTTGCCAGCATCACGCTAATATTGGTCTTAAGCTGGATCACATTTTCATTTTTTGCGCTACATATCATGTCCGAATCAGATTTACTTTCACCCTTGAATACATTCCATCTACTATGCATACTACTTAATTGCTGAAAACAAAATATAGTCTATTAGAGATATATTTGAATGTGAATGTATTATTTATATGTAAAATTATATCTTATCCTATGATATCGTTTTCTAAATCTTAAATCTTCATCGCCATCTATTTAGTATGTAATTTCTTGTACCATCTATTTAATATGTAATTTCTTTGTACAACCCGTATAAAACACTGGTTTTTATATCTTACACTTTCTATATAAAGAGATTTGTAGGAGTTATTCTCTATACATAAAGTATTATCCATCAATAGTGTTGTTTAATTATTCTTTAAATTCTTTCACATTTCAATGTTGATTTCAACTATGATTTAAGAAGTAGAAGCTTAAAGTTACCTTTTGGACCATCGCGATGGGCTTGTCGTTAGCGTCAAGTAGCACGGACTGATAGTGGGCGAGTGTGTCGCATGGGTGTACTTTGAGCATGATTTTATGATTAATATCAGAGATCACAAGGTTTCTACCAGGATAACTATCGACTAAAATTTCAAGTGGTTCTGATGTAACGAACTGAGGACTGATGACAGAAAAAGGAGGGAATACAGGTGGACCACTAGGTTGAGCCATCATCACAAGCAAACACTAAGATTGTAGTTCTATGCAGGTATGCATGGAGCAGGAGCTGCTTGAAGGCTTTTAACATGATATTCGTTGACCAAGAAGTTGACTGCATCCATATGTGCGTAGTGCCTAGTGGACTGTGGATATATACTTTTTTTCAACTTGATACTAGATATTAAGTTATAATATTCATAGCTTGTGTATTTCTAGGGCGCCATAATTGAACGTGAAGCATTTGTCATTAAGTGAATTTTGAATTCTTCAATTCTGTAAAGTATAATAAAACGGTTATAATGTTGTTGGCCGCCGGACCCAGGAAGAATGGGCTGCGGTATAAGTAGCAAGTAGGAAATTTCATTTATATGATCGATAATATGTATTTTTTTAATGGCAAAGACACACATCCTCTAAAAGTTATTTCTATAAAATATTTGACACCTAGAAATTAGTGTGACAACGAATTAACAAATCACGTTAATAATTCATAATTTGCTTCTTAAATAAAAAGCAAGAAAAATAATCAAATTTAAGTTGAGATTTATTGAAGTATTTTTTAAAGCGCATTCCACACTTTCACACATATGAATCTTTTATTGAACGGAAAATTCGGATAACTGACGGACGACTAGAGTATCATCGTGTCACCAACAGAACCACTCAATCATATCCATCTCTACTAGACATAATACCTATAAATTCACACATATGAATCTATTAGTTGGATTATAAGCCCCACAACACCTTCCAGATTTATTAGGCATGGAGCATGGGTTTGATTTTTTTTTGTGTTACATCAATATGTAATCAACTTAATAGTTATATACCATTAAAAACCACTAATAAATTAAGTTGCAAAATGTTGATTAAGTTAAATTTGTCGAACTTACACACTAAGACATCTACTTTGTTTTCTTTACAACTTTTAAAGATGATATTTCATGTTTGTCTAGTTAGTTTATCATGATGGGACAATGCGGTTCTTACATTGTTTCTCAACGCATTTGCCAACATCCTACAATTAAACATCGGTGTCACTTGTACCACTCGGCCAATTGATACAAAGTTGTTTAAATACTGGTAAATTGATAAAAGGTTGTTTAAATACGGGTAAATTGACAAAAGGTTGTTTAAACACCGGTAACCTTTGATATTTTTATATTCCTAGCCCTCCACTTTGAGGTAAGAGAATGGTATATCCGTCCATATTGAGGTCAGGGAATGGTGTTGCTGGTGCGGGTCACCAGGGCCGTATAAGAAAAACATTGAGTGTAACATTCATGATTAGTTAATTTTCTATTTAGTAAAATAAAAAATATGTTTTATATGGCTACAGTGTAAAAAAACACTTTTTGTGATCAAAACACTATGAAGATAAAACTATTGTAGCTAATGTGGTGTGGTTTAATTACGTAAAGGATATTTGAGTGTAAAATTAATGATTAGTTAATTTCCTATATAGTTTACAAAAATATAACAAAAAATAAGTTTTATGTGGCTAAAGTGTAAATAATAAAACTTTTGGTGATCAAAATACTAAGAAGATAAAACTATTGTAGGTAATGTGATGTAGTTTAATATATATTATATTATAATATAATATAATATAATACAATTCATACCATGTTAATAACTAGCATATAAACCCATTTAACACACGAATTAAATGTAGAAAAACTTAAATTGAATATTTTTTAATTTACAAGTTTTACAAACTCGTGTATTACACATGTAAAATATCAAAAAAAAAATGTAAATCATACTTCTATATACTATTGATCACATAGTTAAAAATGTGTAATAATAATATTATCTAATTAGTATGTTATTCCGATTATTACTAAAATAAGGATGGTTTAGTAAAGAAGATCTAATAATATTAATTATATAGTGCACCCTAACCTGGTTATTAACATATTTAAATTATATTTATTATATTAGTAAGGATAAGAGTTAAGAAAATATTTTAAAATAAAACGTAAGTGTAAATTGTAAGGTTGTAAGAGAGGGTCACATGTGACAATAATCCTATATAAAAGTTAATTTAGATCTGATCTTTTGTTTGTAACTTTACCAATATTTTTATCAATAATTAATAGCTTAAATCATTTGGTTTTATAAATATATGTGGTTAATCTTAATGAGACGTTGTATTAACAAATAAAGTTACTATAATAATGCATAAATAATTAAATTGGAGATAATAATAATAATAATAATAATAATAAACAATAATAGTTTTGTTATAGATAAAAATAAACTAATGCTTAAAAAGCTTTTGATTTTTAAATATTATTCATATTAAACACAAACATTTAAAGAAATATAACAACCCTTTATCGTATGTCATAGAGGCGAATATAATCTTAATCTCTAATATGTAAAATCAGTATATTCAAGAAATAAAGTAATTCTTGTATTTTTAGCTCTATATCGTATAGTATAATTTATTAACTCAAGCATCAGTATAATTTATTAACTCAAGCATTATGGTATATCAATTTCTTTTGAGGAAGATGAGGTTTATTTAGAATTATTTATTAAGGTGGATAATGGTTTTATATTAATTTACTTATTATTATTATTATTATTATTATTATTATTTATTATTATTTATTATTATTATTATCGTTGAGGTAGTATAAGAAATTGCCATATGAAATTTTGATGACAATAATATTAATAGATGACCGAGTAAACTAAACTGGGAAAATATGGATGTGATCATGCGAACGTTGAAGTTGTTGCTTTAAATCAGGAAGGTGTGTACTGAGTTATTTTGCATGTGCTTGTATTTGTATATTATAAATACTAGTTTAAGTTCTGGTGTGTTACACGTACTCTACAAAAAAGACTTCTTATAAATGGAATTACATTCCATGATCTTGAAGGACGACGATCATGAACCATGCAATATCACATGTCCAGATAAGAGATGTGCCCGTCGAGTTAGTTTTTGAAAAGAAACGTCCTGACGGAGCTACGTGATAAAGCCATACATTTCCGGCTTTGGTATGATCTTGTGGAAGATCTACCCTACCATAAGAAGTCAAGACTCGGAATAGTTTATTTATGTTTTTATTATTTTTTATGTCTAACAAACAATATATATTAACGTGTTAAGTAAACATGTAATTGGATTTATGGTTTAAAAGAAAAAAGATTAAAATGAAATGGATTAGTAATTTAGGAAACTCAAATTTGATTAAGAGAATAGATAGATCTAAGCATGCAAAAGTGGAACATTTAATTAGATTTAAGATTTAAAAGAAAAAAAACTTGAAAGGAAACGAATAAGTAATTTAGGAAACTCAAATTTGATTGAGAGAATATATGATACGAGATTGATTAGTAGGGGAGAGAAAAAGCCTTGAATACACTTATTTTCTTTACTGCTCAAATTCAGTCAATGCCTCACAATACGCTGTCACGTGTCAATTAGATATTTAAGAGGAAGCCATGTGACCTAAGATGGTTTTGATTTATCATAATTTATAGATTAGAGTTAATTGTTTTATTATGTACCCTTCTCATTGATAATATAAGCAAGCTTTCACTTCTGCAATTTCTCGTATAGTTCTTTTCTTTTATACTTGAGAACAATTTACTTGTGTGATGGTGAGTGTGTAGGGCCTCAACCACCAGTAACTACTAATCCTATCAGGTATTTTATGTTTTACGGTTTATATGATGTTAGTAGTTAAGTAGATGCTAACAAGGGGCGACAACAACAACCATACCTAGTAAATCTCACGAATAGCAAAAACTATTGGTAGGATTTGGGGAGGGTGAGATGTAAGCAAACCTTACCTCTACCTCAAGGATAGAGAGGCTGCTTCCAAAGAGACCCACTGCTCTAAACAAACAACAGACACATAGACACACAAAAGATGGAAATATAAGCGTAGCAATAACAAATATATCATTAGAAAACACCAAATAAGCATTGAATAAGAAACCAAACATATGAAAACACCAAATAGGCATAAAACAAGAAGCCCAACCAACGTAGGCCTACCTAACGTGTAAAAGAAAACTAAGCTTAAGACGAAGCTAGGACACAACCATACCTACCCCTAAAGGTCCTTAACCTTAATTCTACGTCTCCACGTACTCGTATCCTGGACCATGTCATCAGAGAGGTGTAGATCTATCAAATCATGCCTAATACGCTTGTCCTAAGTCAACTTGGGCCTACCTCTACTCCTCCTTCCTTCCACTGTAAGGGTTTTAACTACTCTATCTGACTCTGTCGACTACCACCTCTTCACATGCCCAAACCATCTCAATCTCCCCTCCCTTATTTTCTTTGATACATTAGCTACTCCTAACCTTTTCCTCAAAACCTCATTTCTTATCTGGTCTAGCCTTGTGTGGCCACACATCCACCTTAGCATTCTCATCTCTGCTACCTCCATCTTGCGCGCTTGTGTCTTCTTGATGGCCCAACAATCTGGCCCGTACAACATAGCAGGTCTAACTGCGACCCTATAAAACTTCCCCTTTAATTTAGTTGTGAACATCCTTTCGCACAAAATCCCAATCGCTGCTTTCCACCTACTCCACCCCGCCTGGATGCGATGAGATACGTCACTATCTATCTCCCCGTCCTTCTACACAAACGATCCTAAGTACTTAAACTTAGTTGTTTGCGGGACCAGTTGACCCGGGATTGTAATCTGAGTGTCCTCGTTGTCACACGCACCAATGAAATCACAATAGAGGTACTCCATTTTAGAGCGACTAATCCTCAAACCCTTGCCCTCTAAAGCTGCTCTCCAATCCTCTAGCCTCATGTTCAGGCTTTGTCTAGTCTCCACAACTAATACTATATCATCTGCAAAAAGCATGCACCACAGAACTGACTCTTGAATCGACTTAGACAACTCATCCAGTACAACTACAAAAAGAAACGGGCTCAACATAGACCCTTGGTGGAGTCATACCTCCACAGGGAAAGAATCAGTATCCCCTACAGCCGCACGAACCCTAGTTTTAGTCCTATCATGCATATCCCTAATGATGTTTATATACTTCCCAGGGACTCCTCTATCCACCAAAGTTTCCCATATAAGTCTACGTGGTACACTGTCATACGCCTTTTCAAGGTCTATAAACACCATATGTAGATCACGCCTCTTCTCCCTATACTTCTCCATTAGCCTCCGCAAAATGTGAATTGCTTCCGTAGTCGAGCACCCTGGCATGAAACCAAATTGTTTATCGTAACTTGAGTTTCTCTTCTAACTCTAGTCTCAATGACTCACTCCCATAATTTCATAGTGTGGCTTAGCAACTTAATACCTCTGTAGTTCTCACAACACTGGCGTCTCCTTTGTTCTTATATAAGGGCACTACAACACTGCTCCTCCACTACTCAGGGATTTTTCCAGATTTGAAATAAAATTAAACAAACTAGTTAGCCATCTAAGTCCATCCTCTCCTAGACATTTCCGCACCTTGATTGGTGTGTTGTCGAGACCCACGGCTTTAGCCCTTCCCATCTTCTTGAATGCAGTCCTCACTTCTCCCAATGTAATACTCCTACAATAGTAGCTATTATGTTGTCTTCTTTGAGTGTTGTTGTCGTCACTTTCTTGTTGGCAACCCCTTCCCCCATTGAAGAGACTATGGAAGTAGGTCTACCACCTCACCTTCATGTCGGGTTCTTTTACTAAAACACGTCCTTCCTCTCTCTTTATAAACCTCACCACACCTAGATCCCGCCTTCTACGTTCCCTAGCCTTTGCAATCTTGAACATGTCATGTTCCCCCTCTTTCGTCTCTAGATGGTCATACATCTTTGATGGGAATGAGCCTGTCTCTAAACATTGTAACTTGTCTCCTTTCAGGCCTTCCCAGAGGATCCTAGGTCGATCTTTCCTCTCCCCGTCGATGAACTTTCTTCTCAGGCCTATATTCGCTACCAACAAATGGTGTTGAGCCACCACTGTCTCCCCTGGTATAACTTTGCAGTCCCTTGATTTTCCAACCTCATCAAGAGATAGTCTATTTGCGTGTTACGTCCTCCGCTACTAAAAGTGATCAAATGGGATTCCCTCTTTCGAAAAAAACAATTTTGGAATACCTTGGTCATGGGCCACCGCGAACCCTAGAAGATCCATACTAGGCTCATTCCTATCGCCAAAACCAAAACCCCCCGTGTACTGACTGAAAACCATTGTTATCCTTACCTATATGACCATTAAAGTCACCTCCTATACAAAGTTTCTCCTCCCTAGGTATGGCTCTCACTACAGCGTCTAGGCAATCCCAAAACTCCCATTTCTCCTGATCTAGTAGTCCCACTTGAGGCGTATAAACGCTAATCACTGCTACTGCCTCCTCACCTAAAACTAACCTAATCACCATAATCGTATCATTGTACCTTATCACTTCCACTACATTTTTGTGCAGTTCACTAGCCACCTAAGTAGTTAATGCGATAAAATATCGAATATCGGTCAAGGGCCGATATTTGAGATATCGTTTATCACGGTGGGATATCGGTAATTTTTATATCATTCTAAATTTATATATACAACAATTTAACATTAAAAATGCATTATACTCTCCTACCATTAACAAATTAACCTTTTGCAACTTGCTAAATACTAATAATTGTACCAAGTAGGAACTGACTAAGACTTAAAACACTAACATTTAACAATAACAACAAACAATTAAGAGTTAAAACACTAATAGCAGCAATAAGAATAAAGACGAACGGTAGAACTAAGAAGAAAGGTATTGATATCGGGTAATCGTTGATTTATCGGTCAAATATCGGACAATATCACTGATATTATCGGTACTGATATTCTGACCGATATTTTATACCGCTATCTCGGCAAGGGACCGATAACCAATATATCACTGATATATCGGTTGATATATCGGGATACTAACTACATAGCTAGCCACTAGAAAACCCACTCCATTCTCAGCACCATCAGATCTTGAATAGCACAACTTAAACCATTGCATCTGCGCCTCTATGCCCCTTCCACCTAGTCTCTTGAAGACACGCTATTTGTATTTTACGCCTTTCAAGCACATCCACTAACTCTAGCAACTTACTACTAAGAGTTCCTATATTCCAAGAAGCCACACGTAAATTAAACTTCTTTTTGTTCCCCTTACTTGCACCCCTTTATCTTGGACATGATCTCAAGGGATAAACATGACCACAACCGTCTATGGTTGCCACAAAGCACCAATACAAGTATACAAAACAAGCCCAACACCCACAATAATCAATGCTATCTCGAAAAAACTAATAATAGATGTACACAAATTTATACACATGCACTCAAATCTAGCACGCACATGTGGACACCAATAGTATATCAACAAGCAATACAAACAACACACACCAACTTAACACTGCATACTGCATAAACAGACTTGACAAAAAAATAAAATAAGAATGCAAACAGAACAGGGGTACGTACAGGCTACCATGTATTGATTAAATCTGTAATACTTACAATGCTTTTGAGCGGTCGTTTAGGAGATTGTACTTACGGTGCACCCGTTTGTTAGAGTAGGCAATATAGAAACCTGAATTTCGCCAGAGAAGCTTGTATAACCACAGATCGGAACTCACCCGAATGAATCATTTGCCGGCGAATCTGTAATATGCTTATGACTTGCCTGAGGTTCAGCCCTGCAATGTATAACAACAACAGAAATACTGGCCGTGGTGTGGTGGTTTCTGAGGGGAAGCGTGGGTTGTAGTGATTTTGAAGTTTCCGACCGATGATGTAACGGGGTTTCGGTAATTGAAGCGAGGTAGCGGGGGTTGCAGTGGATAGAATGTTCCCGACTGGTGGTGACTTTAATTAGCGAGGGTCAGTTACTAACAAGGGGCAAGGACGTTAAATCATGTAGGTATTGGAACTTGAGAGTACACATATGAAGGCTCTATTTCGAAGGGCCTAACCTTACATCATTGTAGCTGGTCTGGATCTTGCAAAGCTCGATATCAAGGAAGCCCTTGAGATCGACGCTAGTAACAAGTAGGAATCTTAATAGTTAATACAACTCTAGTTGATTTATCTACATTTCAGTGTGGCAGTAGCTGTTTGCAAATCATTAATGTGCTTCATTTCTTTTATGGAAGAATTTGTGATGCGAAACTTGAATACAAAGTATTGAAGGAGAAGATAAAATATTACAAAAAGAAGGATGCTAAATTTTATGGAAATATGTTTGCTAAGATGACCAAATCATCCTCCAATGTATGTCTCCATTTATCTATCTCATGTGTGTATATATTATATTTTTTTATAAGATTACATGGTTTGTAAATGATACTATGGTTATTTTGTGTATAAAGCAAAGGAGGCAGATGCAATGAGCATAGACAAAAAGGCCTAATTAAAAACAAAAGGAAAAGTTAGGTCTCAAGACGTTTAGTTTAATCTAGTTAGGCAATAAACACTTTATCTTGCAAATGTATTATTTAATGATAATTTGGGTATCGATGTTTTAATTTGTAATTTTAAGTGGAGTATTTTATATAAATTCTAAAATCTGATAAATGCTTAGAATTATAAAATTTGCACATTATTAGTAGGTTGCAAATAAACATTTTATAAAAATTTTAAAATATATAAACATTTTGCGGCTTCAAAGCAGGCACAAGTTTGTTAAATCAATTGGTCGCAAAATGGTCGCAATTTTGTAAAATGTAAGCGGCCGCGAGCCGGTTGCAAACAAATTTTGTCACAACTCAAAAAGCAGTCGCAACTTGGTCTAATAAGGAAACGACGGGTGTTTTCCCAACTGCATTTTCAACCAGAAAACGGTTGTAAAAACACAGTTTTGTGTAAACGTAATAATAATGTATATAATATTTTGATAAAATTGCAGAAATTAACCTTTATGTTATACCCAAACTGTACTTCGTACCTTTCACTATGAAATCGGCAAATACCAACCTTAATGTTCATGTTTTGCTACAAGTTCGACCTTTTAACACAAACGTGGTTTGTTTTTCTGGTTAACACCCCTCACATGCATTGCATGTGAGGGTATTGCATGTGAGGGTATTTTAATCCTTTTACATCCTTTTTAATATATATCTAAAAAAACCCACAAAACCCACCAAGAGTCTACATCTTCATCCCCGGTAACCAACCACAAAACCCATATCAACCTTTTACCCTTTACTGTTTACACCTGCACACAACTTCTAAAAGCTCAAAACCTTGATCAACCGCTGCCACCCCGGACCTCACTACCTTACGGTCGTTAAGATGATGGATAGAGAAGGTGGTTAAGGTGATGGATGGTGAAGGGGTTGTCGAGTGTGTTGTTTCGTGGTGGTGATGTTGTGATGGAGTGGAAGTTGATGGTAAATATTTGGGGTTTACCGTGGCTGTGAGGTGACCGGAGGTGGTTGGTTGTAGGGTGTGGTGGTGGTGTGGTTTTTTGTGGTGGTAACCCAGTCAACCTGATCGAACTTCGATGGGTTCAAACTCCGGCAAACTGGGTTTTAAATCGGTTTATTTACAACGGTGTGTTCAAGCTTTCGGTGAACTTGGTTCTTTTGTGGAGTTAAAAACAAACCTCAATCATAAAAAAACAAAGAAACACACATTAGACTACCTCTGTTTTTATAGATGTTTGTTTTTATACTCGAAACAGATCATAGAAGTTTGACTCCACAAATGATAAATGATATCATTATCAAGGCTACAATTTAAATGAAATTATTAATGCTCTTTTGGTGTTGTCGATAGAGAGAGAAAGGCCGTGTGCTATTGAATCTATGGGAGACTAAGAGGGGTTGACTTTGGTTTAATGAAATGGTTGATATGGGTTTTGTGGTGATGGAGACTCATGGTGGGTTTGTTGGTTTTTTTAAATATATATTAAAAAGGATGTAAAAGGACTAAAATACCCTCACATGCAAAGCATGTGAGGTAACTTAATCAAGAAATCTAACGGTGTTAGTGATAAAGGTTGAACCTGTAGCAAAACATAAACATAAAGGTTGGTTTTTGCCGATTTATAGCGAAAGGTACGAAATGCAGTTTGAGTATAACATAAAGGTTGATTTCAGCAATTTTATCTAATATTTTTGATATGCCTGTCTTTAAAATATTAGAATATAAAAAAATACATAAGTGTATGTTAAGTTTTTATTTATGAATTTGTTTTTTATGTTTTCAATATTACTAAAAAATATAAAATAAAATTAACCAGCCAGATTTGTTGGCATCGAGTTGGCTGGAACATTTTACGAGCTCAAGCTCGGTCGGCTCGGCTCGGCTTGATTACAGCCTTAGGTGAAGGGTTCAATTCAAATTTTGCAAGGTGCAAGTATATGAATATTTAGAAATAGGTTAGTTTGTCATACAAATTTTATTTCAACTTTTAGGGAAAAATTGACGGATTAACAAACGTTAACAGATTACAAATTAAATAATTCACCGAAAGACACAACCTTTAACTATGAGACGACAAATTAGATTACACTATCACATAATGCATGTTCAAATTTGTGAGTGACATTAACTCAAGTGGGGATTAAACCTCCAATAGCAACACGAACCGCAAGACCAGCAGCAGCCCTACCAGGACCTTGTTTCTTATCAGGGTTTTCCATTGCATCAATAATTGCCAAAAGTACAACAACAAATGCGTAGTCAACGTTAGGTTGAATCGTCACCATGAATTTGTCCTCACCGGACTTCATATTCTTTAAAGGTTGCGGCTTACGCATCTACAACAATGTCACATTGATTCGGTTCAGTTGTTTTTTCAAGTGAATGAACTAGCGAGATCTATACATTGGTAAAAAGTTATTTTTTTTAGTAATTTCCAACACTTCCATCGGTACTGTCATAAATTAGCTTACCCATGATTATGTTTTCCACGACCAATTAGCTTCGCATTTGTCCGTTTGTTTAATTCTAAACAATGTAAAAAGTAGTAAACTTACTTGGGCTATTGTTTTTGAAGAATCTCCAATAGTGAAGTTTTTCTTCTTCCATCTCCCTTCTATCTTCAAATCAAAATCATCGTTGCTGCTCGATTTGTTAGCCAACATCACGCTTACAGTACGGGTCTTAAACTGGATCAAGTTTTCCGTTTTTGTGCTAAATATCATGTCTGAACTGGCTTTACTTTCACCCTAAATGCCTCCCATCGTTTATGCATACTCAAATTCTGGAAATATAATATAGCCATATCAATGTCGTTGAAAACAAACTAGAGAACAAGTGAGATAGATTCAAAGGTACAAAACGTATAAGTACCTTCTCCCTTAGCGTCACAATGGGTTGGTCATCAGCATCAAGCATCAATCGCTTATGGTGTAAGCTTGTGTCGTGTGGTTTTACTTTGAACAAGATTTTATGGTTAATATCTGTGATCACAAGGTTTTTACAAGGATACTTCTCGACAGTAACTTCAAGTGGATGTGGTGCAATGTACTTAGGACCGATCACTGAAAATGAAGGAGATAACAGTTCAGGTGCATGATCACTAGGCTGAGCCATCTTCACCACGCATGTACACTAATCAAAATGTAGTTCTACGAGAGAATGCTTGAGTTGTGGATAGGTTTTTTAATATGATATCTTGGTTGACCAATTCGTTTACTTGGACCAAGAGTTGACAATTATAGGGGATTGACTGATTAGAAATTAAATGGGAAACTCACATGGACAAGTTGATCTTAAAGATAAAGAAATACACATGCATGTTAAGAATATAGATAAAGAAAAGAGTCAATCAGATGACGACAAATGCGTAAAAGATCAGTAAAAAAAAGAAACTTGTAAAGCGCGAGCTGAATTCAGTCGCCAGATAAATAAACACGGCTAAATCAGCCGCGGATGAAAAATTGTCAGGGTTAAACTAGCCGGCGACTATAAATGGGGGCCTAAATCTTACACGCCGGCCTCTTTAGCCGACACTTTACACGTGTTTTAATCTGAGAGGCTATTATGTTATTTTCACCCTATGTGCTTCACCATTAGTTTTATACAGGCTAAGCCCTAGTCGTCTTTACCGGCGAATCCCATTTGCCAACTCCTAAGTGGCTTGTTTTGGGCGTGTCTATTTTTTTTAACGGCTATTCCTATCTAACATATAAATTTTCAATGTGAACTTGTCTATTTTTTGTGACTTTTCCAAATTAGATCTTACATTTAGCTACAGACCAAGTAGTTGACAGCTATTATCTTCAACTTGGTACGACTTTTGAGCTATATATATCACGGTAATTCATCGGCCTATTTCTTAATAGAAAAATAAAAATAAAATTGGATCCTATTCCGCCTGAGTAGATGTTACTTTATGAAAATAGTGTTCGCGTGCTAATGCCCTTTTTTAGAGTTTAGTGCATACTTACGTTACTAGTATACGTGTGTTGATCTAAAACTGCTTGTCTCAGGTTAAAAAAAATATGACATTGCACAAATACCTCTGAATTATTATTTGTTCATGTGGCCTATTACAGTTTGTAATAATACATATGATTTACAACGCATACACAGGTGGCCTATTAAGTTTTGATAGGGAGGGGTTGGTGGGTTGAGAGTGACACCTAACAATGATAATTATAAGCTGGGACCGAAAGTGTGTGCTTGTTGCAACTATTTGAACATGTACGGTCCATAGTAATTATGATATAAATTAAGTTCACAGATGATGCGTTGTACTGATTGGTATTGGCCCGAATGATAAACACACAATAATTAATTGAAAAATAGGAGATGAACAGATTGGTTTTTGACACTTTCATTAAGAAATCGAAATCACAGAAAATTATACCAAAACAATCGACCAACAACCTTTTATAACCTAGACCACGACTTATCATACAAAGGAGTCGATCAAGTTTAGATAGCATGTTTACAAACCTTGAGGAGTGAGTTGAGGCGCTAAATAAGGACGCAACTACTACGTACTTGAGGAGTGAGTTGAGGCACTAAAGATAAATAAGGACGTAACTACTAATGAGTTTACAGGTAAGCTGAGTTGCATGGTAGCCATGTTTAAAAGTCGTGGTTCATGTCTTAAAGAATTAAAAAAAAAAAGCATGGGTATAATAAAAGCATTTGAAGAATGACTCAAAAGTCGTGAAGAACATAACATAATCAAGATAAGCTTTAAATGGCAAGTTTAAACAACCAAAGGGTTGATGATCATGAGAATTGGCATTATGGAAAGGAACGAGGTCATTGCAATCGCAGTTGTGGTAGGGTCAAGGATGAGATTTTGATAAAGGATAAAAGGATGTTGAAGAGGTTCGGGCCAAATAAACAAAGACAACGGTGAATTCAATTGTATGAATATGTTAATATAAAATTATGAAAACTTTGCATACAAATGCACCAAGTTGAAGGATAAAGAGAAAAGAAGTTCATCTCGTTCAAGATGATTAGGGGTTGGGAATGTTGTTAAGAACAAATGGGCCTGTTTCAAAATAACGGGGAATGTTAGTTATTAATCTTTCAACTGTCCCTGAAGAAAGTTGGGAATGTTAGTTATTAATCTTTCAACTGTCCCTGAAGAAAGTTGAAGGGGTGAAACAAAAAGTGCCTAGTTTGTTTTTTAGTATTCTTATTGGTGTCTTTTATGGGTTTAGTTTTGAATTTGTTTGCATGTTTATCAATTTAGTTTAAATTACTGAAGGATAAAAGTTGCGTCCTTATTTAGTGCCTCAACCTTTTATTATAATTGACTCTCGTTTGTGTGTTGCACAACGTTAAACCAAACATTCAAATAGACCAAATGAACTGGTGTGATTATCTCATTGAACGTTTACGAAACGCCAAAAGTGCATGGACTTCAATAAAACATTTCACAGGGCCATTGATCGTACTTGCGGTATGAAATATTTTTTATATACTATAGTTTGCTCAATAACAACTTGAAAATTAATATCTTATAATGCAACATGCTTTGGTGAATGGGTTACATCAAGAATTCTATAGATGTTGAAACTGATGATGATAATGAAGTTGAGAATGTTGATGATGAATGTTGGGGATGAGGTTGATAATGATGGTTTTGATCATGATGTTGGGGACTTTGACAAAACGCCAAATATAGAACTCTACCCTGAAGTGCAAAACGCCATGGCTTTGCATGATGAGCAGGAAGAGGCTATCAAAGAATTGCTGATAAAGATTTAGAAAGAGAAAACAAGATTTTTGAAGTTCCTGCCTCTAGAAACCATGGTCTATTCATTGTACTAACACAATATGGGGACCAAGATGCTGGTGAGAAACAACACAATAATATGATGGAAAGAACGACATTAATGAAGTTGAGGAGGTATGTTGTGCAACTAAGAAATTTCACACAAAAAAGTGAGAACAAACACCATATGAAATTTCCTTTTTAATTTTACAGGCAATGGCTGAGAGGTTCGATGGTGCCTATAAAGAATTAGAAGACTATTACAACAAGATGAAGATATTGTTATACCAATCAAAGCTTGAACATCCAAACAGTCTATTGGTGCATACAAATATTCACAATGTCTGACCTTGTTAAAAGCATGTCAAAATTTTGGGATGATAACGCCAAAGAAGGGACTAATGAAAGCGCAAAAAATGAGAATGTTGTGGTAGATGCTGATGTAGCTGAATAAGCCAAAGAGGGTGAATGTGAAGGTGAGGGGGATGGGGAAGGTGAAAGGGAAGGGGAAGGGAAAGGGGAAGGGGAAGGTGAAAATGAATGTGAAGGTGCTACATGGATTTGAAGGTGATCAAAACACCATGGATACAATTGAGGCTGCATGTGAAGATGATAAAAATGATGAGAATGACATTGATAAAAAAGCCATACCCGTTGAAGGTAAAATTGCAAGTGAGGCTGCAAGTGCAGGTGAAAAAGAGGATAAAAATGCCAATGTCTGTTGGAGGTGGAGCTGCATGTGAGTCTACACTTGAGGCTGAAGCCCGTCATGGAGGTGAAGGTGGAGATGGTGTTGAATATTTATGGTCAGATGAAAACGACACTGATGAAGATGTGAATGAGAATGATATTAAAATTAAGCTGGGATTATGATTTCAAAAGGCTGGAGTATCACATTATCAGATATAATCGGAAAACGGAACTAATTCGTTAGTCAATCACCAACAACATCAATAACTTAAAATGAAATTCTAGCAGCCCAAATGGAAGCTCTCTTAGCTTCATCAGCGTTTTCAATAGTGTCAACAATTGGAAAAAGTGCAATCACAAATGCGTAGTCCATGTTAGGTTGAATTGTCACCATGAATTTGTCTTTGCCACACTTCATTTTCTTCTAAGTTTGCGGTCAATGCATCTACAAGATCAATAAATCATAGTATGTAGCCAAAATTACCATCAAACAATGTTAAAATAATGAAAACTACCTAGCTGTTGTGGTTGCAGAATCTCCTATAAATAGTGCAATTTCCCTTCGACCAGCTCCCTTCGATCCTAAAATCACATGAGTCATTGCTTCTCGTTTTGTTTGCCAACAGCACGCTAGTATTGGTCTTAAACTGGAACAATGCTTGTTCAGATTTTGTGCTAAATATCATGTCTGAATCGGATTTACTTTCACCCTTAGATACATTCCATCAACTATTGAGACACAAATTCTGGGGAATAAAATATAGGCCATTTCAATGTCGATTTTAGCTGAAAAGCTTGAAAAAACCCACAGAACAACTAGGATTCAAGATGTAGAAACTTAAACTAAGTATCGTTATGGGCTTGTCACGGGCTGACAATGGAAAGTTGTGTAATGTGGTTTTACTTATTGACTAAAATTTCGAGGGGTTTGTGTATTTAGTTGACCATTAATTTGGTTGACTTCGACTAAGATACTTAGCTATATTCATGGTTTGTGTATTTAGTTGACCATTTGGTTGACTTGGACCAAGATACTCAACTATATTCATGGTTTGTGTATTTAGTGGGCACCTAATTGCATATAAAGAAAGTGAAGCATCTGAAATCAAGTGAAACACGACTTCTTCATTATAGTAAACAATTACAATAAAAAGTTACAATTAATATCGATGGCCACCAGACCCAGGAATAATAGACCAGAGTATAACTAGCTAGTAGGATCGTTTTTTTAGATTTTGGGTCTTCTGGTTAGAGTTGGCTTTTCACATTCGATGTGTTCATGATATTAAAAAGCGTTTCTTTGTGAGTACCTAATTCCTTATATAGTTGTTGCTTTTGCAAAGATGAATGCAGTAAGTATCATACATCCATACGTAAAAATTCTTGGTAGTTCTTCAATGTGAGCAACTTTCATCAATATTTCTATTTATGATACATTTTGTCCCGAAATGCTCATACTAATCACTCTCTCTAGTCTTTGATGAAAAGTCTATTTATTTCTGAAACATATACTTATCTCTGTAGTTCTTCAATGCGTTGCTTATGTTGATCACATATATAACCGATGTTTGGGGACTGGGACTCATTCATGTTGCTGGTTTGATTAACTTATGGATCAGCACAACAAAACTCATGCCATCCGCTTTTCTCTTTGTTATAGGTAATTAGGTCAGCAATATCTACTCCATGCTCATCTTCTCTACCGCAGCATCTGGGCTGGTAAGTCATAGGTTTCATTGATTGCCAAAGTGTATGAAATCAAGTCAAATCGGTATATCAAATGGTTCAAGATTATTTCTTTAATTCTCTTCTTGTTCTATGAAGATTAGCCATCTCGAATCGTCTTGTAACATGCTAGTTTAATAAGTTTATAATTAGAATTCTGAAGAGGGTCATCCGTGTTAGGAATAATTTTAGATAACTAAGAAAGAGAGAACCGAATATAAAGAGAAGAGTAAACTCCAGTTTTACCCCTGGAGATATAGCCCATTGGCATCCTTACAACCTACCATGTAATTTTTGTTGTCTAACCCCCAACGAATGCAAAACGCTACAATCTTACCCCCTTCTGTCAAAATCTGTTAACATTCTGTTAGTTGGCATGCGAAATGACAATGCTACCCTCTGGCAGACTCATCTCCGCTACCCCCTATCCCCAGCTGCACCTCCGCCGCCGCCGGACACTCCATCTCTGGCAACTTCGTCGTCGGCGCCACCCACAACCACCGTCCCACCTCCGTCCACCGGATCCCCTACCCCGCCAGTTGTATGATCCGCAAAAGGACTTGTACCATCCCCCGTCTCTGCATCACACGTATGTATATTACACAGAATCTGAACAGGGGTAGATTGAGCTTCACCCATGGAGAGTTCTGAGTTCGATTCCCACTCGGTGTTCTCCTCTGTCATATGTTGTGCCTCATTTACCCTTTCTTGGTCATTGTCGATTATCATGTCCGAAACTGGTTTAACATTGTTACTGATTTTCACCGTCTGTTCATTGAATTCTTTTACACGAAGTTCAGATAGGAGAGGGATGTACCTTACAGGAGAAATTGCAGCATCTATGCTCGTTTTTTTTTTTGCGGGAAGTAGTTGATAAAGGATTGAATCAAACCTCCTTCTTCAATCTTTTGATACCACCAAAACCCTTTGGATAACACGAGCAGAGCAGGGACTCCAATTGCGGGTGGCGGCTGGGATAATTGAACTTTATTCTGCTTAGAATTATAACTCGTATCATCTTGAGGGGATATGGTATAATTAGGTGGACGATCTGTAGGTCTTAGAGGGTTGATAGTGGAATTAATCCACCAACTGAAGAATTTTAGAGAGAGAAAAAAAGTGAGCAAAAGACGATTATACCGTTTGACTGTTAAAAACTTAAGTTGACTTTAAACAGATTTTGACAGCAGGGGTAGGGTTGCAAACGAACCAAACGTTCGGCGAACAGTTGTGAACTATTTGGCGGGAATTTCGTTTATGTTCGTTCGTTTATTAAACAAACGAACACGAACAAAAAATTTTGTTTGTTTACTTAAATGAACAAACATGAACAGAGGTCGTGTTCGTTCGTTTATGTTCGTTAACGTTCGGCAACGTGTTCGTTTGTGTTTTATGGTTAATTAGCGTTTTCAAGTTTCATATTTATATAAATACTTCAAAATTCTGACAAATTAAATATCTAATAAGTTTTAGTGTATTTATATTATGTTCATAAACGATTGTTTGTGTTCGTTTGTTTCCATTTATGTTCATGAACATTAGTTTGTGCTCATTTGTGTTTGTCAACGTTCGTTTTTGTTCGTTGTCTAAAATTAACAAACGAACACGAACAAGTTCATTTCCTTAACAAACGAACACGAACATAAAATCACATTCGATAAGTGTTCGTGAACGGTTCGCGAACACATATATGTTTTAACAAACGAACACGAACAAGGTCTTGTTCGTGTTCGTTTGCAGCCCTAGCAGGGGTAGGATTGCAGCGTTTCGCATTCGTTGGGGGGTTAGACAACAAAAATTTCGTGGTAGGGGGTAAAGGTGCCAATGGGCTATATCTCCAAGGGTAAAGTTGCAGTTTACTCTAAAGGGAAAGAAGAATAGGTTGGACTCTAAGGCATTAAGTTTATTTTTATTTGTTTTTAAAGTTAATTTAGTTGTTTTTCCATTATTTTCTATGGGTTTGTAATTGATTAGGGTGATCAAACACATTAAAGTACAGAGTTTCTTGAATATTTTTTCCATAGAAAACCAACTTGGGCCTCAGATCTGATTCCAGTGAAATCCATAATTAATGACAACTTGGGGGGGCACACCATTGGAACCCACTTAAAGAAATAAAAATGTAAGTTTTCCATCTAAATCAGGATAAATTAATTGTTTTAGGAGATAGAAAATTCATTGTTTCACATGTCATTACATGTAAGTTATGACATTTACATGACGGGCTGAATCTACCTCCACCCCCTCACAAACTTTGTGAGGGGAGGGGGATGTACGTTCAGAAGAGGGGGTTCGTTTAGACACACCCCTAATTGTTTTGACTTCTTGAATAGGGCATGGGACTGTTGTCGATATCAACGCCTTCATGGCTCTACAGTCAGATCACGGGAGCATGCAGGGAATACACAATGAAGTGCATAGATGAAACACAACAAATATTGTTCAACTTGGGTTTGATGTTTAATAAAGATTGGAAAATCTGCTAAGGAAGCGACCATGGAACTAGTTCATTTCGAAGGCAATGTATTTAGACGAGAGTTGACCAAGTGTTTAGTTACCTCTAGTGACACTAAAGTTACTATTATTTTTGGTCTTCTATTTTCAATAGTAGAATCATGGTCAATCCGATTCGGCATTTCTACACTTTTTAGCTTCATGACTGTGTATCTCCAGATAGGCAAAGCATGGTCACACAAACTAGACATCAATAAGCTTGATAAGAGTCCGGTTACAATTGTGTTAAGAGTATGTGTGGCCTCATTTTTGAAAACATTCAAAGGTCTACAATATGATTTAACTGGGATCTACAAAGATATTGAGCGAAATGATCACCAATTGAGTCATAACTCTAGTATCAGGTAGAAATTCATATTATTCATTATTCTCTAATAGCTGTAGGTTTTAAAATATTTTTAAGAATTAAGTTTTACTAATTTTTAGTCTTTAAATATTTATAATTAAGTTTTAATATTTTATGTGATTGCATATTTTTAAAAGTATTTTTCAAAAAAATAGACCTCAATTTTTTTAAATATAAGTTTTAAGAGTTAATAAGTTGTTAAATATTTTAGAAAGGTTTAAATATTCATACTTTTTGAATAATTTGTTCAATCTATTTTTTAGTTTTTCTGACACAAGAGTTTCTAAGGTCATGTCGCTATTGCTAGCCAATATCGTCGCTAAAGGCAATAGCAGTGGAATACTTTATTCACGTATAAACCCTAGCCATTTGATAAATTAAGCAATCAACGTCCCTGTAGGTCCACTTGGAGGATCAAGAAGAAACCTACTTCCTTGTTTGTTAACACACTTACGAGTGCGGAATCCACGTAAACATGCAAACCAAAGCAAATATCAGCAAACACAAGTAACCAAAGAACCACAACTTTGATTAACTGAAGAGAACAATTACAAACACATACACACAATGCTTGCACAGACTCTGGGTGCTCTCTTAGTGAAACTGTAAAGTTGATGTCTGTATATATAGGCTCAACACCCAGTAACCCTACAAAGAAGGTTACTAGGTCCACGGACAACATGCAAGCCCACGAAGAAGGGTTCTTCGTGGGCCAACTCAACGAACAATGTAACCAACGAAGAATAGTTCTTCGTGGCTTTCCAACCAACGAACAATAGGTTGTTCGTGAACCATTCAAACCCACAAAGAATCTAGGTTCTTCGTAGGGAGCTTATACTTAGACATATACCAACATTTAATCAGTAAGAGCAAACACATAAACAAACTAACAGTTGCACACTTGCAAGCTGTTTTACAATGCTAACAAAGTAAACGTCGTGCTCAGTCAAGATAGGAGGATATCTTGACTTGGCCGACTCGACCAAAACTTTACAGACGCACAAAATAAAGACCGTACACATTACAACGTAATAAGAACAAGCGACGAACACAAAACTGCACCAACAAACTCCCCTTGTTTGTTTCTTGGTCTTTGGTCTTCATCTCTTAATGGCCTGCCTCGGACCACGAACTTTCCGCGTCAATTCCCTGGTAGAAACAGAAACAAGCGGCGCGTTGAAATATCAACGCTTGATATGTGTCCTTGTCTTCATAGAAGATGTCATGCTGAAGGAGGGTCTTGATATCGCTAGCGAACATGTTCACGATCCACATTGGATCAAGCATGCGAAAGTTTTCTTCTTCGCTCTTGAACACTTTCACCGCTTCATGAGTGTCTGAGTCGTAACACCACAGCTTCATGTTGCGGAATCTTGTCTAAAATCTTCACCGGCTGGTACACTAGCTTGTAACGAGCAGTGTTGGTAGCTGGGTCTAATATGTACTTGATCTGCTCATCCTTCCAACCCTTCGTCGTTCAAACTTTATCTTCCTTGCAAACAACGTTGCGCCTTCATAGTTGGACCTGTTGATCAAATTCGTCTTTGCTAATGCTGCAACATCATAGAAAGGCAAAGTTAAGATGCTAAGGAGTGAGTTAAAGTATTGGATCCCATATTCCTGTTTCATCGCCATGCAGTGAATCTCTTTAACGAACATCCATCTGAGGATCTTTCCTTGCGGTCGATCCTTTTGATACTTCATATAATCAACTTGAATGGGTGGAGGAACTGGCTTTTTCGACTTAGCCAAGAACTGTTTTCTCCATTCTTCAAACGTGTCAGCGGGAATATCGGATGTGTCACGACTTTTGAGTTTTTCATCGATATCATCCATATTCTCGCGAAGCCAATCGCTATCAAACGGATTGAACTCAGAACCATCCTCACGGACATACTTAGATTTCCCCGATTCGCCTTCAAACACGATATCTTCCAAACCATCCAGGTTTACTACCTCCAGTTCGCTTGGGATCTCGTCAATAGTAGCATCATCTACCATTTCCATTTCCTTCAAGGCCAAAATCTGTTCTTGCGAGAGTTCGGAAACAAACTCCCCTTCTTCCAAATCTTCACCAGTTACAGGGTGACGTACCTGTAATGGTTGTGCATCAACACCTTCAGACATAATCACATCAACGTCTGAAGTCATCACTTGCTCATGCCTTTCAACTGAACTTTCTCCAACATCGAACCCAGTACTTTCAACAATAGCCAACTGAAGGCCAAGATCCTCAATCTCTTGCATATCTTCCAGACTCTTTTGATTACCCCCAGATGTAACTGGACCGGCTACAAGCTGTGTAGAACTAAAACCAACAACCGGTGTCAAAGCAGAACCCTCCGGTTGTGCAGATGATGCAGGAGTGTCAGGATTTCCGGGATCTTCATTATCATGATCTCGCTTTCGTAACACTTCATGTACTTTTCATCAATCAGCCCACAGAGTGTTAACTCGTTTTCTGGTTACTTCATACCTGCTATTCATTTACTTCACATTCTCAGCTATAGTCTTGTTCCTGGAGTCGTACAAATTCGTTATCTCATTGTACTTTCCAGACAGCTTCTCACCAGCTCGCAGTACCCCAGTGCTTCGTTCCTTCAATCAATTCATTTCAATGCCACGAGCATTGTCAGCTGCCCGCATCTGCAACAACTGAGCTGCTCTTTCAGCATCTGCAGCTCTTAATTGTACATTTTCAGTTCGCAACTGCACAATCTCTGCTTGCTGCTTTCCCACAGTTTCCTTCAATGTATTGATCTCTAATTGCTGGGCAATGTTCATGTTACGAGTGGAAGTCATGTACTCTGTATGTCGATTGATTTGAGTTGCTGCTGCTTGAAGTTGTGAGAATAAGAAGTTTACTTTCTCACTCTCTGACATTCTCTCAAATACCGTACCATGTCGTTCAAAGCTTTGTTGATGACTCATTGCACGAACAGACTGGGGAACTGAGGATGAGTGGAGTTGAGTTGGACTTGCTGAAACAGTTGTAGTTGCAGCTGTAGTGGATGGAGTAGGAGATGACATCAAGATTTCAGTCTCCTCGGCCGTAAGAACATCTTCTTGAATTGGTTCAGAGATAGGATCGGGTTTTGGAGTGGATTCAGGTTGTTTTAATGAAGCACCAACTGTTTTTCGACTCTTTTTCTTTCGTCGAATAGCAGCTTGCTTCTTTCTAGCCTTTTCAGACTCTGTATCTGATGGAACATAATCAGCATCAGTCTCCACCCGTATTCTTCTAATTTGTCTAACCCCTTGCGCATCAACATAATGCTCATAACCCGGTTCCAAAGGATTATTATCAAAATCCGATTCATCATCACCACGCGGTTGTGTCCCTTGATCACCACTGGTAGTACCTGCAGCACTCGCACCAACAGCTCCTCCATCACCACCTAGGTTATCACCATCACCATCACTTTCAACATCATCACCATCACCTTTCTTATCACCAAACTTTTCTTTGATCATTCTATTCAATGTCGGTTCCTCATTATCAGAATCATTGTTATCATGTCGCCATTTGTCGTTTTCCAGTGCTACATATGTGTCGCTTCCTAAGAAACCGATCAGCTAATATGGAGGAACACTTTCTTTGTAGCTCTTAGTTGCATAACCTCGAAAAACCTTCAATGAGTGTTCAGCCATCTCTTCAACTTTAAGTGTATCTTTCTCATCCTTTGGAAGATCTAGATGTTGAACGTTCATTATCATTTGCAGAAAGCGAGGATACATCTAGAACTTGCTGCCTACCGTAGTACCTCTTGTTCTTCCCAAGTTTTCCTTCATATTTGCAAGAATGTACTTTGAAAAACTAAACGGTTTATTCAGTACCAAAGCTACCATTAGACCAACCAAATCAGGGTTTGCCATATCGTATCCACTTCGACGATTGCTCAAACACTGGATCAATACATGTAGGAGAAACTTGTAACGGAGTGGTAACCCAGACTCGTTCAGCTGATTTCCCATAATATCTCCAACACATTTCATACGTAACAGACAATCTCGCTGACATTTTAATGGTACAGAATATGGAGCATCAGGATCATCATCGAGTTGGAATACGTTGTTAATGATCTCGATAGTAAGAACAACGTATAGATCATTAACACGTCCATGAATTACTTCTTTACCATCAACCTCAATAACTTCTGCCGAATCCCAAAAGGCTTTAATTAGAGATTTGTACACGGGCGTTTATTGAGTAATAGCGTAGCTGATCCTTGAGTCACATAACCACTTCATAATGCCACCATATTCAGCTATTTTGTCTTCCGGATCCAAATAGACAATCATGTTGTGCCGAGATTCCGACATAATCTCCACTTCTGTTTTATCAGCTTTCTTCGTCGTAGGCTTTCGTTTCTGTTCTTTAGGTGCCATTCTATACACAAAAACACCAACAATGTGAAGAATAGCTGAAACAGAATGAAACACATCCAAACACATTAAATGTGAACAAAGTGTGAAGTTTCTGTGAAACACCAAGAGTTCAATGACGAATGGGTTCACAACAGAAACACGAAGTCCCTACGAATGCCTTGGTCAACGAAGAATGAATTCTTCGTTGACTATGATTCTTTGTCGGTTATGATGCCACGAAGAACTCTGGTCAACGAAGAATAGATTCTTCATTGACTTGATTCTTTGTCTGTTACGTTTTTCGTCGGTTATGTTCTTCGTTGGATCTGGATCTTCGTCACAGTTATTGGTTGTCAGATGTAAACAAACAGGTGTTGCATAAAGTCTGACATACAAGATCAAAAACCCAGTTCATTTACTCTCATTCCAACATTCATGTAAAACCCATTGAATCTCATCAATATATTTTTAAAATCCGAATGTTTTACCATCTTCAATCAATCAACACGAAATCATACAATGTATGTTTTCATTTATGTATAATCAATATAAGTTATAAACATTCAGAAACAAACTCTATTCTTATGAAGAATAAGGGTTAGCAATGGTTTTATCATGATCCATTTGTAGTTACCCACCACACTTGTGTTTACTTCACCGAAAATGTCATACAATATATCTCAACTATCATGTATTGTACCTTTAATCGGTAACAATCAACACAAACCACAATGATTCAAGGGTCGGTGAATGGTTTCTTTGAAGAAGATGATGAATAGTGTGTGTAAGAGAGAAGGTAAAAAGGTGAAACTGATTTGAAAAGGAGATAAGGTTTGGTAACTGCCCCATCCCCTTTTATATATCGCCAACGACGAACAACCAACCCTCCTACGAAGAACCCTCATTCCTACGAAGAATGGGTTCTTCGTCGGCGTATCCTACCAAGAATCATCATGGGCCGACGAACAACCATACAAATGGGACTTAAACAGATTAGCCCAAACATATCTCGACGAAGAACTCTAGTCCAACGAAGAATGACTCTTCGTTGAATCTTTGTTGACTTAGTTCTTCGTTGACGAATATGATTCCAATGGATCACCAGTGTCAAATTTATGAAGTTTTTCCAATTTGAACAGATTTTGCTTGGTTGTGTTTAACAAGATGCAAGATGCCTTTTATGAAGTTGAATTTTCAAAACAAATAGAAACCATTCGAGCTGACTAATCAAGAGCAAACTTAAAATAAATTAAATTAAAAGAAAACAAACGCTAACACTAGAAAAAACTTAATCAAGAATTAGTAAAAAAAACTATTGTACAACTGTACACTGCTTTAACCGACTTCTGCGAGTTTCAAGGTAAGAGAATCGTACCAGCTTATAGTTTTGTCAAGAACGATTTATAAATTTTCATATTAAATTGGATAAGTATTTTACCATAATCACCGATATTGTTGTCCACATAAACTCAACTTATCAGACATATTCATGATTAGGAGATATGATTTAAAGTATAATTTATACTTACTAGCCGGTGTTCATCCACTTCACGACACATTCTCGTATCAAGACATGCACGAGAGTTCATCTTATCGATGAGTATACCGCTTATCATCTGCTTGGATGTATATGATGTGAGATACTCACTTATTTTTGATTGAAAATAAGCCCTATGTGATAAAATCACTTATTGATGAGGAACTTGATTTTCAGATGCATACAGGGCACATGAGCAAGTCCGTGAACAGGTTAGTACCAATGTACCGACAAAGAGATGAACTTGACTCCCGCAAATTACTGTGATATATTATCACTTATTGTTGATTTGGTGGATGTGATATGTTTATCACTTATTGATGGTCGTATGCAATATTTACACGTATGTATGGTATCATGAAGTTCTTGACTTGTGTCTCCGTTATTTTTTAATAAAAGATTCAACCATGATACCAGATGATAAACAAGCATAAAGACCGCATATCTCAGAACCTCGGCATTCTATCAAACGAAATTTCGGACCAAGATCATATGCCAATGAATGGTTCCCACCTGGCTTTCAGTTCGTTATGTTTATATCAACCTGCACGTTTTAATCCGATTTTGAGTATACCGGTACATCGTTAGTAAAGCTACTTATAATTTTCATTTTACGTTTTGACCCTTTTAACAAACCACCGGTGTATCATCATCTTCTCTTATCTTTCCAAGAAACTCGTTTTTGGTTTTTCGATTTTCTATTGTTTTTGTATTTTTCTGAATTTGTCCCCCTTAAATGCAAAAAGTAAATAAATAAAAGACATGTTTTTGTATTTTTGAATTTCCTCATGTTTTTGTATTTTCTTGAAATTTCTCCCCCTAAAATGCAAAAAGGTAAAAAAAAACTTTTTTGTATTTTTAAGTTTTCTAAGAAAATATTTACAAAAGCGATTAGCCGATGATGATTTACTCGGGTTTCACCTTGATTCCATTTACCAAAAGAATATAATCAAAACTTGATTTATCAAAAGCTTTTGTGAACAGGTCGGCACGTTGGTGATCAGTGTGGATTTTAACAACATTGATAAGTCTCTTTTCATAACAATCTCGTATGAAATGATACTTAATCTCGATGTATTTGGTTTTCAAATGCTGTACAGGATTACGGGTAATCTGTAAAGCAACTTCATTATCAACATAAATAGGAGTAGTTAGGAATTCAAAACCGTAGTCGCGCATCAGCTGTTGGATCCATAGAACCTGGGAGCAGCAGCTAGAAGCAGCAATATATTCAGCTTCGCATGTTGATGTAGCTACACAGGTCTGTTTGTTGAATTGCCACGTGACTAAGCGATTTCCCAAAAACTGACATCCTGTTGATGTTGACTTTGCATCCATTTTGTAGCCGCCATGATCAGAATCACTGAACGCGATTAACCCAAAGTTATCATCCTTAGGGTACCAAAGACCGGTGTCCGGACAAACCTTCAGATAATGAAAAATCCTCTTTACAGCTGCAAGGTGAGAAACTTTTGGACTCGACTGATAACGAGCAAGAAGACATGTCGGATACATAATATCGGGTCTTGAAGCAGTGAGATACATAAGAGATCCAATCATAGCACAATAAAGTGACGGTTCCACATGTTCACCCGACCCATCAGGAATAATCCCATGATTCTGTGCCAATGGTGTTCCAGCAGGCTTTGAATCTTTCATTTGAAATCGCTTGAGAATATCCCCGACGTACTTGGTCTGATGAATAAAGATCCCCTATTTAGATTGATGTAACTTCAAACTTAAAAAGAAAGTCATTTCTCCCATCACGCTCATCTCGAACTTCTCTTGCATCACCCGCTCAAAGTCTTTGCACATAACATCGTTTGTAGACCCGAAGATGATGTCATCCACATACACTTGTACCAGCAACAAATCTTCACCCCTTTTCCTTGATGAAGAGAGTACAGTCGATCAACCCTCGTTGAAAACCATTCTTGAGCAGATAGGAAGACAACGTTTCATACCATGCCCGTGGAGCTTGATGAAGACCATAAAGTGCCTTGTTTAGAAGCCAAACCTTGTCAGGATGGATTGGATCTTCAAAACCAGGCGGTTGTTCAACATAAACTTCCTCTTCTACCACACCATGAAGAAATGTACTCTTAACATCCATTTGATAAACATTGAACTTCTTGTAAGACGCATAAGCCAAAAAATCCTTATTACTTCAAGACGTGCCACTGGTGCATAAACTTCATTATAATCAATGCCTTCTACTTGATTAAAGCCCTGGACAACCAATCTTGCTTTGTTTCTCACAACAACACCTCGGTCGTCCTTCTTGCACTTGTAAACCCAGCGTGTGCCAATCTTCTTCTAATTCTCGGGCCTGTCAACCAATTTCCACACGCCCAACTTCTGAAACTGCTGAAGTTCTTCTTGCATTGCTTCAACCCATGAATCTTCTTTCATTGCCTCCTTCCATGATTTTGGTTCAACTTGGCAAACATAGCAGGCAAAAGACCAATCATTTTGTTCCCCAGATTCCCTGATTGTTGTATACAAACCAGCATTCTGATTGCTTCGTAGCTGATTACGTGTCTGCACACCGCTTTGAAAATCTCCAATAATATTCTGCTGAGGGTGGGTATTATGAATTCGTGTTTCAGGAACATCAGAAACACGAGCATTTATACCCAATTTTTGAGATTCAGATCCACAACCAGATCAATATCTGGCATCGCCGAAGATGTCGATGCATTACCTTCCCCAGTTTCTTGATTGTTCACCAAGGAAGTAGCTTCTGAGACGCCGTGAACAAGAGCTAAAGTAGCTTCAATTGCTTCATGAAATTCATCATCTTCAGACGAAACGTTATAATCTGCAGTGTCTTCAAATACCTCATTCTGACCAATATTGTTAACCGAGGACGAACCTTGAGAATTAACAATAATAGGTCGCACTAAAGATGAATCTATTGCATTATCACTTTCAAGCAACATCTGAGCCGCTGCTGAAGCTTCATCAAAAGTTGGCAGATTAAAGGAGCCAAACAGACCATCATAGTCAAACATCCATGGATCACCCGGAGCTCTCATAGACTCAGTGTACCTTTGAACCCGAACTTCACCCCATTCCTCTATCTTCTTAGTTGATAAAGTCCAAACTCTGAAATTTGGAGTAGCATACCCAAGGAAAAACCCTTCGATCGCCTTAGCACCAAACTTTCCAACTGGATCATCATAGTACATGTAGCTCCAAAAGGTTCTAAATATGACACATCCGGTTTCCTTCGATGTAATAGTTCAAAGCAAGTTTTCTCATGTCTCTTAACTGTAAGAACTTTGTTCAACGTGTAACAAGCAGTTGCCACAGCCTCCCCCCAAAACTGAAAAGGGAGTTGCGACTCTACCAACATAGTTCTTGCAGTTTCAATAAGCGTTCGATTCTTTCTCTCAGCAACACCGTTATGTTGTGGAGTATAGCGAGAACTGTATTCATGCAGAATTCCTTTAGAAGTGCAGAACTCATCCATAACCCGATTCTTGAACTCAGTGCCGTTGTCGCTTCTGATTCTCCTAATCTTCAAATTGTACAAGTTTTCAAGAAGAGTAAAGAGATTCTTGAGGATTTTAGGAGTTACACTCTTGTGTGCCATCACAATTATCCAGGAAAATCTTGAGTAGTCGTTAGTAACAACAGTAAGCATCACCAAATGTAGTCTTGTGTTTCATAGGTCCAAAGAGGTCCATAGGAAGACGTTCAAGTGGCATGTTAACAGTATTAACTTTCTTGATAGGATGTGATTTCTTCGCTTGCTTTCCTTTCTGACACGAAACATAGACGTCTTGTAGATGAAAATTCTTGACTGGTACACCATTTACAAGATTGTTTTTCACCAAATGGTCCATTTTCCTCAAATGAATGTGTCCCATACGTCTATGCCAAGAGATAGATTCCTTTTCAGTTGCTTTAGAGACAAAACAGGTAACTTATGTAGTCGTAGTAATAGCTTGGCTCATGTCAAGAATATACAAATCATTTATTCTTAGAGCCGAAAACAAAATCCATTCTTTGGGCATCTTGAAACCGGGTTTCAGCACATAACAACCGGCATCATCATAATGCACGGTGAACTTCTTGTCGCAGATTTGAGAAACACTCAGAAGATTGTGATCAATTTGTTGCACGTAACTGATCTTGTCAAACTCACAACACCATTGGAGATCATTCATTCTCAAGTGATGTAATCGCCTTTATCTCCAGCAAAAGCAACATAACCTCCTATAATGCTTTTCACATCAAAAAGGAGCCTGAAGTCGCCTGTCATGTGCCTAGATGCTCCACTGTCAACAATCCAATGACTATTAACAGTTCCTCCTGAAGCACCCTGCACATGCAATTACACGATCAGTTTGAGATGGGGACCCAAGCGTAAGTGGTCTTGGGTCGACCCTTATCATCAAAAATGTGATTTCTATTTCTTGATGATTTGGAAATTGTGTACCTCCCCGTGAAACTGTACCAGTTTTAGGTTCCCAAGATTGTTGTCGTTTACCAGATTGATTATTATTATACAGATTTTGAAATTTTGGGTTTTTTTCGAGCTAGACAAACTTGGTTGCTTTTGAACAACTTCCGGTTTTAAAGCCTTTTCAATGATCTTCACATTTTTACATCTTTGTTTTTCTTCTTGTTCCTTAACAATACGTTTGTCTTGTTTAGGTGACACAGAACGACGTTGGTCATTCTTTTCAGGTGGGGCATTTTCAATGAACTTTGGTTTTGGTGAGTTTGTATAGTTTTTGATGATATGTCCAAACTCCCCACACCTAAAACATGATTTCCTCTCCACAAATTTGGGAGATGCATTTTGACGACTTGTTGTTGAACTTGTAGGCCTCGAGGTATTCGGTTCTTCATCACACCCAATAGTGTGTTGAGAATAATTGTTTTGATCGTTTCGTTTCAAAATCTTGACTTGTTTCACAAAATCAGTATTAGATGTATTTTCAAAAGTCTCGGTTTTATCCGTACCATTTGAGGCTACAAATTAACATCCTTTCCCTTTATCTTGTTACGAGCCTTGGGTTTTTCAGCTCGCTTCTCTTGTTGTTTACCTTTGGAAGCGATCGGATGTTGTGGTTTGAGAGGTAATTTTTTGCATTGAGTTACAATAACATTTGTACTTCTCTTTCCTAAAAACTTATTTGTTGAGTTTTCAAAACTTGGTCAATCGAAGCTGGATTGACATTTCGAATTTGAAAGTCCTTGTTAGAATAAATTCTCTCATCGCCAACCAAAGTGTATAATACATTATCGCTTTCAAACGTAGCAGCAAGTGCTTCAACAGACTTAACAGGATCAATCTCTTGTTTTGCAGGGGATTTCACAACTGGAGTAGGAGGATCACATAAAATATGATTCTCAATTGGAATTTCTACTCCTTTCTTCTTGTCAAGAGATTGATCTTGATCAGTCACATATGAATGAATCATTATCCTCAACAATTGGAGGGCTTTGCTCTGAAACTGATGAAGCATTATCAGTTTGTTTGACTTCATCTGAAGAGTTTTCCAACTTAAACCCTAATCCTGCTGCAAACTCGTCAGGATTGAGTGGTACAGATGGTTCAAATCTTGGCATTTCCTCTTCATCGGGCATTTTGGTATAATTGTGTTTCAACAGAGGTGGACACGATTTATACCCAATGTACTTGACATTTCCTTTCAGTTTTTGAACGTCAATGATGTGATCAAGCACATACCGGGAGTTGGAATAACTTTCGAGTTTGATTTTGATCGCATCATGCTCGCATTTGGCAATGGCTAACTCTTTCTTTGTTTCCTCAATGATATTAATGTAGTTATTAATACCCTTTTGTTTATTCCAAACCGTTTTCGTTAGCTCAGAAACGCTTTTCTTAAGTGTATCAATAACATATTTGAATTCTTTTTCATTTCGAGTTAAAGCCAGATTTGCCTCTTTGCATTTTGACAATTCAACTACCAATTTTTTTATTGTGACAGTTTATTGTTTCAAATTTCTGTTTTAACTCAACACAATCATTCCATACTTTAGCAGTGTCTGATTGTACCTGACTGGATGAAGGTGCAACGTTTGCCATGAAAGCAGTGTTATAAGAAAAAGATCCATCCTTGGTGAAGAGCTTCTCCATTTCCTTTGTTGCAACTTTTGCTTTCTTGATCAACACAGACTTCTGATTCCTAAGCTCCTCGGCTTCTTTCAGCAAATTATCAACCTCAGCATCAATTACATCTTTCACCTCTGAAACCGAACCATAACCACCAACACTTGAGGCTTCTTCATCAGAACTACTACTATACCCAGAACTATCATCATCTTCAGAAAATTTCTCTCTGCGAACATGTTTGATATGATTGATAATCTTGGCATAACAAGCAGTTCCACCTTGATTTCCATAACCCAGTTGAACCGACTAGTCGCATCCTTCATATGCTTGAACAACTAAGGCTCTTTTTGTGTTTGAAGGTCTAGGCTGGTTAGTGTTGTTAACAGCTACTATACTTCTTTCGTTTTTAACTTGGGTTGTGCTTGATGGGTTAGATTGGTTTCGGAAAGGATTCTGGTTTCCTTGCTTGGGAGGTCGGGTACACTCACGCTTGAAGTGACCTTTTTCTCCACAGTTGAAGCATGTAACGGCATCTTTGTCAAAACCATACTTAGTATCCCGTTTACACTCCAAACTTGTTCTTCCAGTCCTAGCCATGTAATCCTTAGCTCTCCTTACTGCGCTTGCAAAAGCCAACTTGATGTCCATAAGATCCAACTCATCGTTGTCAATCTGTTGATAGTCCTTGTTTGTCAAATTGATGTTTCCGATTTGACCAGCGACTAATTCACAATATGCGCTAACCATAGTGTTTAGAAGTTCCATATGTTCTTTGGCAACCTCCACACTGACCTTGGAAAGATGTGAAGTATCAAATCTGACAGTATTGGGATTTGAAGGTTGAAAGTTGTTACGATAACAGGTTTGTTGAGATGTCTGTTGTTGATGAAAAGAGGCAACATCTTGAGGTTTAGGCAAAAAGGCATTAGGATCAAATCCTTGGCGGTAGGTTTGGGTGGACTGATCTGGTTTGGGTGGTGGCAGGCGTTTGAAAGTTTTGGTTGCGAAGAAGTACTTACTTGTTTGTTAACACACTTACAAGTGCGGAATCCACGTAAACATGCAAACCAAATCAAATATCAGCAAACACAAGTAACCAAAGATTCACAACTTTGATTAACTGAAGAGAACAATTACAAACACATACACACAATGCTTGCACAGACTCTGGGTGCTCTCTTAGTGATACTGTAAAGTTTATGTCTGTATATATAGGCTCAACACCCAGTAACCCTACGAAGAAGGTTATTGGGTCCACGAACAACATGCAAGCCTACGAAGAAGGGTTCTTCGTGGGTCAACTCAACGAACAATGTAATTAACAAAGAATAGTTCTTCGTGGCTTTCCAACCAACGAACAATAGGTTCTTCGTGAACCATTCAAACCCACGAAGAATCTAGGTTCTTCGTAGGGAGCTTATATTTAGGCATATACCAACACTTAATCAGTAAGAGCAAACACATAAACAAACTAATAGTTGCACACTTGCAAGCTGTTTCACAACGCTAACAAAGTAAACGTCGTGCTAAGTCAAGATAGGAGGATATCTTGACTTGGCCGACTCAACCAAAACTTAACAGACGCACAAAATAAAGACCGTACACATTACAACGTAATAAGAACAAGCGACGGACACAAAACTGCACCAACAGTACCAGAACCGCGTGTTCCGATTAAGAGCTTTAGCAGGGACTTTTTATGTGTCACCGCCGCTATTGTTATAGTGTGTGTTGGCATGTCGATTTTTTGGTGAAGGGCATATTTTTATTAAAGCTAAAAGTGAAGGTCAGAATCGTCATCATCGCCCAAAAACGTGTGAAGAACTACTTTTGGGGATGGTCTAGCCACCATTTTCATAATAAAAATGTCCAAAATTGGATTTTCTATATTTTTTGAGTTCGTTCATTGTGTTTTAGGTTATTGAAGAACGGTCACAATTCGTGGATCCATTGTAGCCATCAAGAAGTCGAACACAATGAAACCATTGTTAGGTTGTTACCGGTAGGTGTTGTGTTGGTATTCTGGGACTAATAAGCTCGATGGGGAACACTTATTTTGTTAGACAAGGAGACCGCTTAATTCCTTCAATTATTATATAGAAGTATGTGGGTGTGTCACTAACTCTTTTCAATATATGAGTATCCAAAAAATCAATTCGAAAAATACACAAGATTTATGCTATGATTTATGCAATCCCTATTCAAGCACCCCTACGGGCAACAATTGTTATGCTATGATTTATGCAATCCCATGTTGTATGGCAGCTGCCATTGTCGAGATTTCAAGATAAAATGTCATAAGTAAACTAGGTCTAGAAAACAAGCAAGAAAACATCATCCCAATGAGGACATTTTGGCTAATACCTCAGTTTTTTGTCCTTGGTATTGTTCACGATTCAACGGAGCTAAGCATTGATATGTTCTTCATACAAGAGATGCCTTTGTCGATGCGAAACTATAAGATTTTAGTTTTGAAAGGCTTTGTAGGGCTTGGTACTATTGGTAGTGTGTTGTTTGTGTATGTAATTGGTAAGATTAGCGAAATGAGAGGGAGACCAAGTTGGTTTCATCATAACATGGAAAACAGCAAGTTAGACTTGTTCTATTGGCTATTAATGGTATTATGTGTTGTCATTTTGGCGGCATGGATTGTGTTGAGCCAATGGGTCATATTGGCATGGAATAAACAACGGCCTTTGAATTACAATGAAGATGAGATCGATAGATTACTTGAACAAGGGAGAGATTTAGATTCAATAGTGGATGGAGAAATTCATGACCAAATGGTGGAAGCCGTAGTTATAGAATATTTACTGACGTAGTGGCGGAATACGATTAAACCAATTGAGTGATTGAGTTAAATGTTGTTGTGAAATCTTTTATGAAGATATAGAATACAACTTTATATAGTATATTATAGACACTAGGTTGTATACTTGTGTAATATAGTGATTAAAAAATTAAAATTATAGAAGTCATAGCCATATAAATATTCCTAATTTTGTAAATAATTTCAATGAATGATATAACATATTATATATAAATAGATTTAATATAATATACTTATGTTGCAGGGTATGGAGAGGAGATTCATTGTGCCATTACCTAAACTCGTCAATTTTAAAGGTAGAGGACACCGTCTGCAAATAGATATAAAAATAAAGGACAATTCTTGCAATTCACTCTTAAATTAACTTATTTTGGTATTGATTAATAAATAAAAATTAAATGAATATTAAATTTATATGTATAAATTAGTGTATGTGTATATATATTGTCTCTAAAGGATAAATTATTTGTATATTTTTATTAGTTTGAGAATTTTTTTAGGTATTTATTAATAAATAAATATAAATAATAAATGTATATGTACACGTCATCGTTAAAAGGTGACACTAGGACTGTTCAAAAAGCTCGGAGCTAGGAGCTCGCTCGGATTTAGCTCGGAAAAAGCTCGCTCAATATAGCTCGGTTTGAAAGTGAGTCTAGCTCGGCTCGGCTCGAACGAGCCGGATTAGCTCAGTTTGGCTGGGTTTAGCTCGGCTCGGTTTAGCTCGGATTATTTTACTTATAATATATTTTATTTTTCTATACATTACAATATATTACAAAAAACTAATTATTATTTACACGCATTTAGGTTTGTATTTGATATCTATGACTTATTGGGATGCTTATTACCATGCTAATGAACTAATAATGTATTTCTTCAAAGTTTAAAACTTATTTTGTGTTACTTCACTTGATTTTAGCTTATGATGTATTAGGTTGAACTTATTTTAAATATGTTAAGTATTGAATAATATTTTAGAGTACTTAATTTTTAAAGCTATATATTAATTTTTATTTTTAAAATTGAGCCAAACCAAGCCGAGCTAGCTCGGTTTAAAACCAAGCCGAGCCCGAGCTTGGCCTAGCTCGGCTCGACTCGGCTCATGAACAACCCTAGGTGACAAATATTATTTTTATTTTAAGAAGACAATTTTAAATGGCCCTAACCACGTCTTGTCGTCGCAACTTAGTTTTAATTTTGAATTAAGTTTATTCAAGAAAACAATTTTTTAATTTATGGTTTATGACGATATGTCGTCGCTAAAGCTGACCTTCCCGATTTTTTTGGCCTTTAGCGACAAGCTGTGGGTACGAATCTTTCCTTGACATGTTATAACTTTTTCTATAGTGTATTCTATAACTAGTTTAAGAACCCGCGAGCTTCAGGGGTGGCCTAAAACACAAATGTATAACTTAAATTTGTTGAAAAAATTCTTTTAAATAAATAAACGTTCAAGTAATAATCAATTAGTAAACTACAATGAGACAAATAATTTAACCTCTCGACATAGATGGCGAAGTGTGTAACATTGTGTGTATCGAAGAGAATGGTGTAAGTATATGCCAAGTGGCACCAAAGTGTTTTGTTTTAATAATACACCCGTAACCCGACCCATCATATAAACATATGCACATAATACCCACATTTGCAGCCCTCGAGCACCTCCCACTTAGCCACAAACAACCCGGATCGCTGCTGCGAGGTACCCCGAGATTTGCTCTCGAAACCACCCCAGAACATAAGACGTTGTGGTCTCCTTCGCTGCACTTTATGGGCAGATTTATTTCACCTTTCACAGCAGCGAATTAGCCACCATTCACCACCGGATGTGGCCGTTGTACCGATACATCGAACATCGAAACCGAAAATAATCAATACTCAAAACAACACTATATACAAGAGACTGAACTAAACACAAAACGGCAAGGATTAGATTACAAACAATCGCACGTCAAACCCAAAAAATCTACATCGAAATTTTTTTTTCATCAATTCAACAATACAAACTACAATAAGATGTTAACATAACCTTACCGGAACCAAAATCGGTGGACAATCTCGGAAACATCGAAATCGAAAATAATCAATAATCAAAACAACACTATACTCCAGAGATTAAACTAAGCACAAAACGGCAAGGATCAGATTACAAACAATCTCACGGGAAACCCAAAAACATCTAAATCAAATCCTTTTTAAAAAAAAATCAACAATACAAACTACAATCAGATGTTAACATAACCTTACCGGAACCAAAATCGGTGGACAATCTTGGAAGGAACACAGAGCGATTAGTGAGTGACCACTGAATCTCTCTAAATCAGTTTTTGGTATTTGAGAGATGATGAAGGTATTATAAATTGGAGAAGTTGAAGAAGACATAATATATAAATGAAACATCGATTATCTAAAAAAGTTGAAAGATTGATTTAGATGACATATCATGATGACGGTGAGAAGGGTGTAATTTTAGATGATATATAAATGATGACAGTGAGAAAAATCTTGATTAGAAATAGCGAATTATGAGATAAAGAAGGGAAACCGAAAAGAGGCGAAAGAAACGGGTGAAGTTTTTTGGCGCTCAAAGGGAAGCATTAGGTGGTCTAAGGTTGTCATGTGGCAATTAGTGGTGTAAGTATATGCCAATTGACATCAAAGTGTGTTTGTTTTGATATATAGTATAGATTCTCATACCTTAAAATAAACTTTATTACATTAAAACAAATTTTGAGTATATATTGTTTATTCTCTTATAACTTTTAGGATACAATGGTTTATAAAATTTCGAGTATGTCATTGTCACATGCGTATTTTCTATGTTCTCAATATAACCTTTTTCCAAACGAAGCTGTAAAAAGTAATGCACAAGTAATTGAAACATAAATGTACATGTTGTTAAAGTTACACATTTGTTTTTTTAATTTAAGTTGTTTATTATTTTTGTTATTCTAATAATAAATGTAATGTTTTATATAATATTGAATACAATGTAACTACGTGCTTATGTTATCTTTGTTCGATAAAAAAATTAATCACATCAATCAGGTCAAATGTAATTGATTTTTTTTAGCGTGACGAACTGATTGATACCCTCCGAATTGAACAACTTCGATATAAGTACTAGTATTTCTTTTAATTTCCATTATTTATTCGTTTAAAACGGATTTGTATTCACATTATAGTATCTCTAAAATGAGATTAGTGTCCGTACCGACAGCGTGACAAACCGAACTGTTACCATCTCAACAATATCGGTAGAATCTCCAGACGAACAACATCTATCAGGTATATCGTAATAAAGTGAACCAATACGTAGCAAATTCCCCTGCAACGTGTGGGCGATATTCACTAGTATATAAACTTTTACAATATTTGGTTTCAAGCTTGTTGTAAATCAACTAGTAAAAATGTAACAAATGTAAATAAATATTATACTAAGACCATGTAAAAAAGACATTTTGTGCCACTACTGGCAATTAACGTTATGTAAACACCTACGAGAACTTGATGGAATTAGTGGCCGCTTCATGCCATCCATACAAACAAGTACTAGCCGGATTTAAGTTTAATAAAATGCTAGTAATAACTCTTGGAATGCGTTAAAGTAAAGCTGCACTACCAGCTATAACTTTAATTGTAAGCATAGCAAGCCTAACAGCACCTTGGTTCTTATGATCAGGGTTTTCTATTGCATCAACAATTGCGAAAAGTGCAACCACAAATGCGTAGTCCACGTTAGGTTGAATCGTCACCATGAATTTGTCCCTGCCGGACTTCGTTTTCTTGAAAGTTTGCGGTTCATGCATCTACAATATTAAGTCACATTGGTTAGGTCCAGTTTGAGTTTTAAGTGAATGAGAAGTATCTGTCCCAAATTTATCACCCACGGTAATGTTTAGAGCGACAGATTACTTCTGTTGGTGATACTCATTTGTTTTTCAAGAATGTATAATGTAGAAAATGTTGGAAATTTAGTGAAAATAGCATTTTTCACATATATAGAAAATGGATATTTCCTAATTTTAGACGACAGATAAATATTATAAACTGAGGTTTATATGAATATTTATTTCCGGGTTTGTGTTCTATGTTGGAAGAGCTTTGTAACGAACCAAACCACGTCCAAAACGGAGCTAAGATGAATGAGATATCGATTCTCAAAGTCTGGTGTTTGAAACATTAAATACTGAAATAAATGGGAAAATAACATCTTGTCTCACATAGGAGGAGTGATGAAACTTAAATGGGTATTTAAGTGGGAACACTCGTTTCTTATTGTTTCATGGAAGCACACACGAAGGGTGGCGAGCACCCTAATACGCACTCGCGCGTGACATGGGCGTTGCGGCGCAATGAGGCGCTTTGATGGCGCACTTTGCACTTGTATTTTTGACCGCGGCGTGACAAGGGCGTGCAAGTACACGGGTAGTGGCACATGGTGCAAGCAGTCCGGGTAGGCACGAGGACTCCTGACATGCTCCGCGTGTGGCGCATCAAGGTGAACCAGTATGGCGCGACTGTGTGGCGTGACCCGACAGGTTCCCTGGTGATGTGGCATACGCGCAAGGGGTTGCGCGTATGGAGGAGCACCAGCTGACTGGCGTATAGAACGAGTTAGAATGGCGCGCGCGCATCAGAGTAGGCGCGCGAGCGAACTGCAGCTTCCTGAATTCAATGACAGAGCGGTTACACTTCAGCATTTGAAACTGCCATTGACCGAGACACTGAATAACGAATTAAACTGCATTAAAGACGTTTAATACATAATAATTCGTCCGTTAAATTCAGTTTTTCGGTTTCATCTACACCTCCACTATAAATAGGAGGGTGGATCATTGTAGCAAACACACCGAAAAACACCAACGAATTTTTTGTACCATTTCAATCGAACTTGAGCCCAAGTTCGACCGAACTTGACGAAAATTCACTGAATTTTACTTAAGTTCGACCGAACTTGATAGTTTTCAAGCTTTTTATCTCAAGGCCACTCGAACTTAGCACAAAATTCTTCAAAATTTATCAAGTTCGACCGAACTTGTATAAAGTTTGTTGAAAATTTGCTTAAGTTCGCTCGAACTTAGTTAAAGTTTTGAAAACTCTTCATAAGTTCGACCGAACTTACCCGTTTCTTGAAATATCCATATCAAGTTCGACCGAACTTGATAAGTCTTTGACAAGTTCGCCCGAACTTATTAGTTTTCAAGGTCTAGACACCAAGTTCGACCGAACTTCCTGAAAATTTGTTGAAATATTGCATAAGTTCGACCGAACTTAGTTGAATCATTGAAACTGAGTTGTAAGTTCGACCGAACTTATTGATTTTGTCTCTTTAAACAACAAAGTTCCCTCGAAGTTTAAAAATTCTCAAATTTTTTCTTCTAGTTCGACCGAACTTGAAGTGTTTGTTAAAATCACAAAAATCATACCTAAGTTTGACCGAACTTGTTAAAGGTGAAATCAAAGTTTAAATTTCACACAAGTTCGACCGAACTTGCTTGTTACTAATCAGTTTCCAAGTTGTTTTTTATCGTATTCTCAGATAATTCTTAGATTGTCAAAATAGAAGATTTCCACAACGTATTCGTGTCACAAGTAGCTTCATCGTCAAATGCTAATATCCTTACGGCGAATCAGATGAATATCGACAACGAAATGTGTACTACTCAAAAGCCACCGAAACTAATGAGTATAGACGAATTCGAATGATGGAAAGAAAAGTTTGTGAATTGGATACAAGCGAATCAATTTGACAGCTAGGTTGCAGTTGAGGATGGCTACAAATGGCCGAAAGATGAGCGTGATCAAGATCTTCCGTTGAACAAATTTTGACCAGGCGACAAAGCACAGTATGTCGCTGAGAAGAAGATGATTAGCTTGATTCAACAATCAGTAAAGGAAGATATTTTGATATTATTGTCAGAGTTTGATCCTTCTCAAGAATTATGGCACTCTCTCTGTGACAAATTCAAAGGAAGTGATGAAATGATCAAGAGCAAGAAGGCCTTAATCAAGAAAGAATTCGAGATATTTACGATGATTAAAGGTGAAACTATGAAACAAATGATCGATAGATACTGTTACCTCATGGTCCAGATGCGAAGACATGACATCAAAAGATCTATCGAGGAGCAAATCGAGAAGTTGGCCGATGCACTTCCAGAAGGAGAACGGACGACATACTTAACGATTCTGAAAAATAGTCCATCTTGGAGACATTTCAAGTTGTCATCTTTCATCGACAAATTAGAAGGTCATCAAATGGAGTTGATGAAAATGGCTAAATCAAAGAATGCCAATATTGTTCAAGATGCCGGTGTCTATTACAAAGGAGGTATACAAGATACTCTTATTCAAAGCCCGAAAATTCAAACGGCTTTTGGTGCAAATGCAAATTCTTCTCCAAATCAAAATTCTCGATATGCTGGATATACAAGTGCTAGTTCAAGCTCCTCATTCCAAAATCAGACAAGCCAAGCTAGTTCTGATTCAAATGTTTTCCAGTGTACATAGCAGTTGATCTGAAGAATGTATTTCCAGAAAAGGTGGCTAAACAACACATAGCACTTCTCGCTACCGTTCTCGAATCATATGAAAGCCTTGTTGCTGGAAAGATCGGTAATCCAGAAATGACGGCAGAAGATTATGATCAGGTAGACGAAGAATAATTGGAGCTTATGGATATCAAATGGAGCCTTGCGTCCATTATCAGAAGAGTTACCAAGTTTGTGGCACTCATCGGGAGGGATATTGGTAATTCAAGCAATAAGCTTGGATTTGACAAGACGAAAGTTACATGCTTCAGGTGTCGACAAAAAGGACACTTCAAACGCGAATGCATTAATCAAGAAGCAAGTGGAAACCAAAATCCTTTCGGAAGCAGCAATGAGTACTACAAGAAATCTCTACAATACAAGTCATATCCAAAGAAAACACAAGTTGAAGTAGAAGACAAATCTGCAAAGAAATCCGAACAAGCTTTTGTTGCTAATCATGAAGAAGATGGCTTTGACTGGAACAATTACATCGGAAAGAAAACAGGAGTTGCTATGATGGCAGAGGTTGTGAACGAAGCCGAGACATCGAATGTTGATGCTGACTTGGATAATGCAATTCTGGAAGCATACATGTGGAGAACTGAAGAAGAAGAAGAGATAGCTTATGCTGAGATGCAAAGACAAGAAGCCTTAAAAGCAGAGACCGAAAAGGTAAAAGATGAGGTAAGAATGTCTGAAAAGGAAGTTGTGAAAATTGTGGAGGTTGAAAAAACCTTGCACAAAGTGCGCAAATCCTTGTGAACCCTGCCTTGACAAAGTCAAAGTCATAAGAGAATAGACTGTACATAATGAAACTTTTCGTTATGATTACAGAAATATGAAAGAAGCTTATGACAAAATACAAAGCAAATATAAAAATGTCGAAAAAGTTAATCTTAAAATTGCTGAAAATGAAAAAATATTAAAAGCAACAGTGATTGAAATGCAAGAGGCAATTAACATGTATATTAATACTATTGCCGTAACAA